>VUYV01000161.1:1921905-2045839 GCA_008711295.1 Anarhynchus alexandrinus
TTGGGGTTGTTTTTTTTTTTTTCATTTTGACATTTTTTCCCCCTGTTCTCTTCTAATTCACATGTGTTGCTCCTAGATGCGCCAGTCTTCTGACAAGAAATAAATCTAAGGTCTTAATCACTGGGGACATTGGAAATCTTGTGAAAAAAAATTGAGGGTAAGGTGCTAGTTTTGCCCACTTTGCCAAATCTAATTTGGGTTGTCACATTATGTCTTTGTAACCTTCCTGTAATTTCAGCTGGATAGAGCTGCACGCTATTACCATCCTTGGTGCAAGAGCTGCTTCCTGTGCTGGCATTTCTGGTGCAAGCAAATCCAACCCTTTATAGGTTGGGTCATACCTTTAAATTTCCTTTTTGTTCTAGTGAATTCTTTCTGAGGCAAAATGTCCATTGACATCAACAACAGTGTTACCAAAGCAGTGAAAAACTGAACAAGAACAGTAAGATCACACTTCAGCAAAGTAATCATCCACAGGCTTAAATTTAAGCATCTCTCTGTTGAACTGGTGTACTGATCCAGAACTGATCAAAGTTGAATACATGAAAGTGTATTATTGTCCTATCTTGTCTCATCAACTTATATCTCATATATAAGAAATAAACCTATTAAAACATGAATAATAATAATAATTGAATACATAAGACTATAAGCTAAAGTAAAATAGACTAGGAGCGCAGTCTCCTGATATTCTAGCTAGCTCAAAAAGCAACCTGTCCACGGCAGAGTATTTGATCTCCTAGGGAAGAATTAAGAATAGCTTTGAGTTTTGTACAGGCATTTGTAAAGAAGGATTACACATAGCTGATTGTTTTAACTTTTTATATTCCTGTGCAAATTCCCCGTTTCCCACCTAAACACAACCCCACAGCATTCATCTCCTTCAGGAGTTCTTTACTCCAGTTTTAACAGAACCAAGATATAAATTCAGGACTGATGGTCTTTTTGCTAGTTAGTCTACTTAGCTACAAATACAGAACTGTTTGGTAAAAGACTTCACAAGTTGCTCTATGGTGCATTTTTTGGGAGAGCAGCTGCACTTTGGAGGAGGTTTTCATGAGCTACTTGCCCTAATTAGGCTTTAATCTACAAATCCCATTATGCAGATCAGTTTGTATTACTGTAGTTGCATTTAGAATTACCCTTCACACTGCACTGGAATAAGCACGGACAGACACAAATATTTTCAGATTGCTACACAAAGTTTCAAGGCTTGCATTTTCCGGAGTAAATTGCACGGGAGTCCCATAGCTACAAAACCACGCAGAAATTTGCCAACACTCTGCTTAGCGTCAAGCTGATCTCACATCTTTCACTTGACATTTTTTACATTTTTTTAAATACATACTTTATTAGTACTCCATATAGCCAGCAAGACACATTCCTTCAATCCTAAGTGGTTAGAAGACATTTCATTTGGAACTTTTCTTAAGTCCAAATAAACTGCATGGAGTAGGTGGGTCCGCAATGAATCAGGGTAACAGGAAAACAAAAGTAAAAATGGATACAGGCCCCAACAGCTTGTTGGACTAAATCTGTTGCCGAAACAAAAATCTCCTCTGCCCATCTCTTAAATATTTCCAAACACTTCACACTAACAGTTTACAGCGGGTGTTTTATACAATTTCTACAGACTGTGAAATGCAAGTCTTGTTGAAAGCACTGATGAAACAACCTCCATTTAATAGTGTGGTGATAATTGTGCAGGAACACCGGCACAGTGCAGAAACATGGTTTGCACAAGGTGTCAGCACCACCTCCTCACCATTCGCGTGGAATTAGTTGTCAAGGATTAGTAGTCATTTGAACCCCTTTTCACCTACATCTGCTTTCAGTCTATACGAAACGAAGGTGTCTGATTTTCAGCTTTACCCATGACACCGGCTTCTTTCTGCAGAGAAATGTTAAAGAGTGTTTCAGCTCAGTCTACAGGCAGATGAGTCACTATATCCATTTGTGCTGGAGAGAGTTGTGGTGTAACTTCACCTGTAACAACCTGTAATGGGTACTCAGGATAACGCTTCGCATCATGGGAGTCAGACAAAAGAGCCACAGTTCGTACTGCAGTTGCTCCTACCTGCCTTCTTCCAGCTGGGCCTGCACAGACCACTTCTGCAATCACAATCTGAGGGGTAATGAGTGACAAAAAAGATGATAGGTCCTACAGGTGTCAGATCCACCTATATTAATTTTTCATATAGCATACCCTCAGTGTATTTTCCCATAAATCATGTCAAACCATCACAGGCAGCACCAGCATCCGAAATGAAAACCTGGAAGGGAACCTAAAGGCAGAACAAGTGAGACTGCAAATTCAGCAGAGGCTGTTCTTCCCTACGAGCCTGAACTGCAGGCCTGTTTTCCTCTTGCAATGCTTTGGGCCATCAAGCTGCTGGACTTACTTTTGCAAGAAATGTAAAAGTCAAGGCTTCTTGAAAGGCCTGTGTCACTCCATAGAGATCAGAAGTCCTTATACACAGATTTTTCCATGGGATGGTGATGATACTGCTTTCACTGAACCACTCTTACTAAAGTTTCTGTGTCAAGAGAGACCAACACATCACCCAGATGTGCTGGTTCCTGCATTGTGCTGCTTTTCTGGGAACATTTAAACAGCTGTCACAGCTCACTCACAAGCTGGCCACTGTGATCCAGGTTTTATTGTACAAAAATAAAAAATCCTACCTATTCTCCAATAATGGCCCAAATCATTTCAGTAGCACTAATGCAATCTGTAGTGTTTCAGACCATTACTCGGAAAACAGCAATTGTGTTCTGTTTTATAAGTGTCATCTATATAACAGTTTAAGTTTGTAAATCACCTCTGGATCCTTTGTGATGAAAGGTGCTGTATAAACTGGAGCTATTATCATTCCTACATTTCAGTGCTCCATAAATGAGAGAGATGCTACAGCAGCTCCACTCCAGCAATATGTTTGCGATCACATAACCTGCCCTCCCCAGTATTTCATTTTTACTGGAATTAGTGGTTAACGTGAACATCGCACCTTTTCCTATATCACACCCCTCTGCAGGGTTTGGATTTTATGCCTGGCAACATTGCACTGCGTTTCTGTAAGTCGTTTCACTGGAATCAGAGAAGAGCAATTAAATTGGCTATTAGGATGCAAAGTGTGCAGGTCAGTGCAGCATCTGCCAGGCAAGCCCGCCTTAAAAACACAGCCCTGAGAGTTCCACCCATTTCTGAAAGATTCAGGAGACTATGGAAAAGCACTTCATCCACAAGCTGCAGCAAAGAGCTCCTTTACAAACAATGGATTTTCAGTTATAGTTGTTTTATATGGGCAAAAGCTAAGGAAAACAATTGATGATTCTATAGAAGGTTTAAAAGAGGATGCAGTTGGTGTCCTGGTCTTCCTTCTCCCCTGCTTCCCCCACAACTTTTTTGCTTCAGCAGGTTTTCTCTCACCAGGGCCCCCGCTGAGCAGATCCCATTTGGACAGTTTGCTATTTCCCCTCCTCCTTTTTGACTTACTGCAGCAATCTGAGGGAGCCAATAGTTGAAACAGATAATGAACTATGACAAATAATGCAAGGAAAAATGGCCAGGTAAAAGTCATTTGACAGCATCCAGTTGATATTTCTGGGCAGTGAGGGGGAATGAGGTGCACCAGGCAAACTCTGCCAAAATTTCTATCACCAATGTAAATTAAGCAACGTGGCAAAAGCAATCAGAGGGTTAAAAGAATCTTGTCTTTGCCCTTGTTTGCCTCATTTCTTGTTTCTCTCTTAAACTGCACCACTGGGATGAACCACAAGACTTCCCTTCTCCTTATTAAAAAAGCAAAACCTGCTTATGCAGCAAGCGCAGCAAGGCTCTGTTGTTGCAGATAGTAAGGATGTATGGAGATGAGCTACAAACGGTATCCATATCAGCGGAGACACTTATGGGGAAAAATTGTTCTGTGAACATTACAAATTCTGGCTCTAATTAAACATTCATCTCTCACTCTTCTGGGGGTGGAGAAGAAAATCATTGTCCTTTTATACTGCAGTTAAAAGTGGAAAACATTGCATCCAGAAATACAAAGAAGAAATATTTTTCTATTCTGTGACAGCAATGAACGGTGAGGGTTATGCTGACTGAAGGTAATTACTACAGCTCTTTGCTTGTTCTTTAAAAAAAAAAAGAAATGTGCATGCCTCAAAATACTGCCTTTTAGAAAATATCTGTAAATCATTCTGTGCTATAATTCCTTTAAACTGGGTACAAGTGCAGACACGAGTCTCTCCTTGCTGAGCTTCCTGGCCAAAAAACATGCTCGAAGATAGGTGGATGTGAAGTTGAACAAAGAGACACAGATAGAGAAGGAGAGGTGTTCCCAGCTGAGATGGTGTTCATTGAGGGAATGAAACACTCCTCCTTCCCAGGTCTCTGGTAAGGTAGATGAAAGGCATCACCAAGTTTCTTAAGTGTGGAAAGAGGCAGATGAATATTCCAAACATTAGATAGGGAACGACCAAAAAGCCCCCAAATGACCAGTCTCACCAGAGTCTCTTTCTTGCTCGTGAAAACATTGGCTGAACAGTGCCAAAACCTAGATCTAAGCTGCTTTATGAGAATAACTTCGTGACATTTCGGAAGGGCTTATACACTGCTTTGGGAACATCTCCAGTTTGTTTTTTCCTCTTGCCTGTTTGAGTTCTTTTTCTGTTATCAGTGCATTCCTCCTTTTTCAGATGGTGAATCCTCTAAGGGCTTCAGTTAAGCCTGAAGTTCTTTCTTGTGGAGGGGAAAGAGAGAGGGGTCGTTTCTATCAATAGTAATAAAATATTCCACGATTTATGGAAATGTTTTTGATTTTTGCATGCGTTTGGAAAGGCCTTAGCTGCCAAAGCCCATTGTCCATATTATGCTCCCATTCGCCTTCAATATTCGGGGAAGAGGAAGACTCACTCCAGTGTTTTTCAAGATCTGATGGCAATGAAATGGAGCTCAGCTCTACAGAAATGTGTGGCACCATCAGAGGCAGAAAAGAAAGAGGAGAAGCGGTCAGTGTACGGTTAACATAGTGGGTCTTCAGGGCCCAAAGGCCCTGAGATCCATAATTTATGTGTTCTTAGATCACCACCATGGACTCCCCATACCCCTTGCTTTTTTTGGATTGCTCTGCAAAAATTAACCAACATAAAACAATGCAAAGTGACCACTGAGGCAAAAAGATAATGTATAACTGCTTTCACAGCTTCCCATCTACAATGCCACTGAGGAGAAACGCACACAAATCCAAATCTGAGAAGTGGTTGAAATGTAAAATACTTTTATTCACTTGTATGATTTCAATTGAAAGATTAAGATAAAGCTTTACTGCAAAACATTGGTGTTCATTGCAGAAGATTTGTTCATGCTGTTAAATCAGTAAAATCAATTTGATTTCAAATTGAGGACACCAGGACACTTTTTCAGCCCTGTCTTGTCCTGTGGAAAACTTGGTTATCTTGTTACTTACATGCACTCTCAATTTCTGTCCATGGACTTCTAATGGCCAAACAAGTTATATAGCTTCTATATGAACTAAGAGCCAGATGGAAAAATGACCAATTGCCTCCCATTACAGTTACTAGACAGTAGTGAAGGAAACAGAAAACTGAGATTTTATTTCTAGCTATGGGAGAAGCATGTATTTTATTGTGTATGGGTAGGACAGCCAAGCAGAAAGAACATGCTTTTTCCAAACAAGTGGATAAAAGTTGGATCTATCAGCTCAATTCGTGTCTCTGCCTGGAGAGATCTCCTGCAGCCTTTCAGATTATTTATCTATAAAATGAAAAGGAATGGTTTGTTTTCCTTCTAGATCTTTTAGCATGTGTAGCAAGCCGAAGTATTAATCATACCACTAGTCTAGCAAATTATACATACAAAATGATAGGAATTCACTGAGCTAAGACTGAGATAATCCAGACTGTGTTATATAATACAGAAACCTGTGCTTTAAAGACCCACTATTTCATTTCTGGAAGAACTGTCACTTATTTTCCTTTGTAAAGGAAAATTAAAGTAAATAATTTTTTAAAATAAAATTAATAATGAATAGGTTATTTTGTCACTGACCAGATCCTAGACTTACAGCTTTCAGAATACCTTCAAGCTTTGATGTTAGCCCTGCTTTGAGACTAAGTTTGGACCAGACGGACTTCAGACAACCCTAGCAACCTAAATATTTCTATCATTCACTTGACTGACTAATTTGGGGTTTAAAGGGCAGTAAGCCTATGTCCATTTTCCTCTACCTAGGGATGACAATCCTCAGAGTTTGTAAACTGAGCTAGTAAGTGAAGCACAAGTATTACAACCCCATCATATTTGAAGGTTCACACCACACTAGGAGGCTGAATTACCCCCCAAGAATTGACACAAAGTTATTTTTGTATGTCCATGAATCAGATGAATAATCAGAATTTATTTTCTGGCATTAGTTTAGGCTACAGATTAATTTCTTAAAATAATATGTGCTCAGACTTTTATTGGTACTGCCAAGTTGCGACAAACCTTCATGTGAGGTAGTGGAGTGTACCATAAAGAAACCAAAAATAAATGTCATTTGTTTTCCCCAAACATATACAAAAGAGAATAAGATTTACTAAATAAAATGTACTTCTATAATGCAGAATTCTGTGCAGTTCTTTGCCACATTCCTAATTTTTCCTGTTAGATAAGTAACATCACTTGAGTATAAACAACCAAGAGACAGCTATACTCTTCCTCACTTCTTAACCCAAGTTAAATCTTTGTTGAAGGAATGTGTTTTCAAATTAGAGAATACATTTGCATTGTAGTTTTCTGTCAGTTTATTAGGAGAAAGAAGATAATATTCACCTGCTTACTAAAATTATGCTTTTATTCAGAATGTTACCAGAAAGACTCATTTATCTATCTGTATCTTCTGACATGATAAGCAATTAAGTAAAATAATTATAATTTATAATTGGAATTATTATTTAACTTCAGGGCTAAATATTCAGATAAAGCTCTTTATTATGTAACTTCTACTACCGTTGTAATTCTTTTGATGGACAGAAATTTGCAAATACCACCCTAACTTCATCCAAATCTTCAAGGAGGACTACCAACATGAATAACCATGCAAAAGTGGAGACCCTTAGAGATTAAGTTTAGGAACTGCTCACAAACCTCAAAATTAATCATGGCAGAAAAAGATCCTATAGGCATAATCTTTATTAAGCCTCAAAGTTACAAATGCTTAGGTCTGAGCTCAAATCTAAAATTAAATTAAATTAAGAGTTTAGATCCTGATCATTGTCTTGATTTTTAATTTTCTCCACCTAACTCTGATATTTATGCAGCAACTACAATTTTGCTATTTCAGATTTTCAGTAAAGTTCATGACTGTATCAGCTTCGTCTCATGGGAGTCAGAAATGGTGGCCTGTGGGTGAGAGCATCTCTGTGGCTCATTGATAGTGCCCTGAAGAATGCAATCTACCATAAACGATTAGCTGATAATTTTACTGAAAGTCAAATGATAGTTGATGACTTTCTTAAATAGCTGGTCCTGGAATCAGCCTTCATGTGATAAAAAGAAAATCCTTACAGACTTAGTGGTTGCAGAAGAAAACCAAAACTGAACCAGCACACACCCAAAACATTTGAAATCAAGCGACAAAATTTAAAAATACTATGTTCTTTAAAATTATGTTATTTTGGAGAGTGATCTGTCACTTATAAAGAGATAGTTTTGGCCATGCTAGTTGAACATTTGAGAATGAACCTTACTGGAAAGTAAATTCATTAAATTGATTCCTCACTTTTTTGGAACTCACAAAAACAGCGTCTTGTATTCTGTAGAGACTGTCAGAGATCTTCCCTATTGCTCTCACTCTCAAAAATAATCCCGCTCTGTCAGGTTCCCTTCATCACAAAAACAATGCAGGAATAAAACCACTGTTGGTATAACACCCACATTTACTCCCCTCCACCTTTTCCCAACAATAATGCCCAGATTCTTACATCTTGGGGGTTTGTGTTCAGTCATTTTTTGCCGTTGTTTTTGTTTCGGGATTTTGTTTGACTTTTTTACTCTTTCATTGGTAATCTGAAAGGTTTGCATCAATATCCTGCAGAATCTCATTACAGCTTTCTTGTTTCAGCTCACAGAAATGTCTGGTGGACACCAAGGATGCTGCTGCCTTCTGTGTAGACCAGCTCAGGCAGAGAGAGATAAAAATACAGACATTGCTACCTGTAGGCTACATAAACACTTCTAAGGCAACAATGCACCATGTACCAGGGTGCCCTCTTCTTTCTGCAGGGCATTACAGCAGAGAGGCTCAGCACTTCCTAACAGCGCAGTTGCACCTAAGCCCTGTCTATCATCTACCCGAGCTAAATCAGGAACCGCTGGACGCAAGAACTAAAATCTCTCCTTCTTCAGCTAAAGGACTAACACAGAAACAGCAGAAGAGTTCTAATCAAGCTGTTGTCTAGCTACCAAAACATGGCACGTAATCGCACAAGCACACCTCATCTGCCCTAAAAAATGCCAAAATAATCAGTGGAAAGTGGCATTTATATCTGTTCCAGAAGAAACCTGGATTCCAATGCCCCCTTTTTCTGAGGTGACTTTGCAATAGTCTCACTGACTTTAAGCTAAGAACGATGCACGTATACTGATCAGAGAGGTTTGCCATGGTCTGTATTTCAGGCAGTAGCCCAGAGACCTGAAAATCAAATTGAAGTTTGGTTGAACAACTCAACAATTTTGCAACACTCCTTTCTGTCCTGAATTTATGACGTAGGTGGAATTATAGTGCTCACACCTGAAACCGTATTATATGTCAGCAATTAATTTCTCCCAATCCCTTTCTCTAGTCACTTGTTCACTGAGTCCTTTGTGAGACAAACATCACTGTTATTACTATATATACTGTTATTGTTATATTGACATATTGTTATTGCTATATTATTGTTATATTGACAAAATGATTGGTAAACAACATTACAGCGATATTTATTGCTTAGCATTCTAACCATTTCTTTCTCCTGAAATCCACTGGAAAAACAATGGCAGGGAAGCTACACTGAGGACTCAAATCCCTTTCAGGCCATCAGCATTTTTAGTGAAGGTCTGAAACTAAGATTATTATCATGGGTATATTTAGCACATGTGAATTTCTCATCAGATAGTGGTCAGAGGCAAAAATAGCTCTGAAGCAAGTGAACACTTTAAAGAGACAGACATGTTGGGGAATGTTTAAGAACTGCCACATAAATTAAATACAAAATATAGCATATTTTCAAATTGTTGTTCTTGCCTGTGACACAATTAGTAAAGCTATTTATGTTTATCCAAAATGGTACGTTTTCTCAAAGATCGCCGAGTCCTTCTTCAGTATAGAGAGAGCAGTGATTTGAAGAGTTGGTATTCATTTCCCCCAAAACAGTCTTATAAAGCTGTACACAGAAAAGATCCACTCCTGAAGCACTAATGCACAGAACAATAATTACGTTAGGGATGTCTTATCTACGTTAATACCTGACAATCTAGTTAATGTGTTTATTTATTTAAATAGGGTAGCATTTACCTAAATTATGGGAACATCAACCAGCCCAAAGACAGCTAAAGATTATGAAGAAAATGAAAGGACATCATTATTACTGGCTGTGAGCAGCTTGCAAAATGAAGACTGGAGACAGGCAGAAAGATGCTAGGCTGTGTGGCTGGGGTATTATGATGAAAGGGAAAAGCAAAGTTTGATCCAATGAGTAAATTCACTGAGTCAATGGAGAAACAGAAGTGAAGGAGCTTTAAAAAATTATCCACAATATCACATGAAGAAATATAACAAATTGGACAGTATTCTTTTTGACTTTGGCTTAGGATGGAAGTTCTTCTTAAGCATTGTACTCTGGACAGTATGGGTTAAATTACAGATAGATTTTTATGTAGGAAGTTGTTGTGAATACGTTAAATGAGGACATAGAGAATCTCTCTACTGCTTATACAACACCCAGCAGAAAGCTACACATGAGCTTTAACTATGTAGGAGCATCTCATCCCCTGCAAGAGCAGTGTTCAGCTAAAGTGAAGTTCATGACAAAGTAAATTCCAGGCAACATCTACTGCCCGTATGTCAGCACACTGCACAGTGCGCATTTCTTGTCCGGCAGGAGAGCCTGCTTTCCTGCATGCTCCATTCCTGCTTGTTTGGGTCCTTCAGATTTAGGACATCTCAGCCAAGGAATTTGGCAGCTCCAACTTCCTTCCGTTTTACATTACTCCTCCCAAGGGACCAATCAGAAGTTCTTCTAAACCATGTCAATGAAACAGGACAGCATATTGTCTCAGCCTTTGAGAAATTCAGTAAAAGTTCACCATTTCCTGAATCCTAAATCCTTCTGCTGCTAAATACATATGTATTTAATATGGAACCAACACATACATTGACTAATCTCTAATATTCAGTAAAACTGAGGGAATTACAAAGCATCACAGAATCTGAAGCATTGGGTTCCATTTCTTGCTCCATCTCTGACTTGTCAGGCAAACTTGGCCAAGTCATTATTTCTCTCAGTGCTCTACAGTCCGCTTCTACAAAACAGACATGCAAACAAGTGTACATACAAATACCACGAATTATTACTCCAACGAGTACACCTTTAAGCTAGGATACTTTCTCCTTAATAGAGAGTGTAAGATTTGACTAGGCGTGAATATTACTCTTTCCTCCCAACACCCGGTATCTATAAAAGGGTTAATTCAAAAACACCCTCAGAAACCAGAGAACTACAGGTACTCTTGATACCCTGAACATGTAATATTTATAACAGTCATACAACTTTAATTTTACTTCTTTGCCTTAGAAAAAAAAAGAGTGCAATTTTTCTAAGCACAGCACTGCAGAAAAAAAAAATGAAGCGCTCGTTAGTTTGGAATTTTCCATTCCTTTTTGCTTCTGCCTGAAAGGCAGAGGACTGTGGGGGTTTCATAGCGGAAAGAATTTAGGCCTGTCTCCCTTTGACTTGCAAATTTTAGAAACAGTGCGCTATCCATCTAACTGGTTGGCAAGGATTTAAGGTCGATTTAATATCCCTTAAGCCAGTCATGAAGCATTGTACAGCCTTGTCTCCTCTTCCTCCTCCCTCCCTCACCCTTCTACTCATGTATACAAGCTCAGCGCACGTAGAATTTCCACCCGTAACAGTGGTGGTCCGTAGTGTCACTGTAAAGTGTCGCGGTAACAGCAGTTAGAGGTCTGGCAGTGATATTGCCAGAAACTCCATATTTCCTTGGGCAAAATGATGACTCACCTGTTAAAACTCACGTTGGTCCAAAATATGGTGCCTATGCATCAAATACCACAATTAAAAATAATACTTTCACAATACAGACTGGAAAGTGATAAGAATCTTTCACATTGCATTTTCAGCACTGTATCAGTATGTCTTTATACATCCTCTTTTCATATTTTAGTTTATTTTTTCAGATCTCTAGAGTAGGTAGTAAAATGAAAGACCTAAAATACTAAATATAAATTATGGGCAAAAATATATCATCGTTGAATGCACTTAAAAAGCTCTTAAAAAAAAAATTTCTCCAGCACTTCCATCTGTTGTCCTAAAACCATATAGAAGCTCTTCTACAGTGCTCATCACAGTGACTATATATATAAATACATTTGTCCAGTCTATACTTGCTTTTTTTTTTGCTTCTTTTGACTGACCTGTGCTCTGAAAAGCTGACTTTTTGGGGGAAGGATCTAATTAAAGAGACAAGCATATCTAAGCTAAAGCTGTGTATATTTTTTTAAATTGCTTGAACAGTCATAGGAACAGGTAAGGTTGAGGAAAAATGTGCATATTTATTGTGTCACATTCCTGTACTTTCAGGGGCAAAAGGTAATTTGTACCTAAAATCCCATTTGTACATGTTGCTCTCTCAACTGGACATGACCTTTGAATGTAAAAAGGCAGGTTGGTGCAGACATTATCTCCCACAGGGGGAAACGGTGGACTACTTATCATCCCATCAACCTCAAAGCCTAAGTCACATTTGACATCAAACTAATGTCGCTGAGATGAATGACATTCACCTATTAGACGGTACTCAGAAACAGATAAGCTAGAAAACTAACGTACTAAGAGGGGGCCATCGAGGAAATATTGGCACTCTGCTTCATGGCTACTGTGATTACTTCGGTCCATGTAATGAGGAAAATATTATTAATATTAATACTGCAGAATTCATACATAATTTCATCACCATCCATATAAAGACAATAAGAAGCAGTTAAAGGCATAGTCACTAACCCAGCATTTCATTAACTCGGCTTACACACTACTTGAATTTTGTATGCACCTAATAGTTTCAAAAGAAATCAATATTTTTAGCACAGTTCACAATTAAAAAAATAATCTGAAATGCACAGCACGTTTTGTGTAAAAACACACTATGTCTTCACATTAGGTGTTAGGAGTTCTCTTGTACAAACTTTCAGATATGCTGCTCTCGATTTTTTTCAGAGGATAAAATAAAAGTCCTACAGCAGAATGAAACTGAGCTCTCAGTCCGATTTTGCAGTCACGTTAATGGACAAGATATAGCAAATCAGCAACAACCAGAGCAGCAAAACAACCTTATCAGTAAATCATTTGCTACGCTAAATAGTTGCCTTTCAAAATGTTGTCTGCAATACTTGAAGAGTTATATTGATTTTATATCTATCCTTGAACTTGTCTGTGTTTAAGTTTAAAGTCTGCAAATAACAGTTAGCTTTTAATAAAGTGCCATTTATACAATCATACTGCAAACAAGGCTGAATTTCACGCATGCACGACTGATAACCCGCCTTCCTCCCTTCCAAGCAAGGAGAGGAGTGACAGCTACGAAAGGAAATGTCTTTTTTTTTTTTCATTTTGGTGGTATTGTCTGTGATTTTATTACCTGCTATGGATCAAAGAAGGAACCCCTAGTGGCTTTGCTGCTTCTCTCCTATGCTCTATTAGCAGAAAAGACTAATCTTTGCATAAGCAATTATTTATTTACTGACATTTTCAAGCTCTGGGGCTAAAATGATTTGGGCAATTTAATTAGGCTTTTTTCCTTGCAGCACATTGCTGGAGATGTTTTACCTTTGGAAATATTTTTCTTTTCTTTTCTTTTTTTTTTTTTAATGCTCACAGTGGCATCCTGTCCTTTTGCTTGAACCACAGTCAAGGCCCAGAATCCAGCTGTTGCAGCTCACCATTTCAATTGGCACCAGCCCATTACCATTTTGTGCTATACTGTCTTCTGTACACCAGGCAGCTAGGAGAATGGTAAGACCATACCAGTTAAGCATGAAAAAGTAAAGATACCAAAATTAGCTACGCTTAGTCCTCATACGTCTATGATTTAGTTCCAGAGGATATTGTATTTTCAAATAATATTAGCAACATTTTACAATGTTCAACAGTACATCATCTTCCAGTGGTTTACAATGAAAATGTCCCACTGTCATAATCTGTGCACCTCCATTGCCCAGCTCCATCCACTCTTGCCAACAAATACATATTAAGCATTTTTTTTCCATACAGTCTGCCCTAGGTTAACCAATTAACATCATAATTAATTTAGTACTGAAGAAGTTGGCTTTGGTATTGTGTCGGTCTGTACTGGGGAAGCCTGGCAGC
This sequence comes from Anarhynchus alexandrinus, assembly GCA_008711295.1. NCBI lineage: Eukaryota > Metazoa > Chordata > Aves > Charadriiformes > Charadriidae > Anarhynchus > Anarhynchus alexandrinus. Next base: position 1,935,556 of record VUYV01000161.1, read on the forward strand.
TAGAGTCCTAAGGAAGAAAAGCATCCCTTCTCTGAAATCTCCACAGGGACCAAGTCCAATGGGGTCAAGAGCATTACTGGCTCTGATGGAGCAGGACAGGCCAACAGGAAGGCCTGAGCAAGCGTGAATGATGTGTCTATTTGGCAGCTTTTCTGGAGAAAAGAGCTTTGTAATAAAGACAAGCGAAATATGAAAATCATGACATCCTTCTATGATAGGTAGATCTATGACGGATCTGCCCTTGGTCTGGCACTCCGATCTCCACCCGCAGCCTTTGGTGAAGAAGTTGTGGTGAAGGGGTTCCTGCAGGGAGGTTGTGTTCACCTCACCACGCACAAGTGAGAAACTGCTTTGCTCCCAGAGCACTGGCCTGATTTCAGTACCCGCGTTTGCGGGCAGGGAGTCAAGCCGAGGTTGATGAAGGGGTGTTTTAGGGAGACTGGATCTGACCCTGTTGGGGGGGGGTGGTGTGTCAATCAGCATCTGTCAGAGGAATTATAATTGGGTAGTTCTTTAGATAGTAAAATTGCACAGTGCAAAGCGCTCGGGCCTGTCACAGAGCTGGCCTTTTAAGTATATATTGGGTTCAACAATTTCATCTGCTTCATGGGTGATGGAATTGAAGATCTACTCATGAAGTGACAGCCAGATGACACAGCTGCACATGAAAGGAAGCTCAGGGCTCAGTCAGTGAGAAAAGCAAGGAGGTGCAGGGGAGCTGGCGCCGGGGCAGAAGCTGCCAGAGCTCAGGAGAGCTGGGCAGCTGCCCAGGCAACAAAAGCTGTTCTGGGAGGAACATGCCACAGATCCCTTCTTCTGTCCTGTGCCATCAAACCCAGAGGATCAGTTTGAACTTTAGGGAAGACAAGACTGTAGAGACCCTATGGGAAGTCTAAAAAGAAACACCATATAATCAAGCTTTGGTAAAGGACTGGGTGGAATATGTTGGCCTTGGAAAGATGGCTGGAAAAAAATGAATTTGAAGTAAATTAAAAATATAAGAGATACCTGAAGATTGATTTTCAAAGTTTTAAATGTGGGACTGATAATAGCTAGAAGTGAAGAAACTGAGGCAGGAGATGTGACAAGCAATAGATTACATACAGACCCTGCTACCTGGATCATGGTGTATATGGCATGATAGATCTGCTGGATTTTCTGTAGTGCAACCATAATTTCATTTCAACTCCACAAGAGGCTAAAAACATTTGTACAAAGTCTTTTCCTTCTTTTGTTTCTCTTGGGCAGAGCAACATGACTCTGTGTGTGTAGAAAAACCTGCTTGCTTGTGTTACACATATCAGGAGATCTCTAGGAGCTAAGGAGAGGAGAAAGCATTTGGCTTAGGTCCCTAGAAATTGAAAGTTCCTTCGATATGTCCCTCATACCTTATAAAGTCACACCCTCAGGTGCCTCCACCCATTTTCAGAAGCATATTGCACTATACTCTGCACTTTCACTAAATTAACCATATGCACAGTCTTTCCCCCACTGCACACCCTGTAAGCTCTGAGAATAAATTTTTTTTCCACTTGCTCAAAGGCTTACAGCTCAGTCAAATCAAAAGCAATTTTCTCTAGAAAAAGTAACAGCACTTCTCCTTCATGAGAGCTATTTCCATGCCAAATTTCAAGTTTCTACCTACAGCCGAACAAGCTGTCGGAGCCCACAAATATTCTCTGTAAAAGTGGAAAAGTATGTTTTATCTCAGTTTGTATTAGAAAATGGCTCAAACCTTGTTCAGACTGGCAAACAGGACTCCCAGGCAGGTAAGCAGTGGGAGCATTTTTAATCCCCCAAGTGAACACTCTGGCAACTTATGAGTGACTGAAAACAAGAAGTTCAAATGAAAACTATTATGCAAGGTCATCACGTAATGCAATCTGTAAGAGATTTTAATTGCACCTGAAAATTTGCTACTGACTCTTGCTTCAAATAATAACAGCAAACAAAAGGCTTTTGAGAAAATGAGCTTTGTTTTCATGTTTGTTTTGTGTATATGGGAGAAGATGCACATCATCAGTTTCACTCTTCCCTGTGTAGAGGCATCTACTCGCTCAGCTCCCACCATTTGTTCAGACATTGCAGGCAGTAACCAGGAGGAGAGAACTGTTTTAAGGTTCAGGATAATGTGATTTAAAGCCATAAAAAGCAGCAGGAAAACAAAGGGATGGATTCTAAAAATGATGGGCACCCTGCTGTCCTCATGGGCCTTGGATTGCCATTGCTTGCTCTGCAATATTGAAAATCAAGCCACCTACTTATGTCCTAAATAAAATTAAAATCTAATTGAGGCATCCTTTTTTTTTTTTTTGGAAAATCCTTGCCATCACCTTTAAGCCTGTGGTTCTACTCCTTAAAAATCAAATCAAAACAACAAAAATCCTAACTCCAACCTAGCAAACAGTAACAGTATCTCGCCTTTTCAAAGACTGCTTGCACTTAAATCCTGTCTGACATTTATCTTATACAATGTGGTCTAAGGTGAAGAAGCAAACTTTTTTTTTCTCCCACCCCCCCTTCAATCTTTCATTTTGTGTGGATAAAAGTTACAGCTAAAATTCTGTTTCCATTGAGTGCTATACAGATTTGTAAGTCAGAAACCAAAGGAGTTAATTTATGTCTAAAAGCAAATCAGCACACACAGGAACTAGAGCACATGAGAAGCCCTGAGATAGTTGTTTGTTTATGATAATAATTTTATTTATTTTTGTGGGCTGTGTGCTACCTCTGGTAGCCAGAGCCAAGGCAAAATTATAACAGAAGCGACCTGATGCAGTCCCTCTACCCTTGTCTGATCAAACAGCAGTAAAGATGAATACAAGGTTTTCTGCTTGGTCATTTTTATTACTTCTGATGTTACTGAAAGCCTAAACTAATATTAAATTCTATATTTTGTATAGTTATTCCTAAAATGGTATATTATATAACCTGAAAAAATATAATTAGAATTATAAGCCAGAAATAATTATAAGCCTAGACAAAATAACCTGAATTCACTCCTGGACTAAGTTGTATTTTCATCTTTTCAAATATTTTAACTTCTAGTATCTAATGGGAATATAAACACCCCTAAGAAAATATATGTGTACATATGTGTATGTATATAAACAAAAAATTAAATGTACACACCCCTAAAATTAATAAATTCATCTTATTACTGACAGTTAACACAATTTGCTGGACTGGTTCTTTTCAATGGCAAAGCTGAACCCACTTTCAGAGTGATAATTTCTAGGGTTAATTGTCATAGCTTCCTCGACACAATCTTCTCCACCAGCTTTATTTTATCTGCCAGAGCACCAATATGCCATGATTAGCATAAATTAAACGAAATAAATTCTGTGGGTTACTATATTATTTTATGCTAATCCGTTTATTTATTTATTTTTAAACATTTCAAGGTTAGGGATGGGTGAGCAGTGCGATGGTGAATTCCTAACAGCAGCTTGTTCAAATTCAGCTCAGAAATGCTTAAAAACTGTGTGATGTTTTCTAGAAATGTTTAGGACTAAAAATGCAGTGTGAAAAATGTCGCCAAGTACAAACTGCTATATCCTTATATACTGACCTTTTACAGATGTACCCATGGCACGCTACTGTGAGGCAAGGAACTCAATACGTGCAACTCAATAACACAGAGCAAGAGAACAAGAAGCGCCAAGCAAATTTGCTTGCATGACTCAAATGAGAAGCTTTCCTGGTGTTAAAAAAGATACATCCTGACCTCTTGCTGCTCCAAGTAATGTTTTTTCACAGACTTTAGAAAGGAGTTTGCTCATCTGGAACAACTGGTTCATGCCAGCTGCCTGTGCCGGTACTCACAAAGGCCTTCCTTGTGAATCTGCCGACTACAAATAAACCAGAGGCAGCTAGAGGATGGGGCAGTGGTGCACATGAGGAACATACAGCCAGAGCCATGCTGATGACCATCCAGCCAAGCTGGCGCCTCTCTAATACCATTCTGCTCCAAATGGAAATTTTCTCAAAAGAGATATGAAGAACACATGTAGTATGTGTATCACTGACTGAATCTCTCTCTTCAGAAGTTTTAACTCAAAACCATAGCCAACTAAAGTTTGACAAAACTATAAGTGTTCAAGGTAGGTATATGTTCTCCATCCTATCTGGCAGCACAGCTTGTGCAAACATACTGTACCACATTATGTAGAAATGAAACTAGCAGTGAGATTCACAAAACACTTTAATTTGCTTCTTGCACATGACAGCACAGTAAAGACATATGTTGTTCTGGTTTGTCAAGTCTGCAGCAATGTAAGAGGTGATGGGTACAGAAGCAGACCTCAAAGGAAATGGAAAGCCAGGATGAGATTTTCATCGGAGAGTTTTGATGGAGTAGGAGGGTGGGTAGAGTAGCTGAAGTAGAGAAAAGACGATGAAGTTGTAATTGTTCCAACTACGCTTGCACAAGCAACTCAATTTTTCATTTGTTGATGATGTTAAAATTATTTTTGTTTTCTATTATCAAATTTTAAAATATTTTCTTGTTTGGCCAGTTATATATAAGACAAATTGTGACTCTTACTTCTGTTCCGAAGAAGATGAAGAAAGAGCACGACAATACAGACACAGAAGAGGAGACAGAGTCCCTATGTAGGTAGGGACAGAATTAAACACAAGGGTCCAACCAGTAGCAGAAAAACTAAAGGCCAGATCCGGAATGCACAGCTAAGACAAGAAAATGCAAATTTTAAGCACCTAGACTTGAGAAGGGACAAACTGATCACTTAAAGTAGGTCTGTATAGTCTCTGCCAAATTAACTGATAGCCATAGGCATCCTTTAAGGTTTCTGCTTAAATTAAGTGTTAAAGTGGCAGATGATCTGTGGATGTTCTGTACATTCCACAGTAGCAGCAAACAGGTGAAGAAAACATCCAACAACAGCAATGTCTCACTAATAACTTACAAAGTCTTCCTAACCCTTCAAAAACTGAGGTTGCCACCTGACTAGTCCTGCCAGTGGCCTGGCTGGTCTGTACCCTATATTTCCTTTCTGTATGCTACCAGAGCTAATGTTTATGTGGCAGAAGACATACATGACAGCACCTTCTGCCATCCAGAAGCATACAGCAGCAAGAATTTGAACAAGAGGCCTCCAGTTTGGAAGTCGGAATGGACAGCAAGGAAGGGTTAGAGCCTCTACTCAGACCTTCTTCATTTTCAGGACTTGTCGATGCCAAGTCTTGGACAGGTCTCTTATTTTGCTATCCACTAGGCTGCTCCCTCCCCAAATCCAGCAACCAGACGCGAGCCCTTCTGCTAGCAGTGCACTAAGTCAGTAGGGAATAGAGATGCATGCTCAGGTTAAAGCTGAGGTAACCCTTGTGAGATCAGCACCAGAGCAGTCAACACCTTGTAGGGCCCAGACCTTGGTGAATTATATGAAAATTGTTGTCAGTAGTAACTGTTGACTATGGAAACCAGTTCAAAAATACGTATGAGTTTAAAGCACTTGAAAAAAGGGCAGTTAAAAACCAAAATGCACAAAAGCAGATACCAGATGCATTGTATCACATACATTATAGTGGCTTTCCTTCACAATGATTTTCAAGATGATATCTTAAAGGATCAAAACCTAGAAGCATTAAGAAGGGTGTTAGACGCTGAAAGCCATCAGAATCCCTTGTTCTATCACTCTGAATACATTATTGCACCTTACGTTCTCATGCTGAAAATGGATAGATATTCAGATAAAAATTAGGATAAAAATTGAATTGCACTCCCTCTCTGGATTCCTGTAATGTATGCATTTTCATAATGTTTTCTGTAAAGCATTCGGGGAAAAAAATCGCATACATTTATGGTCAAATTACTGGCAGCTTAGCTTTGCAAATGCTATAATTTAACTGTTTAACAGTAAATTAAATTTACAGTTTGTAATGTAAATAAATTGTTCTTTTTAATTCAAATAGTAGTAAATAATATGTGTATAATAGAAATTCTGTTTAACAATGACAGACTATTTTCACAACAGATAAAATTTCCTTATTTCAGCTTGCATTTATTGCTAAATGATCTCAAAATAACAGAGATTGTTTCCAACTATAAATGTGTGTTAAAACATTTAACTTTAATAGCAGAATCTTGTCAAATTGATGTACAGTAATAGAATATCATAAAATCTTATTCCAAATTGTAAACTGAAGCATTAAAAATTAACTTTATAGACTAAGAAAGACAGGTTGAAATTACTGCTATATGGTTAAAAAGTTAATTTAAAGTACAGGTTAAAAAATTGATTCTGCTTAATACATTTAAAACAGAAAAATCCTAAAATTGTTGGACATTTCTAAAAGAATCAGAAAGTATTTAGGCTGCAGTTCTGCCAGATTCAGAATGATCTCTGCTAACAAATGTTGCTACCCTATCAAGCTGCTCTGACTTTAGTCCTCTAGGGTGTGCAGAGGCAGACGAGTTTGCCAGGTAAGGGCCCTTACGTTAAAAATTCATGGGAAAGGTCATGTTTCTATCTTTTCTGAAGTGCTGAGCAGATCAATGGACGGCACAAAACAAGACAGTAAGACACAGAAATTATTTCATGCTGACTGGCACACTTGGAAGCAGCACTAGGGAAATGCAGAGGACCGAGGATTGCCACCGCTACCCAACTTTGGGGCATTCTCTGCTTCTGGCCTGTGACAAAGCGGGGGCTGGAGATGTAGAGTCCCTATTCCGCTGTCGGGAGCAAGCACGCAGATATCTTCAAAGGCCCCTAATGAAGTCAACATGCTGAGCTAAGCTGAGATAACCCACTTCTTAAAAAACGGGACATAGTTACGTGGGAATCTTCTGGCTGGCAGCAAGGCTAAATCTCCAGTAATTAATTCCCCCTGGTGCTGACCTAAAGACTTTGTGTCACAGGGAGGATGTCCTTGCCTGGAGCAGGGGGTTCCTCACCCTGCGTGGCACCGGCTGTTTAAAAGCCCGTGCTGGCCAATGCTCATCACAAACAGGAAAGGAAACACTGAGCTGTGCAACACACCTCTGCTTCAGGTCCTACAGTATGAATGTGGCCATACCAACTCCTGTCTAGTCTGGGGCTGCAGCCTGTCCTGATGGAGCCAGTCCCACTGGAAGCTTTTCCCTTTGGATCAACTCCTCAAAAAATGCCTTTATGTATCCAGTACAACCTGACCTTGAATTTCAGTGGCCAGCTCTATGAAAGTAACAGCAACACAGGGTTTGTCTCACACCACCACAATTATCCTTTTGATAGGAATTCTTTCATTTATATAGGAGACTCTTAGCTTCTTTCTATTTCATCTGCTTCCCAGAGACCAAATTTACCTCCCTTAGCAATGTTTTGCCCCATAACTGAACAATTCATGATAGATGCACTACTATACCTTAAATATGACATTTCCTGTAGAGCAAAAAAAGCTCTTAAAGGGACTTTGTGACTTTACCCTACTGAAGCTGAAGAAGGCCAGATATAATTGAGGACGGCAGTTGGCTGGCAGTCCCTCAACAGCAGCCCCACTACTTCAGTCCTTTCAAAATCGCAAAGATAAAAAGCAGGTCGTTCAGAACTGTGTTTTGTGGCCAGACACTTGCAAGAGAACTGAACACGATCTAAACTCACAGCCTGGTACCCTTCAAAAGCACACAACAAAATACAACACGCTTATTGATGGTTTGGAAGTGGAGGTCTCAATAGTTGTTTTTCTGAAAGGTCTGAATATTATTTTCTGAGATTTTCCTCTGCCTATATAGCCAATGGCTTTATAAAAGGCATTGTTTTTTTAACCGTATCTATTATATACTGATGTGTATTCTTTTGAGGATTACGTCAGCTACCTTAACTCATGTTTAATAATATTGCATTCCACACACATCCCCACTGAAGTTGATACAGGATTAGGTACTGGCTAATATGAGGACTAGCATCAGAGTCTGACCCTTAGTACTGGAAAACTCAGACACCATCTTAACCTCACTAAGAACCCGAAGTGCTTTACAGATAGAATATGCAGTAATTGATCAGTCAGGCTGAGCCATCCTCAGAAATCTCTCATCAGGGTGTCAGTTGTACATGAGATATGATAAGACTACAGTAAAGATGGCAAATTTGCAAACATAAGCTGAAAATATCTAGCAGTCTCCTAAAATGAGGGACAGTCTAGCTATTAAGAACAAAATCAGCTCCCATCCCTCAGCTGTTCTAAGTCACTGACAGCTGGTTCAATCTTCCTACAAGTAGCTCTAGTTTATTTAAGAAAGCTTCGTTTTGCCTGTAGCACCTTTCAATTTGCTATTTCCTTTTTAAAGGGGGGGGGGGGGGGGGGAAGGATGGCTCATTGAAAATGTAAAGTATATAAATCGTATCGTAAAAATTAAAACAAATAAGTCAAAAGCATTGCTTTACTTGTTTTACAGATTACAAAAGTTGAGACCCATGTGTCCTCACATTCTCCCCAGAGCTGTGCCAGAGCTCTGCCCACTATATCACACTGCCTGCAAGAACACTGCTGACTTACTCTTTGCAGCTTTCTCTGCAATGGAAATATTCCCTGCAGATTCAGCTTTGTTTAGTCAATTTTTAGTCAACCGAATTTCCAGGTGGTCATGTACCTGGTGGATGAAATAGTAGTTGCTTTCTAAGTGCTGCAGGAATACATGATTTTATTCCTGCATTTTTTTTCCTTTGGAATTTGAAAATAAATGTGACCAACGTGTCTATCTCAGGTTCTGAAAGAAGCTAAATTCTGGACCAAGCTAAAAACGAATTTTAAAAATATCCATTTCTTTCAACACTGGACAAAAAAAAAACTTCATCAGAATAAGAAAATGAGTAGTACTGCTAAAATGATGTGTTGTCCTGCCACGCTACCTGCACTTGCCCATCTTTCCACTACGCATTTAAAAATAACGCAGATACCTTTACTTTCACACAGAGCATCTCTGTGATGCTTTTATCTGCTTCTTTGCACTTCAGCTAACGTCCAATGCAGGAGGTCCCAGCTCTGTTGTGAAGGCATCTTGTTCAGCTTTGCAAGAAAGCAAGCTGTGAACTGCAGAGTCTGTGCAGGAGCCGCAGTGCTGGAATTTAACAGCAATTCTCACTTTGCTCTCAGCATCCAGAAACCACTTTGCATTCAAGTGATCCTAACTTAAGCATCAAGTATACAATGCTCACAAAAAATTAAGTGAAAAAAGGGAAAATACTACTTCTGCCTGCACTGAGAAATCTACTGGCAGAGCTGTGCATTCCACTCCTGTACAGGAGACGAGGCAGTACAGTTTTCATCAAGCTTTCTAACCGTGTCACAGAAAAACTGGAGCCACGCCACCGATTTATATTCACCCTCCAGTGAAGACAGCGGCTTGCTCCACCTCTTGTTTGACTTCAAGGATTTTATCCAGAACAGTGGCATTTTAGCAGTGCGAAGCGTGCCTGCTAATATCATGGTGGTCTAAGTTCAAACCCTGTTTATCACAAATGCAACAGTGCCTGAATTCTGAATTCAAAGAATCAGCCACGGTCAAGGAGCAGGATTTGATGAAGTTCAGCCACAAATTCTGTTTTAAAAATCCCTGTTTTCATGTGGAGTGGACACATGAAAATCAGGCTGTGTGGGGGAAAAATTAACAAATCTTTGAAAAAAAACAAAGCTGCATAATCTGCCGTATTTCAGTTGGTCTTTATCCGCAAAATCCCAGATCTTTGTTTAAGCTACAAACAGACTATAAAAATCAGCTCGCTGGCCTCTCTCCTTATTATCCACATCCCTGCACAAATCAAATGAAGCTTTTGCTGTAAAGCTGATAAAAAACACCACACACATGAGCAAGCTGATGTATTTAAAAAGTGGTTATCATTTCTAATCCTTTCCTCTCTCTCCAGGGAATATCATCTTTCCAAGGAACACACAAAACTCCACCACTGAGCACACATCAGCACTTATACTTGTTTTGATTAGGGATTTTCTAAAATAACAATGAACGAAGCAGTCTGGCATTATCATTGATTTTTAGCACCTAGGGAAGCAGTACGACGGTCATCCAATTGTTTAAAATCAGTGAATAGCCAAGACCAGTTCTGACAAATATTTACACTCACATAATCTATTTCAGAGACCTCACAAAATGAACCACAGTACCTGGTTTGATAGCATGTGGATGCTTTTGCCATTTCTTTGTAGATAACCCAGAACCCCATGTGTAACCCAGAACAAGAGAAGTGGTCACAGATGCTAAACTTATGCCAGAGCTCTCCTAGCACGCACTGGGATTTGGGCTATCGTCTGAGATGCTCTCCAGTTCCAGTTCCTTGCCAGTTGTGCCAGGAAAACAAAGCAATTTTTACTATCTAATTTAGACATATCCAAATGATATGTCTAAATCCACTCTAGACAATCAAGCTTAGATTCAGGCATGAAAGGACTAACGCTCATTGCACACAGGTGTAAATCTGGTCTTGCAACTTGCCCCAAGCCAATGAGTGCAGCACTGGGAAACCAACGTGGTATCAGATTCAGGTCCCACCTCCTAGAATTCAGTCTTTTAAATGGCAACGTTTCCCCATAGGATGAAATTCCTCTCAAAAGATTAAATCATCAGCCGTTCATTATCAGATTTCAACCTGTTTTGTTACAGACTTGAGCCAAAGACTAGAAAGTTTGACTTACAACTTAAGCAGCGCAGAGAGGTTTAAATATCCCTCTTCGCACTGTGCACATTAAAATTTTGTCCGTCCAGACTTTGCTTTAGAAATAAAACTGCAGACACGAGTTATGATTTTAGATTCTTGAAAACATACACATACACACACATATGCAAAGAATAAGGAACAGAAATACAGTACTTAATTTAAAACGCAGGTTTCTGACTGCTGCAGAATGCAAAAAGGTGGTTCTTCAACCTGGGCTTGAGCACAGCAAGTCTTACACATTCATAGCTACGGGTTCCTGCATCAAAACCCATGTGCATTTCATGTTCTGTGTGATTTTTAACTTGTGTAACACACACATGCATTATGCTACCTAATTTCTATGAATTTCGCCATGTATTAAGAGCCTCACCTTTTACATGAAGGCAGTAGTTTACGTAGCAGGGAGCAGGGTGAGATAACAGCACGCTCCCTGCCAGGCAGCGGCTGATCTTGAAAACAGGAAAGGACAAGGCAACGGAGATGAATCTACTCATGCAAAAAGTCTTTGCTCTTTGTAAATTTTTTAGTGCTGGTAAACAGCAGGAACAGCACTTTAGAAGTAGCCATAGAAGTTTGGGAATTATGAAATATCAAACTAAAACCTACTCAATTGATTGAAGCCATTTACATCTGTAGAACTTTCTCCTGTAAATAAGGTCCTTCCATTTCAATTTTCTCTGATCCTTTTTGGTTTTGTGTTTTGTTGTGTTTTTTTTTTTTTTTTTTAGAATACACAAAGCAAAGACTCAACCCTAGATTGCTTTGGAAGCAGCACAGACAACGAACTGTTTGAGAAAACTAAACTTAATTGAACATGGATATATATTTTAAAGGAATGGAAACAAAACTGACATTAGGGAAGGAGTAAACACTGCGTTCCAGCAAATTCTCTGGTCTCTTTAGCTAAAAGAAGTTGTCAGGGTTTTTTATTTGGCAATTTCTGTTAAATGAATAATCAGATAAAACAAACAAAAACAGAAGCAACACATGCTTAGTCTGACATGAGCACAGAGGTGAATCGGATTCAGCCTCTAACAGCCGCCCTGGGGTGCCTGAGGAATCATAGCAAGGTAATTCACACACCGTTAGGCCAATTTTCAATGGACTTCTGTCAGTTGAACAGTTGATAAAAGCCGTCTGGACGATCAAATACTGCATAGTGCAAGATACAGAAAGTGGTGAATGTATGTAAGCCCAATCAGTCTGAATGACAGATCTGCCTCCTCACTGCCTAGTGTTTTGTTACTGTTTTTGACAGCTATATATATTCCATTTTCAACAAGAGTTCAGAAGTCCAGGTCCTATCTATATGGCATTTTTAATTCACATCTACACGAATGTCATGGTATTTCTCTGAGGAAAAAAAGTGTAGAAGTTGATTTTTGTGTCAGCTAATAAAATTATTGTTTAATTCATTCAATTATATTTCCCTAGCCATGTAATCATATGGATACCTAACAGTTACAAGACAAATGACAGACATAGACAAGATGATGCAGTCTACACAGACTGTCACTACTACCCAAAAAGATGTGAATGAAGAAGCGGTATGGAAGAGGTTCAGTCTTTCACAAGGACCTAACAGGTTACCTCTCCTATCCAAAATGCGACAGCTAAGAATCACTGACAGTTTAGCCTCAAAAATCCAATGCACAACTGCCATGTGATTGAACAAGCATTTCCCTTTTCTATCAGGCATTTAATAATGGAGACACCAGCATCTATCTTCTGCCTCTAAGAGGCTTTCTCACCTATAAGAAACTTAGAAATATAGACCAAAGGTATCCTGGATGCTAAAAACGTAATGGGTGAAAATGCTGGCTATTTGCATGACAAGCTTTTTCTGTGGCACAGATTTGTCCTTAAAATGTGCCTTGATATTCAGATCTGCATTTTCAACTGCACTAGTGGTATCGGCCACCTAACCTCACACTGGCTTGTCACATGCATGCAGCATTTATCTGCTCTGTGTGCCTATGGCAATCCTCCCCTCAACCATGCAAATAACTTCCATTGACTTTGTGGAAAATTAGGTGTTTGGGAATTTTGAAAATTTAAAAAGGGCAATTTTTTTAAGGCCTTCAATACATATTCTAGAACATATCCTAGGACCCTGTTGAAACCTGTTGTCAATGTTCATCATCCTCCCAGTCTAACACTAAAGCACTCCCTCGGTAATAATGAATGCAGATACAAGAAAGAGAACAATTTAAGCAGGACTGGTGTTGCAAGTAAAGACAAACACTTTACTGCAAACATGATGAGCAAAATTCACACCATCTAAGTCCATCTAAGATGTGGATGGACTTCCATTTGCAAGAGGGTAAACTAGAAAGTCTTTACAGTGGATTTGTGCAGAAGACAACTCTCTGATGAGCCTGGAAGCTCCCAGTACCTGTGCACGTGTGAAAAGGCAGTTTGAGCTGTCAGATACCCATCTCCCATGCGTGGGAGTGTTTAGGAGAAGCAATCAAAGAAGGCATCTGAACATGTCCAACAGAACAAATCTTACCTGAATCAGCTGTCACAATCCGAGTAGACAAGATTTTGATCCTTAGCTAGCTGCATCCCTTAGACCTTCTCCACTTGTTGAGGTGTAATTTCAGTCACAAATAATAGCAGAAGGCAGCAGCTTTATTTAGCGCATACAATACTTCATTTGCAGAGTATTATCTACAGTAGCTTTCGGTTATGAATTAAAGAAGAAAAATCTCACTAAAAGAGTATGTAAAAGCACAAATTCTCAGAACAGCTACTGGACAGGAATCACTGGGTACAGAATTTTTCACCTCCGGGATGATAAAAGTGGCAGAGACAAAATAAATGAGAGCATGGTAATTTTCTTCATAAAAACAAGAGGTTATATGATAAAAAGCTGGAAAATGCTGTGTGCTGAAATGGAAACTGTCTTTTCTCCATTGATAATGTGATGCAGCCAGACACACCATAGAAGATTAGAAGTAACCTGCAAGGTTTTATTACCTTTGATTTTTAGCTCTCCGCTACATAAAATTAATTTGTATGTTGCTGTAAAAAATGCAGGATTAATGATGCCAATGTGAAAGAGAGATTTTTTCCTGTGTAAGTTCCATGAATTCTTCTCAGACCTCAAGCTACACTTACAGCAAAAGAAAAATATCTGCTTTGCGTTTTATGGTGATATACAACTCACACTATAGATCATACAGGCTTTCAAACTTTTGGTTACATAGCCAGACCTCATTGACTCTGATCTTAAAATCAGATTGGATCTCTTAGGATGATAAGCAACTTAGTGTGGTATTTGGCAATTTTCCAGATCCTGAGAAAGCAGCGGTTCCCATGCTACTTCTGTGCTTTCTCTCCAAAATGAAGCCAATTGTGGCAAAGGTGCAGAAAAATAATAAAATAGCAGAAAAATAACTGAAATAAACAATAGTAAAAGAAGAGGTTAACTACAGAAATAATTTTCTAACTAGGCAGCATCTTCTCCAAAGCTTTAGGAAGGGTGGTCTAAAGAAAAATCTGATTTTGTAGTGAAATTTCAGGAATTATAACTCAGAGGATTTGTGTTTTCTTCCTAGCACATGTATATAAATTGAGCAAGACAATTAATCTCGGACTTATTATTTCCAGAGTTTTTAGAATACTACTTATCAATCTCACTGTGTTGCCTTTCACAAGAGATAAAACCTCAGAACACTCAAAAATGATATTAAGAAAAAAAATCACCTTGATGTTTACCTTAAAAAAACCTCACAACAGTCTGGGGAGTATGACTGTGTTATTCAGGTGCTAGGTTTCCCTGCACGGCAGCTATAAGCCAAATACTGAGCCTCAAGTACATTTTAGAAATGAACACACAAAAATAAATATTTGGGATCTGTTCTTCTTCTACCTCCTTCTCCAGGTTTACCCCACTGGCAGACATTACAAACTCTTTACAATCCTTCATTCTCCCCCGTACCAAGTGCCCCTCAGGGTCTCAGGTGCCATTTCCCTAGCCAGTCCCAGCAGAAGAAGAATTTCTCCTGTGGAAGGGCCCCCACTGACTCTTTTCATGCACTGGAGAGGAGGAGATGAAGTGGCAGGTAATAGGGAGCTTGGAGTAGCTCAGATGACCAAATACTGCAGAAAGGAGAATAGGAAAACTGTTCCCAACTGTGTCAAATTAGTAGACCATGACACTTTCTGAGATTCTCAAGTGTGGCATCCTTCTAATTCCAAAAGACACTTTTCTGCCTACAGAGACATAGCACTGATTAATGCCTATGTCCTACTAAACTTAAAAGAAAGAGCACAGTCTGACCAAACTTCAAATGAAAGGCAGGTGGTCTTCAGTAAAATTCTGCATAACAATGAATTGTTATTTGAACAGGGAAGGAAGCTGTGGAATGAATCTTGCAGGAGATTTCTTACTTTGACCAAAATTAGAAAAAAAATCCCAAACCCAGACACATCCAGATACCTTCTAACAGATGGCTCAGTTGGGTGGGATGAATCAGTAAAGTGGTATTTCCAAAGCATTTCAGGGTTCCTTGGAACTTAAAAGCGTAAAAGTGCATGGTGAGGGGAAGACAGGCTCAACGCATGCCCGTAAATGTTCCCGAGCAGAAAAAACAGCTGGTTCTTCCTACCAAGAGGCAGGGAGCAGTTCTAGAGCCAACTCAGCTTCCATCCACATGGGAATTACAGTTGTCCCAGAGGCTGTAGAGAGGCACTTCTGGATGTCATGTCTGGTACTATGCACTGACAGCTTAGGAGCTGGTAAGGGTAATGAGTCCTTCACGGTGTGGGTTGGGGGGCAGGGGGTACAACAGGCCAGAGCCCCTTCCTGCCCTCTCACACTTTTATGTTCTCAGATTATGCACAAGGTCAGGATGTGAAAGTGTATGAAGGGACTGGGCACTGAACTGCCATACAAAGTCAAAAAAGAACTGACTACTTAAGATGTCATGTTAAGTAAAAGCAAAGGAGGACTTTGAAACACCACTACCCACCCACCCCCCATGCCTTTTTTTTTTTTTCTTTAAGCAGAAAATTGGACTTTCCTACTCTGCAGCATGTCTAGAGCACTGGGTGGAGGGCTCTGATGAGATATACCTTTAGCAAAGCATCTTATGACCTTTCAGCCATCCTGAACTAATTTTCATTGCACTTTTGGCAATGGATAAAATTGGGTTGATTTCAAATAAAAGGATGCTCTCATGTGGTCTGTGGGAAAACAAATAAGAGCTTGAGTCACTCCTGACATGTCTTGAGGAATTCAAGGCATCAGATTTAATAGTCTATATTAAATGTATTATCCCTGAAATAACTTCTGGCAGTTTTGAAGCGCCTGAGAAAATACTGTGGATTGGAAACTTGAGGAAGATCATCTTTAGTGCCACTGCAATTGTAAATAGTAATGATGGCAGACAGATGAAAGCTTCTCTGCTGTTTTGAAAGAGAAATACATTACAGAAATCATAAAAGCATCTTCAGTGACAGCAAAGGAATCTATACAAAAGCTCTGTAAGAATAAACAGGATATTAGCTGAGATTCATTATTGCTGTCTTTGTAGATGTCTATATTTAAGCTAGTTCAGCAACAGGATAAACCTGATTGTTGCTATTCTCAGTGAGCACAAGGCATCTAAGATGTGAAACAGGAAGTTAGATTTCTTCTGGAGGAAGAAAAAGAAGAAAATGTAACTTTTAAGAAAGATTTCCACTGATCTAAGTCTGTCAACAGCCCTCAGCAATCCCACCAAACAAGTCTGAGCTACATTTGAAATACCAAAGAAAGGAAGAAACTTCCTTTTGAGGATTTGTAGCCATTCTCACATCATCCAAGGAAACTTTTACAGATTTTGTTAAAGGATTCTTGTGTTATCTGCCATCCCTGCAACATGAACCATGTCTCTCTGTAGTCTGAAAACTATGTGATGAGTTAAAAAGGTGGTATATATTTTTTTTAATTTTAACAAACAAAGTTAGATAGGAAATGGACAGGCAAAAAAAACCCCTCACATACTCTTTGGTTTGTACTGAGACAGGGAGTTCTTGCCATTTATGTAGCGCTGGGCAGAACTCATCCAAACACAGGCAACTAAGTATGGCATAATTTGAAGTCTAATAGTAGAGATAAGAAATGGAAAAAGAAAGTGGCAAATGGTCCCACAGGAATCTGAGAAGAAGCTGCTTACTTCAGTCCAGAAAATCTAAAACTCAGATAAATTTCCAGACCAACATTTTGACGAAGAGTGCTGGAGCTCTGCAATGAATTAATGAGAAGATTATTTTTCTCTAAAAGATACAGAGCTAGCTGGACACTAGCTTAACAAGGTAATTATCAAATGAAAGAGAACTGCTGTACTGCTGTGAACCTGCATAAAGACTCTTATAATTACTGATGTTTTGGCCTATCTTTGTTTTAGAAGAACCATGCATTTTAATATTTTTGCATAAAATATGTTCAGCTACGTTGTCTGAAATAGTAGGTTTACTCATATGTAATCAATCAAATATTATCTTTCCTAGACTGCTTTTCAAATAGGAAGGCTATATATGCATGACATTTTACCAAGTCAGTTGTGCCAGAATCCTGGGAACACTAATAAATTATTTTATGAAAAAGCATTTATGAAAAATTTAAGTTTCATGAATAGATTTCAAAAATGATGGTGAGACACTAAATACATAGCACTATGTTTTTAATAGTGAATTTTGTTTTAGTCAAATGGCTGTATATAATGGCAGTCATGGATATATTAATGAAAAGTTTACATGAACACTTGTAAAAATTACTGTAAGCATTCTCTGCCTCTGAAAATTTTTGGGTTTTGCCCCTTTGCCTCATCATTGCATAGGTAAGGCATATGAGTATAAACCAAAAGAAAGCACTGCTTTGCCCAAACACTGTTGACTTGAACAGAACAAGTATATTAGGATGCTATTTTCTTGTTGCTTCCTTCCTTAATAACTAAACTAGCTACACATGTCAAATAGCATCTTTCATAAAGCAAAACAGTGACAAAAATCAGAGTATAACTATGATTATATTAAGAAGGAAAAGAGAAAGACATAGGAACTTGAAAAGCTTGCAAAAAAAAATCCATAATGTTCTTCAGTGAGAATGAAAATCAGATGGTAATGTGTACATGAAAAGCTGTACATGCTATCCTAACACAGCTGTCTGATCCAGGCTCCCAGCTCTTTTTCTCTAATATTAGAACTGTTTCAAAATTTCATGGTAAAGGACTCATGGTTGTCCCTTTCAATCCTGCTGACTTTTGCTTGCAAATTCAAAGCACAGAGAAGTAGTATAGTTTAGATCTTATCAACAGGTCTAGAGAAATGTGTCACGGTCTGATGAGTAGATGTATCAGTTTCATAAGTACAAATTATAAATGCTGGGCAACTGCAATAACCTTTACTTTAAAAAGGAACTGACAGAAGTGGAATACTCAATTAGAAAGACATGCAAGCCAGAAAGTTCTCACATGCCAATATTATCCCATTAAACCCTTGCTTAAAAATTGCTTTAACATGCTCTCTGTAAATAATATTTTTTGTTTATTGTCTCTGCATATTAACTACCACTTTCAGTAGATACTAAAATGTCTTTAAACAATCATTCAACTTAAATAGAATTTAATGTCTACCTCACGATACATTGTACAAACAAGCAAAAACCAAATACTGACATTCTCCTCCTTTCTAGAAGGAGGTCTAAATGCTCAGTCAGTCCTTTTTTTCCAGATGTTGCAGTTCTGTGATGATGAAGGCAAGCAGAGAGCTGGTCCTTGCTAACTGTCTTGTGGGACACTTTGCTTCATTTTTCCTTGGAGCAAGATAAGCTAGTGGTGGGCAGGTCGAGAGGACACTCTGCTCTGTGTACTTGTATCGCAGCTCTGACTGACCACTTCTGATGAGAAGCTACGCTGCCATTTTCTGTACTAGCTAACGCTTCCCATGGACATCACTTCCATTCCTAATACTTTTTTTGTGTGCTGTGGGTGACCTGATCAGAATGACCAGGTCCACATACCTGGGTTTAGAATCGCAGTGACTTGCCAAAGAGAAGCAGGCATTGATCCTAATTCTAGCAGTTGCAGCAAAAGCTTCAGCAAAAGCTAATGTTGCATTGCAGTGTGCTCAGATGCCAGGGGATGTTCAAATTGAAGCTGACAGCACAATCTTAATCCTGCTTCCCTGTGCATCTGCATTGCAATAATGCAGACTGTAATTACATGATCACATACTTTTGCACAAATGAATTTGATAGTATAAAAATTTACTACAATCTAGATATATGTGTGCACCTTTCTACAATCAAGGTATATTAATACTAATTTGAAGTCATGGCAGTCCACAATATTTCTACTGACATATTGGTTACATTCTTTCGAAAAAGTTATTGCTAGGAGCAGCTAACATTATATTTAGTATATTTGAGCTCTACACTGTAGAATCACACCATCAGATTCTAAATAGGTCTTTTATCTTTGTTATTATTAAAGAGAACTGATAGGGGAAAAGAAGCTTCAGAAGAATGCATTTTGGGATGTAAGACTGGTTTTCAAAGTATGTCAAAACCACACATGAACCCAATCCCTGAGCAACGGGGTTTCCATACAGCCCTCTAGGACTGTCAGCTGGGGCTAATTGCTTGAACCGACATGAGAGAAGTGGGTCTGGAGCAGACAAATCGAGCTACTGCCAAGCCAGGCTACCAGCTTACCCTGAGGGAGGTCAGCAGCACTGGAGGGGCAGAGACATAGCTGAAGAGCAAGGCTGCAGACCTTACAAAGACTAAAACAAGAGAAAAGGGTGGGAGGTGGTGTGCTGAATACTCTACCTTCTCCACATCTCTAGAAGAAAAAAAATCAAGCAGGTGTTTGGGGAAGAGGAGTTGCCATCAGACCAGAGAAGGGCATTATCATAGGAACGTGATCAGTGCTGGATATATAGAATAGACTCGGAATCACAGAATCACAGAATTTTCAGAGTTGGAAGGGACCTCTAGAGATCACCTAGTCCAACTCCCCTGCCAAAGCAGGATTGCCTAGAGCACATTACTCAGGACTGCATCCAGGCAGGTCTTGAAACTCTCCAGAGAAGGGGACTCCACAACCTCCCTGGGCAGCCTGTTCCAAGACTAACATGCTTTCTTTTGGAAGCAAGGGAGAAGAGCAGAGGGGTATTCCCCCTATGCTATAAATGATATCAAAAGTAAAAGTAAATCACCTTTTCTACCCAGGATGCCAGACATGGAACCTAGCAGGATGCCTAATGAAGGCATTATCACAAAGGGGCTCCTTCTCCGGAACTAAATTCACACTCACTTTTTAGCTCAGCTAAGGACTGCTTTTCTGAAGTCAGTGGCTGAATCACCCCGCTTTCGTCTGCACTGTGGAGAGGTCTCCAAGCTCACAAACTGGATTCCCTTCACACGAGAGGAATCACGTGGACTCCAGGAATGCACCTAATGCATGCCAGCCATTAACAGGCATTTAGTTCACTAGAGTAGTCCAAAGTAAACCTCTGCAAAATAGGTGCCATGTAGACCTCATGTCCTCCACATAAGCTGTTTTGCTCTTCAGATCCTCTCCTACTGCACTGCACTACTTACTAATGTCGATGTAGCCTCCAGCTACTAGCACAACAGATTATAACCTTAAATCAACAAGTTGCCCCTGAGAGTGCTAACAGTACAAATTCTACCTTTCTGAAGGCAGCTGGAGATGCTGGATGACCACGTTGGAATGTATTGTCCAGATTTTTCATTTCTATTTACTCAAGCACCTTCTCCCTACCATAATACAGTCTCAAGTAGTACACAAATTCACATTACAGATCATGCACCTTTTACTAAGCGAAGTTAAACGTTATTCTCAGTATAAGATAGCCTCTATTTAATTTTCATTATAAAACTACTAACCAGTTCAATCAATTTAGTTGTGCATGCATGATGAAGAGAAGCAGAATATTGAATAGAAACAGTCTGGAACTTGATAAATATTTTCTTGGTGCAAGGTCATGTTCTGGTTCAACATCTCTTTGCCTGAACTTTTTTCTTTTCTTTCTTTACTTTTTTTTTTTTTCTTCTAAATAACCATGACCTGGAGCATCCCTCTGGATTACAGAATTTGATGCATAGCCAGCCATGCATGTGCAACTGTCCCTAAGAGCCAGGCCTCAGCAGAAAAGCTGGTGTGCATACAATCTTGAAACAAAAATAGCTGTCAAATCAAAGCTAATTTGCCACAAAAGAAAGCACTGATCCTCAGTTAGGGAATACCAAGCTAGTTTGAGTTCAAGACTGCTTGAAAAAAAATCATACAGACTTGATTTTATACAAGAAAAGTGTATTTTTAATCTCTCTAATCTCATTTAATAATGGATGAACTGATTTTCTTTAAGGCTGAAAGGTAGGGACAAACAAATATAGGTAATATCGGTTCTTGAGAGTGAAAAAAGTTTTAAAGTTTCTGAGCAACTAGAAGAGGTGAGGGAAACAAACAGTTATACAGCAGGCTGCTGCTATCATATGCGGCACCAAATACGTTCGTTTAATGCTCCCTGGACCAGGGTTTCATTTTACCTCATTTTAGTGAATTAAATCATGTACTACAAAGGAATTTGGATCTGAATGAAAGGAACAAGATTGATATCAGGATGAAAAGTAATGCCCTATTAATTCAGGTCCAGACATTAAAGACAAAAATAAAATTGAATTACACAGTATTCTAATATTTCTGGACTAGATAAAATTGTATATAAAAGCCTTTTTCATAGCCAAATGCAGATGGGAGCAGTAATGGATTTTTAAAAGATACAACAAAATGGTCAACATCTACTTTCAGGCACCCAGTGAACTGCACAGATGGTGTTGACTCAAAAGCTGCTGCTGAACAGATAGCTGTCCACTGGTGCTTCTCTGCACACATTCCTCCACTATATCCAAAATGGTAAACTTCTAAGACTAGCCCGGGTCGCAGATGAAAAGCAGCTGTTTCAAGTTGAATGGTATGAAAAAGGCAACACTGATAATGAAGGAATAGCACTTTCAAGACACTGTAGTCAAGGCACGAGCCCCTTTGGCTGAAAGAACACTCTTACAAGTGGGCAGTTCATTAAGGAATAGAGGTATGGAAGAGACATCACCTAGACTCTTGTCCAATGCTAAGCTGCATGTGATAGCAGCCTTGAACAATAAATTTTTCTCAACCAGTGAATGGTGATCCACATGGCTTGGCTGGGTGACAGTAATGAAACAGAGCTACACAGTGAAACCACAAGGTTGCAGGTAAGTTCACGTGCTGCAGCGTTATAGCCTCAGCAGCCCAGGCCACCTCTACTGCACCAAGGCTAGCCTGTACTCCTTGTCTTGGCTTTCCCATACAACATAAAATCAAAATACTAACACTCACTTTCAATGACTTCAAAATCCAAGATCCTTCAAAAAAGAGCAGCTCTGGAATACTGGACTTGGATTAGCACTTCTTGTGCAGGCAGAGCTGTGCACCAAACAATGTCCTTCAGAAGACAGGACATTCCCAGTAGTTCAATAGAAGAGTAGTTTGAACTCCACGAAACCAAAGGCATTATCACAAATCTCGGTCGTTCTGTTCCAAATCCAACACATATTCCTATAAACTGTCCTCTCTGATGTAAATTTTTAATAGTATCTATATATTGGCTGCATTTGTCTTGAAAAATCCTAAACATATACTCCACAGAACCCACTTCTCTGAGAAAACAAGGAGAGAAGAAACAAGAAATGCAAGGTACTGCTTAAACTGCTATACACACCAGAATGAACTTAAAATACTGTGGTATAAAACCTGTATGGATCAGAATAGTGGAACAGCAAAATGTCAGCAACATTTTAAAGGTAATATAATTTGGAGTGCAGAATTCAATATGATAAAGAATGATAGCCACTGTATAATATCTCAGCCTACTCATACACAGCAGACTTTAAAAAAAAATCATGACTACATTAATTCAAGGATACTTCCAATATGGAATTGGGAACAGTATCTCAGTGTCCAGAGTCAGCTTTTGGCTCTATTTCTACTAATCATGGTGCTGCAGCTGACCCAGTTTAAATGTATTTCTGTAAAGATTCCATAATTTTTGGTGATGTTGCATATTGTATTCTCCTAAGCCATTTAAAAATATTGCACTACAGTAAATACCTAGTGCCTAAAAATAAGGTGCTTCGTGTGGAACAGCCCTACTGCATCATTGAAATACTATGGAAAAGTTTTATTAAAGTTTTATTTGTACAGTAAACACAAATATGCACACTTGTATAATAAACTCAACGCTATATTAGGATGCACATTTGCATATTTGACTGTGTTCTATTTGTGTGTGCATACCTGTCTGTGACATTAAATTTGTGGGTAGAGGTCATATTCTGCAGCAAATTTTTTATTATCTGAACTTTAAAAAGATCATCTGCACCTACAAGCCTTGTCCTACTAGCATTCTAGAGCCATAAGGTCTGCAACACCACTACCTGCAGTGTTAAGTGTATATGCACAACACAGAATTTTCATATTATTATTAAGTTATCATAACATACATAAAGCTCCCAGACCCATTAGGATTGATACTCTGATTCAGCTACACCTGAGGATTCAAAAAAGGGGAAAAAAAAAAAAAGCCAGACTGTATATTCCTTAGTTATTCAGTCCTCTACCAAAGGAATTTTGTTTCTAATACTTTCAGGCAATCTGTATGCTCCAAAGTATTATAGTTTATGCTATATATTACCCATATATATTATATATGGGTAAAACTACTACACTTTGTTAAATGCCTCTCTTTGGTCTAGAAACAAGATGATGACATGAAAACATGCTCTGCCACAAAGTTTCCAGGTTTTTATGGTATTGCTTAGGTCATTCATAGAGTGGGGTGTTTCACATCTGAAAAAGAAACAACATAAGTGTAATAAAAGAAAAGAAACCATAGAATGGTTTAGGTTGGAAGGAACCTTAAAGATCATCTAGTTCCAACCCTCCCTGCCACAGGCAGGCACACCTCCCACTAGACCAGGTTACTCAAAGCCCCATCCCATCTGGCCTTGAACACCTCCAGGGAAGCAGTGNTGTAGGCCCCCTTTAGGTACTGGAAGGCTGCTATAAGGTCTCCTCAGAGTCTTCTCTTCTCCAGGCTGAACAACCCCAAGTCTCTCACAGCCTTTCTTCATAGGACAGGCGTTTCAGCCCTCTGATCATCTTCGTGGCCTTTTTCTTGTTGCAGAAGAAAAACATTTCCTGACTACTAAGGGAAAGATACATATAATTCTAGATTTGGATGAATATTCGGACTGAGTCTTGTTTCTTACAAGAACTCTGTAAGTATGTTAGAACATTTTTCTGCAAGAACATAATATATATAAACTTAAAAATCACATGATAATTTTAAAAGTTGAAGTAATAACAACCAAATATTTTCAATTTCATATAAAAAATATTTTAAAATACCTTAGTGTAGCAACGTTTTTATTTCTCAATTTTTTAAAAAAACTTAACAATCTATATTTAATGTACTGATGCCATTTGAAGCCAAACACTGATCTGCCTGCCAGTTATTCAGCAAAAGAGAAAAAGTACTGACCAATTCTTCACAACTGCCATCACACCATGCAAAGAAAGAAATCATTTACCCTGAGTTTGTAATAGTGAAAAGCTGTTTAATATTTTGGTGTAAAAAGCTATTGATTTCCATTATTTTACATGGATTTCCAGCATTTTATTAACATTGTCTCCAGCAGAGAGAAAAAACTGAACGCTACATAATTTGGACCAAATGGATGAACACAAGCCAACCACAACAAAGGGATTATTTGTATTGGGCAGGGGAAAAGCCCATAAATCACTGTGATTCTCTCATGTTAATTTTGCCTTTATTCTTCCTGCTCTCTGAATGGACCCTAGACTCCTATAACGTACCATGTCCTATTATATTATGATTTCTCCTAAAGAGGGCTTATCGCTTAATCTGTTTATACAGCAGCAGAATCAATCTGATTGACTGGGATTTTGGTGTGCCATTGCAATTAGAGGCTATATATACCCTTGTGCAATATTCACATTAGGAGCTTAGTAGCCCTTTTCCAGGTGCCACTTTCCAGACATAGGGTCTCTGACATAGATTTGTATAACATGCTTAGTAACAAGCAGAAGAGATTTGAGATACCCATTTTTAAGATCTCTGAAATCTTGTATTTATTTGTAAAATATTTGAAAAAGAGGCTGATAGGACAGTTTTCATAATAAACCTTCCCATGGAGTTCCTAACTGAGATTGCATGTGTACATACGTGCATGCACACACATTTTGCACATGGCTGGCACTTTACGGTAAAGACGCCCTTTTGTATTTTAAAGGTGTCGATACCTCAGAAGCGCAGGAACATTATGTTCACTAACAGGCCTGCAGCAGGCAGAGGTGAAGGTCTAATTCATATCTGCTAATCGCGAATCAGGAACTAGAAGGAATTCTTCCTTCAGCACCTGTCAGTAACATGGAGAAAAAGAAAAATGCATGTTCTGAAGGAAATCAGTGGAAGATTCGCGCGGGAAGTCTTGCATAGCCAGCAGTATTAGAAAAACATTATTCATATTGTTAAAAATGAGAAATAGTAGGATGTTTCTCATCACAAAAAGTTTAGCACCCAAGATGAGAAAATAATTCTGGAACTTGTTATGATGGCTGAGACTGAACTCAACAGGGAGCTGAAAGCTGGCACTTGCTTTGGAACGAGCAACTCCAGTGAATCAGAGATGCAGGTCAGACAGAGCCCCTTAGCTGGTGGAGGCTCCACAGCCTCCCAGGGAATCTGTCCCAGCACCTCATTTTTCTTATCGGTAGGAACAAACCCCTCAATGTACTTTTTTTTAAATGCAATTTAAGGCCAGCGTTTCTTCTCCTGCTCATCACGGATATGGAAACAGACCGCATGCCTTTCCTTGATAGGTCTTGTTATTGTGTCCCATTTTCCCCTCTCCTTTTTCCCATGTCTTCTTTTCTGTAGACTCACATTCTTTCATTTTTCTTAGTAAGACTCATTTTCAAGACTTTTGCTTTCCTCTGGACACTCTCCAATCAGACCACATGTTTCTGTACAAATGCCATCCAAAATATGCATTCAGTACAGACAAAGAAAAGGCAATCCCAATCAGTAAGAGAGATGCAGCTGGTACTTCAAAATACCGGATTCACCAAAACTCAACTGACTGGGACAAAATATGGGTGAAAACTACGCATGAAAATTAAGAATCTGTTAAACAGACTTAATAAATTATCCAAAAGCCACAACTGTACCGTGAGAAAGAAAATAACTTTGGTAAAAAAGTTAGTAGAAAAAGGCAGGCAATAATTAGAAGGAAAAAACCCTGATAATTAAGATGAATATAGAATGTAAAAGCAAACAGAAAAAAAGGTGAAAACATCTGTAAAAACACATTATGAAATATAAAATATTAGAATGAGATGCTGACGATGGCAGTGAAAAATCCATGACTGTATGGGCTAGAGAAAATAAGACAGATCTTGAATTTTATTCAAAACTTAATTTCTGGAGACAGAAAATTTGTTAACATCAATATATAAAAAGCTTTTTTGTTCTACTTTTGGAAAGAATGTTGATCTTGAGATGAAAAGTGCTTCCTAGTCCGTCAGCAGCTAAGAATGATCTTAAATAGGAGTAAATGTTTTAAAATTTGCAGTTCTAAGAGTTTTTTTCGCACATTTCTACATGGTGTTATATAATAGTAATTAAAAAAACCCCCGAACTACTGAGGGAATTTAAAAAACCCACTACCTTTGTGTTGATATTTAAGAAGGGACACTATACAGTCAAGTAACCATATAACATAATACACTTGCTTGATATCAATCCAGACAAAATAGTGAAAAAAATTATACAGATTTAACTGACGAAGATTGAAGTGAAAGGGATGTAATTAATGCCAGTCAACATGGGTTTATGTAAAATAGGTCCTGTCAAACAAATCTCATTTTATTCTTTGATGAGCTTACAGAAGTTTGGGTGATAAAGATAAGTACATAGGTGTAATACACTTAGACACCTGTAATGGATTTGACTTACTAGTGCATTGCTGATATTCATACTAAAAATCATTAATATACAGTTTTAATAGTGCATATGTAAAATGGATTAAGTACTCCCTAAAACACCAGTTTTAAGAAGTAATTATCAATTAGAAATCATTAACTGGTGGATGGAAGTGCTAGTGGTGATCCACAGGTACTTGTGGACCTGTTAGACCTGATTTTAATGAAATTTTCATTTCTGTTCTGAAATTAAATTTGAAAGTATTGCCAAGAAACTGAAAAAACCCACAAAACTAGAGGAGTGGTATATGAAGATAGACCGGGCAGTTGCACAGAATACTCTGTCTCACTTACTAAGCTAGGCCAATTGACTGTGTTGTACCTCAATGCTCAAATCATGTTTAATGACTGGGATTTCTCTGGGAAAAAAATAAAAGGAAAAATTCAGAGCATGTTCCTGGAAATACTACAATCTGTTTCTCTTGGCAAATGTGATTTTCTCTGTAAGAGTTATGTGAGAGAAGCCAGATGACAGTTTTATAGAAACCTGGGGTGATAATGTAGCGTGCTAGCCTCTTGAAACCATCTTTTTGACAATAGTTAAACAAGTGGCTAATGTGTGGCGAACTTTCCCTGTTTACTCCCAAACTATGTTCCCTGATTGTAAGAAATATCCACTAGACGTAGCTGTCCACCATTGACCCCCACAGAAGTTATCCAACAAATGGCTGTAAAGTTACCTGTATTGCACAGGTTATAAACAGGGACAAAGGTAGAATGAATCTGTTGCAGTTCACTCGCTGTGTATTCACTAAACAATTTGTAGTAAAGTCTATGATGCACCTATGTAATATATTCTAAAGGCACACAGAGAAACTTAGATAAGCGCTTCAAAGCTGATGATTTTACCATTTGGCCCAAAGTTCACTGTACTCTGAAACTATTGCCCAGAAAACTCTACCTCTAATTTTCCAGTTATCAAAAAACCCCAAGAAATGAAGAAAAATCAAGCAGGGTTCATGCAACAAATAGAGAAAAGGAACAATAAATGAATAAAATGCAAAGCATGCTATAGTTATATTGTACATTCCAAACAGAAGCTGCTGTAGCAATTATAACACAAAACGCATATTCAATTATCAGCTACAGATTCAGACTAACAATAAAACTGAGATCACTGTATTTTTCTAGGGATACACAGAGCAAAAGAGCTGAACTAGTTCCTTCTGAAATTTCTGGTGTGTAACATTATGCAATGCCATATAAAATTGGGTGATGGAAACCTGTAAAAAGTGCCTGAAATTCTCAATACATTCAACATCTATAGGCTTAAATAAATCCATTTTGAGGACTCCATCATACCTACCACACATGAAATTTTTTTTACAGCTACAAATGTGAACCTCATGCTTTTGCCTCCTCACACTATATAGCTCCTCCACGAACAGAAAGCATTTAGTGAACAGAAATGTAGACAAGCTCTAATTTTCTTACAGTGGCAACTGCATCCATTATGCATTACAGTGTCACTTTGCTCTGAAAGAGTTAACTTTCTAGTTCCTATTCTCTGCAGTGCTGCATAAACACTGCACATTATTCTTACTGAGCATGCTTCATCTTTCCTGTCTCCACAGTCTTGGGCTGTCAATCACCTGTCAGTCCCTACCACATCAGCACAGTGCGCATCACCAGGCTGTCAGCACAGCAGCTGATGAGACTCTGCTAAGAGCTGTCAATCAAACTTGTTTCTCTTATCTGTTCGGGAAATATTTTGTCTCTAAGAAACAAAGAACCTGGGCAACAATGGATCAGAGTCTAGTATTTACTCTTTTACAGGGATAGAAGGCTCTTAACAGGAAACGAATCCACAACAAGGGAAAAAAAAAAAATCTGCTCCATTAGGCATATTTTCTTTTTTGGTTTTGTTTAAATGCTATTTACTTCTTGACCCAATAAATCAGGGCATAATAAATTAAAGCAAATTTCTTTTTTCTCTCACTGTAAAATGAATTTCATGGGTTTGCTTCTTAGTTTCTGTTGAATATAATTTGATGCAGTTTAAAGCAGGTAACATCTCTTTGGTTTTGGGACTCTTTCCCTGCCTTTAGGCATTGGAATGTGTGAGCTTTCTTTCCACCACACCGTAGCCAAAAAGCCAGACTACAGAAAACACATAATTTACACCTTTGTTACATTAAAATATATCTTTATTTTCTGTAGCGTTTCTCATTAAAACTCAATTTCAACATTAAATTTAATAACATAAGTAGGGTTCACAGATAATAGCAGACCAAAAGAATAGCTGAGGGGTGTAAGAAAGCAGGAGAAAAACATACATTTTCAGTGGATGTTTGAAAGAAGATAGTATCTTCTTTCTGGAATGCTGTACCGGGGAGGAAGAATTGCAGAAGGTAAAGTTCTTGCACGTACAGAAATAAAATACTGAAGGAAGACAAAAAGAGCTGCAAAGATGGGCACAGCAGCGATTTCGGGTCTGACACAGAAGCTCTGCATGAAAAGTTGAGCTGGGCTTTCAAGTGCACATCTATCTGAGGCAGAATAATGTTCTGCAAAGATAACTGGTCTAGGTCTAACAAACATGGCAATCAAATTAATTAGCAGTGGTGGATCACTGAACTAACAGACCTCTACTCTTCCCAGGGCGTAAGTAAGTATCTTTACATGCTGTGCCATACAGATGCACAGGCACACTTAAAGCCAGCTCGAGTATCTGTACATAGTGTGGTCTCATGCCAAGTAAAGTAAACGTAACCCAGTGACTTAAAATCCCCACTTTGACCAATATCTATTTTTCCCTACAAATTAAAGAATCTCAGAGCTGATAGTCGAGGAGAAACCTTGCAGACCCAGTAGTGAGACTAGCTAAGGGAAGAGATTCACTTTTCTCGGTACAGAGAGGTGTGTTGTAAAACACAATAATGTGAAAGGCAGGCCTAAAAATATTTGGTGTTTTTCATAAAGCTTCAGTTTGGGGCCATGAAATTAAATAAGCAGCTTAGTTTTCTGAGACAAAAACAAGTGAGTTTACAACCCTTACAGTTTCCTGGACAGAACTGTATACTAAAAGTTAAAAGAAACAGAAGGCAAGTAAAAGTAGTATTTTTTTTTAAATCTTCACACTTACACAAACAATGATTTACAGGCCTGATTCACGTACTCTGAACATTCCCATTGGCTGTGGGATTGGGCTGTTCAGGTAAGAGGGCACAGAGAGCCAGCTGGGAAACAGGCTGTGATAGGAAACCCGTGGAAGGGAAAAGTTTAAAGCAAGTATGGAAAAGAAGCCCCCAGAGGAGTTTGAGGACTGCAGTCAAGGTTAGAGAAGAGCAGAAGAGAATATGCAAGCTCCCAGCAGCCTCCCACAACACTTGCGGGCTTTGAAGAAAGAATTTGGGGCAAAACACCATGCTCCTCCTTGTTTCCAGTGGCTTAAGGAAAGATCTGGATAGTCCCTGAGAACAAGGAGGGAAAAGGACTGGGAATTGCCATAACCCAGAGAAAAATTGTGGCCATGGACAATGAAAAACTATTTGCCCTTCCCTACACACACACCCACAATAGTTTTTCTGGAATTTGTTTGCTCCAGAAGAGAATGTTTGAGTTCCCAAAAGAGGGAAACCATTGCCCGAGGGAAAGAAAATGAGGAGGCAGCCACAACCAGTGTCAGAGATGTAAGCAAATCTCTCACAGGCTGAAGCAAGACAAAGGCTGGCAATTTTGAGCTGAATGCTGGAGCAGAGGCAAGAGGTCGGCATGCTTCATCACTTTCAACTCTATAAACGACTTCTCAAAGGATGCCTATTTCTCTTTTCTAGGGCCTAATCTTGGTTCCCTCCATTACTGTTTGTGCCTGCAAGAGTAAGAGGAAACAATTTGTCTTTTCTCTTCCCTCTCAGCCAGCTCCGGTGGTTTTTTTGCCCACTACATACGAAAGAGCGTGCACACTGGGTGAGGAGGCAGCTGTCTTGCTGGGGACAGCAGAGATGGAGACCAGGCACTTTTGTTTCATCTGTTCCAAAACTCCAGGCTTGGTGCTGCCACCACTCAGCATACTCTGCCTCATCTAAGAGGAGCCCCAGCCCACTGGCCAGCGATTTCACTCGTTACTTGGAATAAAGGTACTGGGTGATATTATGGTCTTTGGGAGATGCCAAGACCTTCCATGTCATAAGGGAGCACGAGCGCAGCTTAGGCAGGCAAAACGGAGACCTCGATCAGGTCTCTGTGCTCAGCGAGGACCTGCTACAGGTAGAAGCAATTTTCTGCTAATGTTTGCACCCAAAGGGGAGCAGAGTGCTCTGTTCTCAACTCCTGGACATATTTTTGGACACAAACTTCTCTGGTAGGAGGAGAGGGTTGCTCTTAGCACACAACCTCCACTCTGCACCCTCCCCAAGCAATGCCGGAGGTATCCTCGAGCAGGGACTTGGACAACCTGGCACCCGCAAGGCTGCTCTCAAAGCCTGCTGAGACGGCAACAGAAGTCCCAGACTGGAGCAGCCCAAGCATGCTCTTTAGAGTATCACGAATCAGGAATACTGCTCATGTCAGAAAGAATCACTAATATGGGAGTTCAGAATTACATAAATATTTAGTAAGGAAGGAAAGGAAACATGAATGAACAGAAAGAGCCCTAAGTGCTGAGCTTTAATTCCAGATGCTGAGAATAACACCAAAAGCAACAACAGTTTGTGCAGAGGTCAGAAATTAAAACGAAAGGAAAAATCCTGTGTACTAGTGGCTTTTAAAAACGTGCCTACAGTAATTTGATCTTTCAGTCACACTTATCAGCAACAATGCTAAGAATCACAGTATTGCCCCGTACCAAACTGTCCCAGTTACAGATAGCACAACCATTATCAAGCATTTGTGACAACAGGAATATTTTACTCTTTGACAAATTCTTTCATATGCAGCACTGTTTTCCAGAAACACAACTCCTGCTGATCTAACTGGACATTAATTGCTTTTTTGCTGATGTATCTGTGCCTTCTGGACTGATAACACAACTAGCAAATCTGATATCTGACAAGTTGACTCAACCTAATCAGGACAGATCAGCTGTTACCACCGTTGCTATAGGCTGTAATTTGAGGACCTTTACAGAGTTATCACTTGCTTTGAAAGGCAAGAAACTGTAATTCTGTCAACACTAATCTCAGAACGCGCTTTCAAAGTGGCTGTTATTTTTTCTCCAGGAGAAGGCAACACTTGTCAAATAAATACCTGAGATAATTGATAAAAGGAATTAGAAGTATGTGAGTGATACGCTGACAATCAGTCACTCTCATGAAAAAGAAGAACCTCGCAAGATTCACAACATTAAGCAGAGAGCACAAGCTGTCACTGTGAAGCAGGGGTCACTCTGAATGGAGTGAAACAATTGGCAATGCAGTTTTTCAATGTTTACTTATCTCTCTCTTGCTTAGTGCTAAACCTGAGTGAATTATTCACTTCAAACAATTTGTTCAATGAATTTTACCCCTTTTTCCTGCTCAGCATATGCAGGCAATGGATACCAATGCCATCAGATTTATTCACTGCTTCACTTTTATTCAAGCTTTCATTTAGCGCTTGATTGAGAGTATTCTAGACTTCCACTGCTATTCAGACCCTATCCAGGGCAAGTCCTTAATGTGTGCAAACAACACAGATCCACACAGCTGATGGAATAATGATTATCTACAACAGCAAGGATATAGCTTTTGGTATTATTTTTTTTTCTGATCCCTGTTTGAATCTAGAAGCCCTTTCTGTGACCAATTTTGCCCACAAGACTCAACACTTGAATGTTTGCAGAAACCAAAGTAACAAAGAGTACAAGCACAGCCACAGCAAACTAATTAAAAAATTCCAAAGATTATTTGCATTATTTGCCCTACTCCACTGGGAAATAATTTGTTTTCATGTAATAAAATTCAGGGGAATTTCACAAAAAAAAGGATTCCCAACCCACGCAATTCTTTAAAGGAACTTGATGGTCACTGAATACAAACAAGTGACTTTGTCATTGCCAGGGTTGCATCTGTCTCTTACAGATAAACTGTGTTTAGAAACTCAGGCTTAAAATTAGAACAAAAAATATATCTCTTACTGTATCGCTTTGGTCCATCTTCCAAACAAAATGAAAGGGTTAAGGTTGCATCATCTTCAAAAAATTCAGTTGCAAAGGCATCCCACCAGAGGTTGTCACTATCCTAGGAAGCAACAGATCATTCACTTAACAGGAGACAAAATGAAAATATGTTCATCCTTTGTAAAAGAAATTTGACAGTATCACATATAGTTTGCACTTCTTCACCTATGGTTTTGGGGTGTAGATATCTACGTGATATTTCAAACTAATTTTCCTAGATAAAGTTCTAGTTCTAATTTAAGAAAAAAGCTCAAATGTTTAGTTTATTATACAATAAACTTTCATTTTATTTAGCACACTAAATATGTAAAAACTTTCATTTTCATAAATCCATGTTTTTCTTCGAGTGTTAAAAATTGGTTTATAAATCGGTTGCAAATAAAGCAATTATGTATTTTTCCCCCCTTTTCTGGGCTGTGTATCTCAAATGCTTGGTCCTAATAATGAAAAAACCTCAGTACTTAATTCTATAATGCTATATAACCCGATTATCAGCATGAGCTGACAAGAAAGTTATTTAGAAACTAAATATAATAGCCATTCCACTCCAATGCATTTAATATAAATACAATGCTACTGCAGGTTAATTAAATACCAGCTAGTTACTTAAATGTAATTGTTGTGAGAAATCTTTACTTTTCAGTGTGATACATGAAGGGAAAACAATATTTTAAGATGACCTGTGTATACTTAGACTTACAGTAATATACATAGCTGGAACATAGAAATTATTAATATAGTGTACAATGTAAAGTATATACCAATACACCACTACAGGTGCTCTGTTAGCTTTGCAATTGAACCAGGCATTTTCAGACCTGGGTGATCAACAACAGGCACCCAAACCTCAATGTCTAGCACCTGTGCATGTGGTCCAGCTTGCAAGGGTTTTCAGAGAAGTCAAGCAACAACACAATCCACCATTTGCTTCATTCAAAAGCTACAGTTATATTTAATAGCTGGATTTAAACTGTTTGGTGCAGTCTATTCTGCTCCTTGGAGGCCCCGAGATTTAAATCACTTGCAGCACACACAATCGGCAACAGAGCTAGAAATCCACTTCTGAAGGTGCCCCAGTTGCACTCCTCAGAACCACTCTATCCCACTCACGGCAGCTACCTTCCCAGCGTGCAAGGCCAGGTTCATTCAGCATAGTGAGCACTGAGTACCTCTTAATGCCTGAGCAATATATAAATAAGCCAGAAAACATTTGTTACCTTCACAGGAAAAAAAACCCTGAGATAAAATGCCAATTTAAGACAAAACATGCATCTATCATATTCATTCTATGTACACATGCAGAGAAAAAACTATCTGGGTTTTTTAGTTCTGTTCCTCTTTTTGCTGAAGACATTACTATTGGATTTCACTCCAAACTGCTGAGCAGGGTATTTTTCCCGCCTTACAACTTTACTTTGATTTTTGCCAAGCATCCAATGAAGAAATGGCAAGGACAGGTTTTAGCACTCCAGCTCCTACCAGAGATCCCCGAGAGACTTCTTGGCTGGGTCACAGCCTATAATTCACCTTCCTTGTCAAGGCTCATCCCACCCACCAGCAGCAGGACAAGGAGTAGCACAGCCCTGTGGTACTTGCTCAAAGTTCAGTCACAAAAAGAGGCATCAAAACCATCCCTACATCTTAGAAATCTGTTGTCACAGAGAGCTGCTGCTCTTTCCTCTTTGCTGGTGTAAACCTCACGAGTGTTTCCACAAGCAAACATCACTGCATTGATGATCTGAGTAGCCACAATGGCAAGTAATATATATATAGCTGTTCAACAGAAGCCCAACAACTAGCTTCTAGCAACACGCCTCTATGCACTGACCCATCACTTGGGACAGCCTGGTGGGTGACATTTTGAGCCCACATGAGAGTGTATTGTCCAACAAGTAATTACAAGCTACCACGCTCTGCCATTTGCCAAGAGAGGCTGCAGTATTGCTTAACTGGGATCTTTTGGATATACTTGTCATAGGGAAGAAAGAGGGGAGGGAAGTTTGAAGCAATGTCACATACCACATTTGCAGCTCTTGTTAACTCAGTAGTTGAGTATCACTGAAGCTACTCATGCAGCATCCAATGACACTGAAGGCAAAAGGGGAGCATCACATAGTCAGGATGCAAATGCAGACAGGAAAGAAGAGAAGAGCCAGGAAAGTGCAGGGCCTCACCTCAAAACCACACATATTTGCACTCACTCTTGCTTCCAAGAAGTCCGAAGTCAAAGAAAATGTGGACACAGAATTACTGTGGATTCTCTCCCTGGAGAGATGAAATATCCAGACTCTGTCACAGTTTGAATACTGTCCAAGGTCTTTATCTTATGCTTTTGCATATTTTATGTCAGGAAGAAGGAAAAGCAGAAAACGCAACATCCCACCCACAAAAAAAATAACCCAAACCTTAATAGAATATATAAATCCTTTGTCAAGCTTGGATACTCTGTGCTGATTAATTCTCTGCTCCACCCTTGTCACAGGTGGGCCCAACTACTCTCACAGCCAAATGGTGAACAAAACCAAATGAGGTGTCCCCTAGCCAAGCTGAAAAAGGACCCAGTTATTATGAAAAGAAAAAAAAAGAAGAATCATAAAATCACCCCCTCTTTCTTGCATAAAGGGGATGGTGAAGGCAAGGCTGCCCCCAGGCATCTTTAACTTATGCTCTGACAGGTTACGGGGGATTTTGCCAGAGTAATTATTTTTCTATTCAACAATAATGAGAAATTACCATGGCAACCTCCCTTTCACGTAGTGCACTCACCCGCTCAAACATTGAAATAATGGCCTAAACATAACACACAAAAAAATTAATACTTTAAAAATATTTTGTCTTAAAATAAACTTAAGGAATGGGTCAAAGGAGAGAAGAGGGCAGAGAGAGCCAGCAAGTTGGGTCAGAAGTGAAGATGCCATGCTGCTGTAGCCAGCTACCCAAGCAGCAAAAAGTCTTCTGCCACAACTGTCATTGTTCCCTCTGATCCCCTCCACCCCCGGTATTATTTGTAATTTGAAGCATGGCTCAACTCTGAATAGGGTCTCCAAGTAAATGGAATCCTAGGGTTTCAATATTTTTTCCTGACTCTGATTTCTTTGGCAAATGTAATCAGATTTTAAGTACAATGATGTTCTTTTTCCCCCTCCGTCTAATAGTCCCACATATTCACTGTGTGATCTGAGAGTCAAGCTGGGTTCTTCTTTACACCTTACACACTTACATGATTAACAGTCTGCAAGCCAAATGAGGCTTTTCTACTTGCTTGTGATGGTGATTGCTGAACCAAAATAGATCTTGCAACAGGAATATAAGGCCAACTGAGCCTATGGCATTTTCTCCAAATTCCTTTATTTTTGTTTAATGACTTGGAAGGCAGAATGGAGTTCATGTAAAAAGTCAGTACATGAAACCACGCTCAAGAGAGGATGCAGATACTTTCCAGGACAGAATTGGACTTCAAAATTATATTGATAGATTGCAGAAATGATCTGAAATGAAGATGAAATTCAATAAAGCAAAGTGACAAAAGCACAAATACAAAATAGGGAATAACTGGCTAAGCAGCACTGTAGGAAATGGTCCCAATCATAAAGCAAATATGTCAACAATCTGTTGCTCTTGCAAATAAGGAAAATGTCTTAGATATAATTCCCTTCCACTCCAGCAAACACATCTCTGGAAGGACTTCAACTGGAATAGTCTGTCCACTTTTGGAGTACTGTGGCCACGTCTGGACCACCCACTCTTAAAGAATTTAGCTGAGAACAACAGGAATCACTGAGTTTAAAGACACAAGCAAATGAACGAACCAACCCCAAAAGACTCATAAGAATCAAGCAGAAGGACCTAGCTGTATTTAGTATAAGACAGAAGAAGCTCAGAGGGAACGTGACGACAGTCATCAACCATATGAAAAGACCGCTATAAAGAAGAGCGATCACTTGTTCTCGATGGCTAACAAGGATAGAAGAAGTAATAATCGGCTCAGTTTGCTGCCATCGTGGGTTAAGTGGTTTAATCCCTTGTTACAGATTTCTAGGTTAGTGTTTTGCAGAAGGGAAAGAGCCACAGAGCATGGCTACTGTGCTCTCAAGAAGAGCGGATGCAGAGGTCCCGCTGCTTACGAGCCTCGGGCAGAGCTGCCCCATCGCAGCCGCTCCACAGCTCGTACCAGGAAAGAAGCAGATTTTTGTTTTCTCCCTCACATCGCTTTTGGCGGCACACATATAACTGGTGTAAATAGTATATTAAAAAAAAGAGTCGTGGAAACAAATAAATGTGATTCTGAACACACACAGGAAACACATCTGTTCTAAAATGAGACCTCTTTTTATATATAATCATTTTTCAGGGAAGAACTGAATTTTAAACATCAACCTATGTGGCTTGGCATTGGACAAGGCAAAAATAAAAAGAGATAGTGCCCTTGAGAGCTTACATCTTTCTTCTTGCACCTGCAACCCTTCCCTATTGACACTTACTATTTTCAGAACTCTATACGTCCACACTCCTGTTGGCAACATACGCGCTTCTCATATTCTTTCAAGTTAATGCTGCACAAGGAAACTGCTGTCTCCCCAAGGAAAGAATGGTATTCCTCCCCTCCTCCCGTTCCCAGCAAATCAAACTACACTTGAGCTTTTAAAATGCAGTTCAAGATAAGATTTTGCCATTAAATACACCTGTAAAAACTGCACAGCCATTACAAATGATGAAACTCACAAGATAAGTATCATAAAAAAATTCTGACACTAATGTTTATACTCAGAGCACACTGACAGACCATTAAAAATAAAACACCTGAATACAAGAAACCAATAACTTTCCCCATTAGCTTTAAATTAGACTCGTCTTGAGTCTACCCAACATATTCAAAGTTCTGATATAAATTTCACAGGAGTAACAGATTAACAGGGATCCATATATCTTAATTTTATACTTTTGGACATTTGAGTACTGATCTGTAGGTCTGGCCCTGCAATGCACAAGGTTTTTATGATCTGGCATAGGGGTTTTTTGCTATTTATATAAATCCTATATGGAATACTGATATTCTGAGTCTTAAATTGATTTTCTTGGAAGCAGTATGAACAGAGTGAAAGAGTGGAATACTCATATACAGTATGTAGGTGAGAAACCCATATAGTCAAATGGCTATCTGTTATCACACAGGT
Source organism: Anarhynchus alexandrinus (assembly GCA_008711295.1). Taxonomy (NCBI): domain Eukaryota; kingdom Metazoa; phylum Chordata; class Aves; order Charadriiformes; family Charadriidae; genus Anarhynchus; species Anarhynchus alexandrinus. Next base: position 1,973,621 of record VUYV01000161.1, read on the forward strand.
ACAAGATGCACACTTATCTTCAGAGCATCTTTGCTAGCAATATGTGGTACGTTGTGCAGTTATTAAAAGCACCTGAAAAAGAAGACCAATCTGGTTGCCCAGGGCTGGTTTGTAAGGACCACTCCCATTGCTTTTGCATTTGTTTTTCTAGCTATCTCATTTATTTTTATCTTAAACATAAATCACGTTTTACATAGCATTAAACATACCTTTATTCTTGCAGCTAGTGGTATCTTACAGAATCTCCAGCTCCCTTCTCCCTGTCAGGAATGCCCGACTCTATTCCTTCCATTTGTTATTTCACACATATTCACAGTTTTAATGGTGTTGCTTGCTTTTATTTCACTTACTAGTGTGGCTGGATGCCATCTCTCAAACAATGTGTAGTAAAACTGGCAGAAAAATTTTAAGACTTGGCTTTGGTCATAAGTAGTTTTCTCATCCATTATATACTTGCAACTTCTTGCCAAAACTCTGCTCAATGCCCAAAACATATCAGTTTCTTCAGCTTACTTAATAATTAATTAAATTATTGTTTACATTCCACTTTGGAACTTATCTTCATTTGTACAGTAAAGAAACAACACCAAGTTTCTGTTTTATTGAAAAGGGAGAATACAGTCATGCAACAAATCCCCACAGCAATACCGCCTCAGAGAGACTGACTTGGGTGCAAAATGGGGGCAATGTCTCTGCTTCTCATGTAAATTGGGAATAACTTTAAGAATCCAATGGTATTACAGGGAAAAGCTCATAACGGAAAGCTACTTTTGCAGATTCACTGGAAATTCTTAATATACCAAGGATCCTGTTTTTATTGCCAATAAACCACTACACTATAAGGCAACAAAATATGGGGAGGAAGCAGTAACAGCTCATTTTCTGAACAGGGAGCTGTGAAAATCAAACATTAATTATTTGATTTCAGATAAAAATGGGAAAAACAAAAAAAGAAATAGAGAGGCTTTGCAAAATATGCGAATTGATTCATGGTATTTTCTTGATGTACTCTGAACCCGGGGATGTGGGAATAAGCATCACTACAGCAAAACAATTACGCTGTAATGATACTGGCCATACACCTCAGCTTTGCAGATACACTCCTTTGTGATAGCATCACTTAGGTTCTCAAATAGCAAGTCCACACCGGACAATTATACCAGGGGTTCAGATTAACTGAAACATGCTGACACTGTTATGAGGAAGAGAAATATTTTTCTTATGTTTAGAAGAATGGTTGACCTCTTCCTTATTATCTGGCCACTAAAGTATGCCCAAATTAGAGACTTTTTGTTTGAGTCGTTGTGGCAACTGTTCACTAGGCTGGCAAATAGCAAGACCAGTTTACACACAGCTACAAAAGTATAGTTATTCCATTACATCTAAGCCACCCAATTTTTCCATCTACACAGATGCTACATGTATATCAAGTTGGATATCCTTTTAAAATTGGAGTCCTTAAAATTATGGAGATTTTCTAACTTACGTTGTCAGGAAAGGATAAGACAGAGCTATCTGGTTCAGTCTAATAACAGAAGCAAAGAAGAATGCTTGGTTTCAAACCTATTATTTTACATTGTGTAAACTTTACTGCAGCTTGTGGACAAAAGAGAAATGAATCCTTAAATATTCACTCTGTGCATGTTTCACTATTCACCCACAGCAAACAGACACAGATTTCAGAGTTTAATGCGGCATTTTAAGCAGTACAGAGCAGAAAGAGTTAATTTATGAAATGTGTTCTTTCACCTGCTTCTTTAATTTGAATTCATTATTTCCACTCCTGAAACTTGTGCACAAGAATGGATAGGAGAAAGAAAGGGGAAAAAAGAGCAATGAAGCTGGGCTCAAGACATATTCCACTGCCAATTCCTTATAGCCACCACAGCATCATCCTTGATATTTCACAGCAATATTATCAATAACTAACAGAAGATGCTCTTTTGTCCTTTTTAAGTATATGGGATAAGATTGCACTTGGTCTCTGTGGATAAGACCTATATTCTGGCTGTGTGAACAAAGAGACTGGGCATTAACAACTAAATCATGTGCAGTTGTTAACAGAAATAGACACTTCCACCCATAGCATAGTATCTGTTTGCACTTGGTATATATACAGTGCATGCTAAATCCATATTCAAAGTTGTTTTAAATTTGAGCCTTCTTTTCAATAGGCATGAGGATGTCTCTAGCTGGCTGGGAACAGTAATGGATTTCTTTAGTAGTATTCTCCATCCATGATCATTGCAGACAAATCACAGACTTGAGTTTTGTGTTTATCAAAAATGAACCACAGTTACACTTCTCTATTCTGCCACAAAATACCCCACAGCCTCAGCCTCAGAATGGTTTATAGAGATGGAATATTAAGTGTGTCTATTATCTATTGTACTACCATCAGTCATATGAGTGTTCTTATTTTATTCTGACATTTTGACCTGGTTTCTTTTTTACCTTGTTTACTTCCATCTGTATGAGTAAATGGAAGCTACTATGCCATCTATCCCAATGAAAAGGCAATAACTAGTATTGCCGTAAGTGAATATAGAGCATCAAACATTGTATGTCACTAGGGCACAGAAAAAAAGTCCCATTCCCAGCAACATTACTAAAAGAGTCTCTCTGGGTGTAACTCTACTCAACTGCATGAACTCCCAAGGCTCTAAAATTTAGTGAACACAAATGCCTTTATCAGTTATTACAGTGAAAGTAAAATTATTACTGACAACAGTTAAATACTGCAATGGGAACATGATGACGACAGTCCTTGACACCTCCATTTCACACTGGACTTTCACCACCTCTTTGTTCACTGAAGTCTCATGAAAGCACCACGCATATTAGAGACAAAGCTGGGACATCCAGAGGTCCCTGTCTCCAAACAACTACAATCTAAGCTACAATCTAGCAGACTGTATTTTGAGAAGTAAGAAACAGCTCTTCAGTTGAGTTAAGCAAACATATTGCTTTTCTCTCTTATGCCGCCTTCTTGTGCAAATCTAGTGGCCCAGGTAGGGAAGAGAAACCCAGACAAACCATCCTTCTGCCTTACATTCCAGCTGGCTGGCAAAGTATTAAATGGTGACAGGGATAAGTAATGTAGCAATGAAGAGTTGATTTTATCATAAATGAAGATTATATGGGTTGAAAAGACATATAGGTGAGGATGTGTATCTCTATATGACACTTACACACCCTGTACCCTACAGGACTTTGACAAAACTCTTGTTAGGACTCAGCAAAAGACTTAAAATTAAGGATATGCTCAAATGTTTTGCTGGACTGGTATCCAAGTATGCATTTGTTACCCTGTAAATGAAATTAATTAAAGATTATGACTTCCTATTAAGCTTTGCAAACCCGGTAAGAACATATCACCATATTGGACAGCTCTGTCTAACCAAAGAGCTGTCATTTCTTGGGAAGGTACATGAAGTGGAAAAGATCCAGTGTATTGTATGTCCCATCTCCTTTAGAGGACAGGTAATCTCATGCTTAATTTAGCAATAACTAGTCAGAAAAAGAGAAAACGTTTAAGAGAGAAGTATTTAAGAAATCATTCCCTTTTGTTACTATTTACAAGCATATCTACACTTTAAATTATATATTGTTCATTGCATTTAAGGCTTAATAATATAACTGTGGTTCTGGGTGTTCAAGTGTCACCCTAAGAAATTGTGAGAGCACTATGTAATTCCAGAGAGTGCAGAGAAGCAAATGTTATGGCACTTTACCAAAATTCCGGTAAGAAGCAATGGTAAATCACAAAATCAAGTTTTTTGCTATGTTTTAATAAGATACTATATCTTTGCTGCATAAACAGTGCATATCCTTTAAGCAAAAAAATGCTATGGGAATCTGTGGGAATTAACAAATAATTTCATAAGAGAGATATAGCTACCTGCAAATCACGTCCCTCAAAAGTTCATTCACATTTTTTATTCAACTTATCTCAGAAGTCCCACTCTTATGATTTTTTTTTAAAGTATCACTTCTGTAGTATAGCAAAAGTACATTTGAAGTTAATTTCTACATACATTTTATAGTTATTAGGATTAGTAATCACAGCCATTTTTGTCAACTGGCAACGTCACTCTGTCCACAAATATTATTCTTGCTAAATGTGTGTTTCAGTATCTAAAGATAAGAAAAAAGGTAGGAGTGAAGTATTAAGTTCTTTTAGACTACACTTCCTTGGTCCAGGTTTCAAAAATACAGCATAATTAGTATCACCCATATCAGCAATTTGGGCCACTATTCAGCTGAAGTTGCCAGATGCTCAGGTTTTTGAAAATAATACAACTATATTTATTGCTTGTCATTTTTTATATAGAAATGTATGTGCATTCAAACTTATTCAAACATTAAGGCTGAGATTTTCAAAGCTAATTAAAAGACTTATGCATCCTTTTTCCATTAAATTCGGTGGAAATCAGATGTTGGAATATTCTGTGCAAGGCTCCAAATCCCAGTACAGAAATGAAACTTGTAACATTTGCTGAATCAAAGCTGGAGGGTGACAACAGGGCTGGGATTCATTTCACCCCAAGACAGTTGTCTAAATTCATATGAGATAAAAAGCCTCCTGGAGATATCTGTCTCTTCACTGACTGTAGAGGGAGCCTAGAGAATAGTTCAGCCTAGCCATGTAACTTTTACAGGGATAAAGGTAGGTAAGATGAATCCTATTCTACGTACCTACCAAGAATTTAAAATTCAGGAAGAAAACCAGTCGAGGTTTTGGGAGCTTACATAGTGAAGGACAAACATAAGTGAAAAGCTGGGTGAAACAACCGTATCTACTTTGTCTAGATTTTTACAGTCTTGGCAGGAAAACCTATAAATGATGTTCAAGTTTTTTGCTCGCAACGCTCAACGCTCTCCAGGCTGCCAGGTTCCTGCTGTTTCATATAAAAAGCTCCGAGTGGCAGACAGAAGTTGGAGCACTGGTTAAAGATTTCTGCCAGTATGAAATGTTTTAAATGAAGAAGATGTGATTATTTGCCTGGCTTCCTAACTGCACTCCCTGGCTAGCCATAGTTGCCAATAAAGGCCCTCAGGTCCTGTATTTTATCTTACCCTGTATTTGGATACAAAATTCCTGTACAAAATACAATTAAACTAGAGGCAGAGTTCTTCATATGTTATCTTCCACAGAAATCTGAAATATAAGGAAATCCTAAGTCAAGACAACACATATCAAATATTGCCATTTCTCATGTATTATTCTGCTACCATCAGATCACTAAGTCTCTCCCTGTTTCCATCATGTAGCACTATCCTTCTCAAGCATGTAACGCTCACTAACGGGCATGTGACAGCCAAGTCTGAGTAACGAAGGGACAATAATCAGGAATCCAGGTTGCTCCAACGAAGTGAGGATGGGTCGTGCTTAAGACAGTCACAGATTCTCAGTATACACCATGGTTTACAAGTTTGGATGGAGAGAAGCAGTATTAGTGCAGGGTAGCAAACTTTTTAAACTGACATTTGCATTTACAAATTAAGACTCTGATTGAAATGGAGATGTCTGAATCACCTGCTTACAATGAAAAAAAAATACTCAAACCCAAAACTTTTACTGTTATTGCTGCTATAATATCATGTAGCAGTGTAACAGATCACTGACAAGGGTGTTAAGGTAGCTAAATCAAAGGATATCTAGTTCCTGTCCTGAAAGGCAATTTCCAAAAGAAACACAGAGAGAATGAAGCACACATTGGGAAACCCAGAGGTTGTGATAACAGAGTGGTTTTGTATGTTTGTTTTAATTATTAACTTTAAATTTTCACTTCAAAGAAATGGGAGAATTTATGCATGCCAAATAGTGCTCCCTTTCAAAACTCAGTCTTCACTGAGCAAAGTAAGTACAGCTTTCTTCTAAATGGCATATCTTATCTTGTCAACCTCATTTAAAGTAAAAAGGCATCAGTAGTAATAACAAGAATGCAGTTTGGTGAACAATTCCTTCACAGAAGCCAGCTATTACACACTGTAACAAATTAAAAACTCCAAAAGTCTATGCGGGTCCCCAGAGAAATGCTATTTAATAAAGCAAACACCGATATTGAATGTGACAGAATTCCATTTGCCACAGAATCCCATCCAACTGAGTTTGGCTGCGGCTGAAGCAATTAGAGAAAGCTGTGATTTAATGATTATGCTAAAACCCTAGACAAACAAAGCTCTCACCTACCAAGTGGCCACTTAGCTGTATCACTATCACCAAAATGTATAAAAATCCTTGTAGGATTTCATTTGCTGTCAGTCAACTAGTAGCAACATGAGCAATTATTTACTAAAAATGTCTAGTTACTAGCTACCCTACTGCTTAAACATGAAAAATGTATAAATCTAAATTTAAACAAAGTAAGCAAGGCCAAGTGTGAACTACATATGTCAGGGAAATCACCCACTAAGGTCATCCTTGTAGCTGAGACCTGATATGATCCAGTCAAAAGATCATAACAGGTCAGCATTTAATCCTTTTTAAAAAAAACCAAACAAACTTTATGTTGTATATGATAATCCACTGGGGCCTCACCTCTGGGTCCATAAACATCTAATGAAATTTTAAACATCTTTTCATCACAGCAGTAGCCTCCTATGAACTACAACCTATCACTTCAGACTCTCTGGACCTGTTAGATCAGCAGTAAAACTGATTCACTTGAGATTTCTCAGCTTTCTATAGATGGTATTTGGCCTTCCCTATTTTCTAAGGTTTTCAAAATTTATTTTTATAAAGTTGTAGGATGTAAAGCAGTATAAAAAAGGATCATATGCATGTGACAATTTGGAAAACTTTCTTACAGAAAGCTTGTAAATTTCCTTGGAAACTATGGAATTTCTTGGTGCGTTCATGCCAGCCAACAAGCTCCATTGTGAAAACACACTGATTTTTAACTTTCACATTAGTCTGAGAGCCGCGTGAGTGACACCTAAGACTGCCGATGCAGTTTTTTGACCCTTCTGCCTTCCAGGTGAAAGCACCTTCTGACAAAGAGCAAGCAAAGCCTTGGGAAAAGCAGTTCCCTTCCTCCCCAACTTTAATGATCAGGATCTAGAGACATGGTGCGTATCCATAGCCTAAACAAAAATATCATTGTTGATACAGCCCTTTTAAACCATAAAGAATATTAAGTCTGGGGGAAAGCTCAGACACAAAGAAAACTATTTTAAGAAAGAAAACATTTTTGCATAACATGGTGAATCATGCACAGAACTGCTGCAGAGGAGAGTCAAATAACTTTAAGAAGCTACGCACAGGAATGCACTTCTCAGGGAGCTCAGACCTATTTTTAAAGATGCAAATCCTCATGTCTTAACAAAAGCATATGGGGGGGGGGCTTGGTTTTTTTTGTTCGTTTGTTTGTTTTGCTACAGCTGTGTATTTCTAGCTAAAAGAAGGAATAATTGTGTTCAGAACCCTAACTTTTTTTTTTAAGCACTAGGTGTTCCTCCAGAGTGCTGTAAACCGAGAGCATCTACAGTTTCAGAGCTTTTCTAGGAAGATTTGTGTTCAGACTACTGAAGAGCCTGAGAAGGCAGCAGCAGCCTTGACAAAGCCAAGAAACTACATGGTCCCATTTCTGGGAATGTGTAACTGCCAGAGGAGCTGTCATCTGAAAGTGAGACAGAAAATCAGGAAAGATGTCTTCCTAGACTAGGGGAAGCTTATGTCAAGGCTCAGCTCAGAATATATGGATCCACACCAAGCAGCTTGGCTTCTACCAATGCAGTGACAACCACTGTGAGATGTTATCATATCTATGTGCACTACGTTTAATCAGATCCTACAAAATTTATCATAGATGGATCTCTCGCTAGGTCCTCAAATAAAGAATATATCGCAATCTCACAGATCCTCTTCTGAGGGTGCTGGGTTCAGGAGTTGACTGTTCAAACATTTTAGGATTCTCCTCCAAATGAGTTCCTCCACAATCAGCTTGACTTTCACAACTGATTTCTGTATGCCACACCTCTTTGCTCCACAACAAATTTCTTTTCCTTTTATTCCCTCATGCCTTCTCAGTTCCACTTTCTGATTTGGAAGAGTTTTTTCTACAAGCAGATGCACTGACACAGGTGTGCATACATTCACTTTTTGTTGATATTCTGAGCTTCTGTAGTAGTGTCTCCTGGATCAGGTCATCTGCCTTTTAAAATCATATATTAAGTTATCCCTGGTCTGAGGCACTCTAGAATGAATGTGAACTTTTTATAACCTCCACAACACATGAGGTCTGAAAGCTGCAAGAGGCCCATCAGAAACTGCAAGGTCAGCACAGAGCCCACCATGTATCTTGCAGCATATCAGCAAGGACAAAGGAGTGTACTGAAGATCAAATATGCTTTGTATTAAGCAAGCAGCTCCTTGTTCAGACTCCTGTGAATGTTCTAGTTCAGTAAGGCTCAACATCTGGCAGGGGTCAGATCTGAGCTGACTTTCTTCTGACTTGATTCAACACTATCCAGTACAGCTGACAACTGCAGGCCTTCGTGTCCTAAAGGCTCAATGTGGACTCACCAATTACAGAATCAAAGCAGCTTCCCCCTCTCTCCCTGAAAATACTCACGTGTTTTCATCTGAAGGGACCACAAGCAGGATTACGCTGTCAGTATTCTCCTCATCCTTCTGCCAATATTCCAAGCACTCATTAGTAGCAACCAAGAAGGTGATACCAAACTGCCCAGGGGAAATGGCCTAGAAACTGCAGATACTGAATATTTTCAACTGTATTATACAGTGTGCTGCAGATACATGATTCTATGGGTTGTCAGTTGGTATATACCAACTGAACCCAGTGGTCTGGATGGGACATGGAAACAAAAGTGTCCTCTGATTTGTACAGGATGAGTCTCACAATCAAGAATGACGTATGGAAATATCTAACCTACCGGACCATCAGTAGCAGTGCCTTGCAAACATAAAAGGAGACCTGATGTTCCACAACATTCCTATGATAATAAGCACAGCAGTCAGGCATAATAAATGTCTCCTAAGAAATGTAAGGTGAAAAGGTGGTACTGTATGAAGTAACCATAGCTCTATGAATTGATGTTTCCTACTTGAAAGACTACGCTCCTTTCTCATTCCTAGAAAATGTCCACTTGCCAGCTGTGCTTCTTAGATTTAAGCAAGTACTTTTGTACTTCCAAGGTGGCCATCTGTTCAATTTTGAGAGAGAAAACCCCAAAAGTAACTTGCCCCGTGGTGAAATAAAGAAGAGTAGGTATACAATTTGTTCACTTTGACTACTGCTACCATAAATACCTCTAAGGAAACTACTAAACATCATGTTTCGATTGAAAAAAATAATTATTTCCTACCCAGATAATGATCAAAATAATTCTGAATATCTCCCTGAACTACACGGTCTACCCCAGGTGAGATGCAGCAGTGTCTGTTCTGCACAGTGTAGTGCTGGGAGCAAACAGAGAGACCTTGTAGCTTAGCATTTGAAATTGTCAGTCTTTAGTATCTACTTTCTTGCTACAAGCTTCGAATAACTAGGTCCTCTATTCTTGTGCTATGGACTGTGTACTATCAAAAAATTAACTTGAAATCAAAGCTCACAGGTCCTCTAGATAGATATTAAAGTGTGTTCTTATGAACAGGAGCCTAGGCTGATGCATGGTTGCAGAGAGAAGCTTACATGTGACAAAATGCATTTAAACATGAACAAGGGAATAAAAGGAATTACAAATTCTTTTTCTTCTTCAATAGGATGACATTTAAGCCAATTGCAGGATTCTTCAGAGCCTGGCTCTGCTTTGGGTAGAAGCACTGAGTGGCTTGCCTATTTCAATTTTGTATGTTCATTCTCATGGCCATCAATATCAGATAACTGGAAGCTCACTTGAAGGCAAGGTGTTAAAGAGTGCAAATTCCTCATTTGGAGCAGAAGAAACCTTGATCATCTTTGATATTATCGTTTCTCATTCAGCTTCTTTGATTTGAGCATTGGTATCAAAAGAAAGTGACCTGAACATATTAAAGACAATGCAAGTTTCACTATTCCCTGTTGCATATGACTTAAACATTAACAGTTCATTAATATCCAAACAGATCTGCTTTGGGGAGACCTGATCAGAATTCAACACTAGATATCACAAGCATCTGAGAGCACTACCAATGCGTTTTTAAAAAGGAACAGAAGAAGCGTATCTTGCGCATTATTTCCACTGCCTTCACCTGCAGAAGTGGTATCTCTGTTTCAGTGACAGAATAAATACATGGAAATTTAATTTTTTTCTCCACTTCTCCAAGGGAGAGCATTTTGCACCAATAAAGGGAAAAATCAGCTTATTTTATCTAATTCATGACATACTACCCACTGGTATGAAGAGAAAGATGGCAGCCCCCCTTCCTTCATGCTTTGATAGAAAGTCAGCAGAGAAGTAATACAAACTGACAGGTTTTTCTGACTGACCTCCTGATACCTACCGGTGCATAAACATGCAGTTGTTAAAACTTATCACTAGGGCCAGGGTTATCCTCTCTTGACTAGGAGTCTGCCAGGTCGTAAATAAATAAGCTAAAAATAAAGTTTCAAAATAATTTTTTCTATTTAGCGGATTTTGCCACTAAAATTTCATTGTCCCAGAAAATCTCCGAACAAGAAAGTTGAGATTTCACAGTTCCACGTCTTTACTTTCCAGATGTTGCACAAAACTTGGTAAGTAGGAAGGCCATCTATATGTCTCTTCAGTGCCGAGTGGTGTCCCTCGGGGGTCCATACTGGGACCAGTACCATTTAATATCTTCATCAATGACACAGACAGCGGGATCGAGTGCACCCTCAGCAAGTTTGCAGATAACACCAAGCTGAGTGGTGTGGTTAACGTGCCTTGAGGGACAGGATGCCATCCAGAGGGACCTGGACAGGCTCGAGAAGTGGGCCACCATGAACCTCATGAGGTTCAACAAGAGCAATTGCAAGCTCCTGCACCTGGGTCAGGGCAACACCCAGTATCAATACAGTCTGGGGGATGAAGGGATTGAGAGCAGACCTGCCAAGAAGGACTTGGGGGTACTGGTGGATGAAAAGCTGGACATGAGCCAACAATGTGCACTTGCAGCCCAGAAAGCCAACTGCATCCTGGGCTGCATCAAAGGAAGCATGGGCAGCAGATTGTGAAGGAAGTGATTCCGCCCCTCAGCTCTGCTCTGGTGAGACCCCACCTGGAGTACTGCGTCCAGCTCTGGAGCTGTCAGCACAGGAAAGACACGGACCTGTTGGAGTGGGTCCAGAGGAGGGCCACAAAAATGACGAGAGGGCTGGAGCACCTCTCCTTTGAGGACAGGCTGAGAGAGTTGGGATTGTTCAGCCTGGAGAAGAGAAGGCTCTGGGGAGACCTTACTGCGGCCTTTCAATACTGTCCTGGTTTGAGGACAGGGGCTTATAAGAAAGATGGGGACAGACTTTTTAACAGGGCCTGTTCTGACAGGACAAGGGATAATGCTTTTAAACTAAAAGAAGGTAGATTCAGACTAGATATAAGGAAGACTTTTTTTTTATGCTGAGGCTGGTGAAACAGTGGCACAGGTTGCCCAGAGAGGTGGTAGGTGCCCCATCCCTGGAAACATTCAAGATCAGGCTGGACGGGGCTCTGAGCAATCTGATCTAGTTGAAGATGTCCCTGATTGTTGCAGATGGGATGGACTAGATGATCTTTAAAGGTCCCTTCCAACCCAAACCATTCTATAATTCTATGACAAACACCTTGAAGTTGGTGGGCTTCTGGTAAGCACAGATGACAGTATTTGGTTGCAGAGCAAGAGATAACATCTCCCTTCCCAGATGAGCACTTCTGTTCCACTCTAGGGCCAAGCTTCTATTAACAGGACTGCATTTTTTTATTTTATCCAGCCCTTCTGATGAGCTTTAATTCACTGTGACAAACATCATCTGAACCCCACCCTCAAAAAATTATGGTGATCTTTTGTATACAGTTATTGCTATATACTATTTAGAAATAAAAGTGGGTTTTGAACAATAAATTTCCTGAGAACAATTCTATCAAGGCAAGGGCCATAAAATTCAGCCAGAGAAAGTACATCCCACTTCTCAAGTATTAAATTTAATGCCTTGTCCTACCACTGCACTGCTGAATAATCTACAGATATTTGTTTATAGTCTAATAGTCAATAGAAGAAGTCGCTGAATTATGTAAAAATCTTTTTTCAAATTACAAATCTGATCTCAATTTGATTTGTTTATGTAGATTTCTGCAACCAAAGTTTAGTTCATACAAATGTTTGTGAACAAAGAATTTAGGGGCAGGTTGCCAAGATGAACGCAATCATCAAAAGAAAAATGATTTTGTGATTAAATTAAATTCATTTCCAGCAGAGACAGAGGTAGCTTATAAAAATGAGTTGCAGAATTAGAGAATAGAAAAAGCAGCAAGACAATCTACTATTGCTACTAGTTAGTCTGCCATATGATGGGATTTGTTTGCTTTAAAAAAAATACTGGGAAATGATGAATAAAGGTGGCCAACCATAAAGCAAGAGTTGCAAATCTGAATAGAGATAGGAAATTTGTTACAAACAGTTCATGAACAATAAACAGTGAGATAGAACACTTATCTGAACAATTTTCAAAAGCAGTAAAAAAATTATGATCTGCTTTTGAACATTTCATGAATGAAAAACTTATACGTATGCCATCTAGAAAGAACAGGAAGCCAGAACCAAAGAAGGCCTTTATCACCTAAAACAGACTAGGTCAACTGAAGTCCACTCCCATCCATGTTTTTAATAAAAAAGCCTCCACAATGCAATCTCTCCCTCTCTGAAAACACTGTCATGTCCACACCAAGGAATCTTAAGTCAGCTGGATTTCAGCTCCGTCATGCCCAAGACCTCTCCTCCCCGAACAACCGCAACATGGTTTGGCAAATGCCGGACAGCATCTAAGCCCCTGAAGGACTGGGCCAATATGGGTAAAGAAGAGAAAATTCCTGCATGACAACCTTGTCAGTAAAGTATTTACCAAGAAGCCCCAATTCAAGCCTCTCTGCAGCTTGCAGAGATTCAAAACTGCCTTCTCTAGCACCCAGGCAGTGCTCTGATTTCAAAAAAAGTCCAAAAGAGGTGCCATTTATCTCTTTTTAGCCACCATTTTGAGGCTCTCTCACCTCTGCGAGATACGGAGGCACCTCTGGGACATATATATCGTGTATTTCTGGAGACTAACCAATAGCTTTTCACACAGAAGGTCTCTAGTCATGTCTGTATTAGCAAGCTGCAATAAGGGCACAACAGCTGGTGCTGATGATCCAATGCCCACAATATATGGGTTTTGGGGGGTGAAGGAGGAGGAGAGAAGGGTTTAATTTCAACGAGCTTGAGACTAATCTCATGGGCTGAATGCCGAGGAGCAGTCAGAGACCTTACGATCCAGTTCACACATGCCAAGATTGCTTTGCAACGTGACCCAACATGCAGTTAAGTGGAGACATTCAGAAAATTTGCTTCAGTAAGTGGCAATCCAAGTACAAACTAAAACACGATCAGAGGTGAAGATGCAGCCCCTATTACAGACACATTTAAGAGGAAAAATAGTGCTCATTTCTGAACCCGTTTTTTGAGAAGAAAATTTTAGGTTCCTATCCTCAAGGATGTGGGTGGGCAGCTGTGTCTGGGTGAATCCCAGCTCTGGAGAGGTGCTGATTTTTCACAGGAAATCAAAAAACAATCCCCTCTTCTAAAGACCACCCCACCATAAGCTTAGCATTGAGTTTAGCAAGTGGCTTGTTCGAAACTACTCTGAGGTGCTTGGCTTTCACCCTACGCTTTACATGGAATCAGCCTGTGGTTCTATTCCATTCGAGGGGGCCAGGCACCTAGCTGTGAGATGACTAAATCTTATGTGTTTCCCACTTAGTTGGTTTTAACTAACTGTGTCAGCTAGGCCACTCCATGCATGAGAAATAACCACCAAAATAAGCAACACAAGAACTTTTAATTATGCAAGGAGTAATACTCCAACAGTACTACACACCCAGCTCAAAAGAGAGATCTGGGGTGTATTCTGAGGGCAATTATGCTAAAGCAAACCCCACCAACTTCAGAGAATCCCTTCAATTTCTGTGACAGAATCTGTGTGACAGAAATCAGAATTTGGCACTCTGGGCAAAATTGAGCCTGACATGGCTCAGAAATGCTTGACAGGTGCTGCCTATGAGGTCTTCCTCTTCGCTCCTTCCAGGGGGAGAGCAAGAAAACCTCTCTGGCGGCATAGCTCTAGGAGTCTCTTTGCCAAGTACCTGCCATACGCCTAAAGGCATTAGAGAAACATGGTTACATTTATTATCATGAGACCAGTTGGCTCTGTTAGAATATCTGAAATAAACCCCACATTTTTTAATGGCCTGGTTCGTTTTTGCAGAAAGCTGAATCTTGGTATATAAGCTGTCATATCAGATTCTATTTTATTCTTTTATTTTTACAAAGTATTGCATAAACAGGAACAGCTGGTGTTGATTTATAAACACCAGAGTTGTCTTGAGAGTTTAGATATTATTTTGCCAACATTTAAGCCTAATCATTTGCAAGCAATTGTTCTGTACTATACTGGACAGTGGTTCTTCTACTGCCTGGAGGCAAAGATATTTTCTAATAATACTACTAATAATGTAAATCTGAATTACGCTTCGAAGAAGGATCCTATGTGCATAGATCTATCTGTCCATATATCTATGTGTGTCTTCTTTTATCTAGTATTTATTCTTAGAGAATGCCACATCATTCACTGCTCCAATCTCTTGAAAAATTATTGAAGCCTGTTGTAAATAGCCAGGCAAAGGCCTTGGTCCCTATGAGTACCTGTGCGTTATGTGCACATGTGAGTACCTTGAAGTGAGATGTGAAAATGCAACCAGTTGTTCAGCCTAATGTTTAACCACCTTAACCAGGGGACATTTTCCCCCTGTTTTATTCACAATACAGTTGCCGTGTTCTGGAACAAATATTCTCCAGACAACAGTCTCTTCCCCTATGTTATACTGATCCATTCTCCCATGATGTGCACTGAAGAAAGCAGGAATCACGTGATCAGATACTGTGTGGTCAGTTAATCTGAGAATTTAGTAAAAGCTAAAAGATGCCCGTTAAATTGAATTCCTGCATCTCCAACTAGTGGCATTGACATTTTTTATGAAAGTCAGACAGTTTTTATCTTATTCTAAGTTTTGATGAAGAAAAACCAAAGACTTGGTTAATAAATCATTACAAGATAGCAAACAAAGGGAAGAAATAACTGGTGAGCTTTCACAAAAGAGGAAACCTACCAGCCCATCTCCCAAGGAACCGAAATGTTAGGTATAGTCTTGTAGGACTTTGAAAGAAGATGGATAACAACACAAAAAAGTTTACCAGGCATGGAGAGTCACTCTGGCTAGCTGATCTGAATGCAAAGAGTTGTGGGAGGCTTAAAATACTAAACAACAATAAAACAGCAGAGGGTATTGATGAATGCAAAGTAATGCATATGAGGGAAAACAATCCTAATTAGATCTAAACCACAACGGACCCTAGCTATTATCACTCGGCACAAAAATCTCGGAACCATTATGGATAATTCCATGAAAATATTGGTTTAATGATATGTAGTGATAAAAAAGGCCAACCGCATGCTTTCAGCTCGGAAAAGAGGCAACTGGGGATGCATACAACAGAGGTTTGCAAGTCATAAAAGTTCTGGACTTTCTTGTCTGCGATTAGGCAATGATTATTCACTCTAATAATCATCATTGTAATAAATAAATTACAAAAAAAAATCTAGGGACACCTAATAAAATTAGCTTACAGTTTTAAACTCAGTAAGAGGAAGTAATTTTTCATGCAATGCACAAGCTGCAGAAGTCATTGCTGCCAGGCTTTGTAGAAGTCACAAGCATAAACAAATTTTAAAACATATTAGGTGTGTTAGTGGAGACAGAATGCATTGGTAATTCCTGAACACAGTGCTCCAGGCACAACCTCCCATTTGGGATGAGCTGATATATCAGTAAAAAGTGTTTGGTCCTTTCCCAGTTTTGCTCACTTAGCACTTTTCCAAACCACCTGCTGCTAGTGGCAGGATAAGGAACATCTGACCCCTCTTCCCCACAAATCTTTTCGTCTGCAAAGGCTGATTCCAAGGCCTGATTTTTTGTGTAGGAAATACCAAATCCCATAACTCCCTTTGGTTTTCAGTTTCATATCAGTGTCTTATCCCTGATTCACTGTTTCTCTGACCATATCCCTTTCGCACTTGCTTAACCCCATTACTTCCTAATGGCACAAACCAGAGATAGCACTATTTCTTTTCTCAGCTGATTCCACTCTCCCACCTGCCTTCATTAAACTTTCTCAAAGATTTATAATTCAGCCAATGTGATGCCTTTCATAAAAATGTTATAAGACAAAGATCACCCTCCTGCCAAATTTCAGATCCTTATTCCAAAACAATAGGATGCGGGACAGAGGGAGGGAGGGGAAGCTACAGCTATTCAGAGCAAGGTTTGCCAGGACTTTTCAGTGTGGTCAAAACAAATGTATCTCCTCCTTGCCTAAGGCCTGGAAGTGTTTGAATCATTTGTGCTGAAATTTTCCCAAACAGATTCAACTGAGAAGAAACCTAGCATGGAAAGCTTTGCCCCATAGAGATGCCAAATGGTTAAAGTCTGGCAAAGTTATCAGCAACTGCAAAAGGAGAGTTATCATGGAGAACACCAGGCAGTCTTAGTAAAACTTCATCTATTACACCACCAAAGAGCACAAAACATAGTATAAAACATGTGATTACTGATGCTTCTGATATAATGAAAGCATAGCCTTCTGTGATAGATTTTGGCAATCATTTCTCTGGACATTATTTTAAGAGTGCATAATTTTATTTTGCAGGATGTCATCAAATTGAAAAAATCCTTTTTGTCATGGGCCAAAAGGACTTTTAAAACTAGAAGTAATGAGAACATCAGCCCTGGCAATGACTGCAACAAATAATGCCCTGCAATTCTCTTTGTTTTCAAGTATCCTCACAGCCGTGTTTAAAATGCGCCTTACTAACCATCAGAGACCATTTTAAATGCAGATAAGTGAAGGGATTCACAGCTAAGACTGAGGCTTGAGGCAGTAATTTACCCCACTGAGCACAGTGAAGCCCAGCTTCACCTTCCTGGCGACAAGCACCAAGCACCAGCTTTCAGCCTTCAGTGCGAGCTGCCCGCATCGCTCGGCACCGGCACTGCGGAAGCAAAGCAGGACACACACCACTCGAGGCACTCAGACTCAGCAGTTCCTCTAAGGCCACACGTGAGGCCAGGTCTGAGGGGATGCCAGCTGCAAGGCCGTGTGCAACATCCCTCCCTTTTCTCTGGCCCCTCATATATGACTATCAAGAGATGCTGCATAGGAATAGTAAAAAGAACAAAAGATAGATTTGCATATGTAACTTCTGAGTTTCCTGGCTTTTCCATGCTTAAGTAAGTACTGGTCCATTAAGCTTGATCTTCTTTATTAATTATATTTAAGGAGATAAGTACACTCCCAAACTCATTCCCAATAATGGCCAAGCTCTTAGCTCCCTGGAGAGCAGTTCAAGTGTCTTCTTTATGACTCTGTAGGCCAGAAGAGCTTTATTTTTCACAGATCAGGAAGACTTGATTGAGCTCACTTGTTTGCTTTCTGTATGTAAACAGAAAGAGAACAATTTCCAGAGATGATAAAAGCCACTCACCAGTTTACAGGATCTGACCATTAATGAATCTGCTGTTTTTAATCCAGAATTCTTGCAGATCATCTTCACATCAGGACCTGTGACATACCGCCCTATATTTATGTCAGAGGGACCCTTTTCAATGCAGCACAGCTTCTCTTCCACTAGCCAAAAGGTAAAGCCAAGCTATGTGCCATGTACTTTTCCCCCCAGTGTATATAAAGCTTCTAAAGGAAAGCTTGTGATGAACTTGACTGAGCTTTATAGAGATAAAATATTCAAATCTCCAGGGGCTTACGCCAGTTGAACTAAGTACAGGGGTGATACGGGCTGCCATAAGAGGGCTCAGTGGAGAACTGGTCTGTGATTTTTGCATTTGGAACATAAGAAGTTACTCTGCAGGCTGAATAAATGACGCTGGAATACAGGTGACAAAACTACTGTGTGGAGGAAATCCCAGTTTACAGTCCTCAGTTTACCAGTCAATATACTAACCTTTAAGAATAGCCTTGCACTGTGAATTTGCTGTCAAGTAGCTTCAGTTTTTTCAGCTGAAAAGAATTTTAAGTTCAAACACAGCAGAGCCGTTCTCAGATGGGTTTGACATGGGGCATACCACCAGCACTAAATCCCATTTGAAGAATCTTTTTTTCTCAGATTGAGGAGAAAGAATTCAGGTTGGCTGCTCGCAGAAGGAGTCTGCTGGGCAGGTAATCAGGGATTTCATTTCTTTTTTTTTTTCTTTTTTGGTCCCCTTTTTTAAACTGATCAAATTTCATACAAAGAATCATGGAGAAACAATAAACATGGAAGCCTAGAATAGCATTTTTGCAGAGACAAGTTTCAGGATAGAATAACGCTTTAATTTTTTCCAGGCTTCCCACAGTATTGCTGGCAAGCCTTGAAAGCTGTAGAAGAGCAAGCAAATGGATTCCAAATCTCTACCATGGGCCAGATTGTATTTAGCCCTGCATGGGACTGCAAGGAGCGAATGTGAGGGGAGAGAAAACAAAGAACCTCCTCCTGTGCCGAGGCATAAAACAGCAGGGAAACATGAGCACTGCCTCATGCGAAGATGAATCATGACATCAGTTTCTCCCAAAAAGGGCTGGGAAGAGTTTAGGAGTGATTGGCAGTTGTCCCTCCTTGGCACCGGCCATCAGAGCTGTTCAAACACGAGGAAACATCTTTGCAAAGGACCACTGCATTTCACCTGCCAAATTTCTTTAGGACTCCTGAGAGGACCTCAGCCAAAATGCATGCTGAGACATCTTTAAAAGCAAGCCCTTCCTCTTCCAGCCTGCATCCAAGCACAGGCCCTGGTCTCAGTCAGAGTATAGAAGGGATGTCTGAATCCCAGGAATTGAGAAACTCCCAGGAACAAAACATATATAATGGGTGGATTGACTACACAGCCTAGGCTTCCCCAAGATTTTTGGTGGGTTCTTTGGTGGTTTGTTGTTTTTTTTTTAAAGTCTGTTCTCTTTATGATCCTAGAAGCTGAGGAAATATTATTTTTAGAAGAAAAAAGCTTTGAGTATTTTAGCACACTAACATCATATACTTGGAAAGAAGTAAAATATTCCGTCATCCCCCTGTGCAAGGCAGAAATGGAAAAAAGGGTGGTTTGGTTTTGTCACACAACCACTGAAAGTGAAAACATGCTTGTTGCCTCCCCATCTAACAGACTCTGGTATGCTTTTACACCTTATCAATTCAGTTAAATATCCATGCAGGATAAATCCATCAGACTTCAGACATCTCTACTAGTAGATTTACAAACTCTCTAAAGCAATTGATATAGACTTTTTACTGAAATATAACCTTTTCTTGCCAAAACACTGCTACTTATTTAACACACATGCTACATCACTGTTCATGTAAAACAATGAATCAACAAAAGCAAAGAAAGTAGGTCAGACTGAAGGGCAAGATAAAACCATCTTCCTGACTACCAAACAAATCCCTGCCTCTGAAATCCTCTCTCTTGCTTCTTGCAATTTTTTGTTTGTTCGAACTTCTAACTTTGCTCCTAACCCAAATTGTCAACTATGGGCATAATCATGTTCTGAAGAGACCTCGTGGTTCCCTGCATAACTACGTGCATCAATACTTCCTAGAGGGGTTTTTTTGCACAGATTTCTACCACTGCACCTCCTCTGCAGCAAAATCTGATCAACATGGGTGTAATCAGCAGAAGACTGACAAAATTTCTCTCTGCTTTTGAAAACAGCAAACAGCGCTCTGTGTAGTAATTTATCTGTCTAGTCATATGATGTCTCTTTTTTTAACTATGAGACCAGAAGACCCCTTTATTTTCAGCACCATTACAAACCAACAGTATTTTTTCTAGTGTGCTTCTTGAAGCTATAGGACTTATTTTTTAAAAAATAAATACATTGGAAATTACTTGATCAGTCTTAAACGAAGATATACACAAATGCTTCAAATAGCAGAAATGCTTCTTTTGCAATCTTCAATTAAAACTCGCAATTCACTCTCTTAAGTGATATTAGCACTTAAAACAGCTAAAACATCAAGAGACCATGGTAACACATTTTTATCCTGTTCAGCTTAGTTCACAAACGTTTGAATCTTGTTGATATATTGTCACTTTTAAAAGTTCTTCTCATGCAACAACACAGATGCATAGGGTACATGGTGTCTGTAAGAAAAACAGCACCAAGCAATCTTCCTCTCTCAGCTGGCCAGTGTCATCTGTATATACCAGCTGTGGGTGCAGCAGCATGATCATTTGTTACAGCCAAAGAAATTGCAAAGTTATTATATGATAAAAATTTCATGCAGACTTTACAATGTTATAGTAAGATGCATTCACGAAACCTTTGCAAACAAATAGTCAAACAAGAAGCCTTGGTGAGACAGAACTGTTGACAGTTTTGAACTTAGGTCTCTAAATGAATACTCCTTTCTTTCCCTTACACTGGCCCCTGGCGTGTTTTATGTGAGGATATTTAATAGACCCCATCAGCTCATAGTACACAAGGCTCAGAATTGGTTGCCTTTACTGAATAGGCTGGGAAAGCTGCCTCAACAAATCTGTTCATGCTTAAGGTCTTGTCGCTGCCAACTGACGTGCTTGAAACGGCTGCCTTTCCATCCTCTGCTGTTAGTTTAACTGCACATTCACAGCACAAAGGGTGAAAGATATAGTCTACAACTCCGCCAAAATGAAAAGCAAGACCGCTCTTATGCCCAAAATTCAACCCTGCTGGTGCAGAACTAGTGTCTAATTTTCCCTAGCTCAAGAGTTTTGAAACAAAAAAAAACCCAACAGTCCTGAATTTCATCAGTCCTCTGGAGTCTGAAAGACTTGTGGGAGCTCAAGCATAATTAGAGAGTTTCCTTCTGTTAGCCATAATAAATACACTCCAGCCATAAATACATTTGAGCTGNGAAGATGTAAAATAACAATAGATGCAAGGTTGACACTGGGGCAAAACTGATGAAATTGCTGGAGGATTCTGTCCTTATATAAAGACCCTGTCATGCTGCCAAGGTCATCTGGAGCTTGGGTTATCTGTTGCTCGAGGCTAGTCTACCTTGTTTTTCATTCAGGGATCACTGTTCTTCAGTTGTTTATGTGGATTTTATTCCACCCTTTTCTTCATGCTTTGCTCCCTTTTCAGTCCCTACAGCACATACCAGGAGCCCATCCTGGTTGTGCACTGAGAAATCCAGACTACTCTAATGGGAAAGAGCAGCTCTGAGTGAAAATAGAGTTTTCCTCTTTAAAGGAGAGAGAGAGAGAGATAGAGAGAAGGTATGTAACAAAACCTTTGTGAAAAGTTAAATATCCACTACTTGGTTTTAAGGATAGTTCATGTAACTAAACCAGAGAGGGGATGCCATCTAAATATCTTTATCACCATAAACAAGGTAGTTAAGCAATACCCAGTTTTCTCTGTATTTTACTGCCATTTAATACATTGCATTTATCAGTACTTAGAGATTCATCAGAGGGAACAACATAAAGGAGAAATGAAGGAGAAGTAAGGAAAATAGAGGGGAGAAAGAAGGCCAGATAACGCAATGTATATTATATCATACACATAGCAGAATAATTCAGAATTTAGAGTGGAGGCTTTAGGTAAGATTTTTATAGTAAAATGTTATCTAGTATGGGGGCAGGGGGAGACTGAGAGACCAGAATCTCCCATCATTAATATTACAGTTATCTTTTGCATCAGTTCATTTAAAACCATTGCAAGGTATGCCAAAGCTTTCTTATTTCTTCCTTTAGGGTCAGTATCTGTAGAAAACTTTAAAGGAAACATTTGCACCGAGTTGTAACATGCAATACATTCAGCTTTCACAGGAAAAAATATATGAAAGGAGCAGAATCAAACCCTACCATTAGCAATGCCAGCTCCCGTTGACTAAAGTGGGAGTTGGATTTGCTTCTATCAAAGCAGGCTTTGGCAGAGGTACTCCCAAAGAGCCATGTAATAGGCTTCCTTATCCTTTCCTCTCTGTGGGGTTTGAGATGGTTTTTAAGCTGCTGCATGACATACATGCCCCCGAATGCAAGATACAGAACTAATTAAATATTTTGCCTACTTTGGAATTCAAACTGTTCATTTGTTGTGCAAGAAAGGGGGGAAAAAGTTTAATCTAAAAAGAATAACAAATAATGTTATTAATGTAGCTATTATTTTCTGTTTAAGTTTTGCTTCAGATATGTTTCTGGTTTCAGGGAGATTTCTTTTTTTCCATTAGTGCCCAAGGTTATTACATCCTCCAGGACAATTAGAACTTGCTGGTAAAACAAATAATGTATACAACTCCAGGATAAAACTACTGCATACATTTGGAGGGAAATATGCATAGAAGGAATCACTGTAAAAATCTAAATGATCTGTTACTTAGACATGAAAGATAACCAACCACTGTAAGCCTAAGGAGCCCGGATTTTTAAAAGACTGCTCAACACTTGAAATCAGATGGTATCAGCTCAAAATTCCTCAAGCACTAAATAAGAACCAGCTAAAAAAAAAAAAAAAAGGCCTACTCTGCCTAAATTGTATACTTTTGCATTATACATATATGTTTTAAATCTCTTTTTATAATACAATAAAATTTGTATAGCAGAATAAGTACACATCACAGCCTTTGGTGATGTCCGTTACATTGTAGAAAATAGCTTAGTGAAAAGGAAACACCTGGCAATTTTTATCAGCAGAAGAAACTTCTTTTTCTTTGAGAAAAAAAGCCTAACTCATTTTGTGTGCATACTTTCACGAACAAAAAAATAGTTTCAGTAAAAGCTCTGAAAAGCACTTTCCAAACAGTGAACCTCATCAGAAACAGGTTTTGTGTCCCTTGTATGGGATTTACAAAATTCTTGGAGTGAACAGCATTAATCAAGGTCACTATTTGATACAAGATCTGTCCCTACACCATGTCAGTTATACAGCTTTGGAAAAAGATCTTTAAACCTTTGTAGAAAAGACTACATGGAAATAGCTGATAAACTGGTATTGATTTTCACATATCGCCCTTGTCAAAAGGATTTATTCATGTGTCAATGCATGTTGTGGCAAGGATCATAGCAGGATAGCTTTAAAGGATTTATAGTGAATCTATAGGCTTTAATACACTCTGTGGTAAATAACTAACAAGTACCGTGTATATTGATTCTTGTCATGTGGTCAATGGAATCTTTAGCCCACTAATTGTTAGTATTGACGAACAGTTCATGATCTAAATGAGCAGCAGGACATCATTCCAAACCAGCTTTGCTCCAAACACACTTTTCTTCACCATTTACACCCCCCCCGCCCCAGGAGCAACAGTTACTTGCAGGAGTATAGGTCAAGGACTCCGACTTACTAACTTTAGGTGAAGCCTGCGTAGGCTATTAGTGTTCAGATCCCCATTCTCTACCATGTGGTGGTTCCTCACACCTTCAAGCATCTTCAACTCAATTTAAAATAGACAAAGGACAGTTAATTGTGGCTGCAACTTTCACCTGGATTATTCCTCATTGGGACCTCTAAGTGGTCACCTTACTCCAAATTCAGACATGTGCCTGTGCTATTAGAGGTTTATTATTTTCAACTTTTAAAGAATTCAATATTTAGACACGTGTAAGTACATAGATCAGACTCCGATTTGATGTCTGCAAAGAATTTTGGGAGAAAATAATTATTATTGGGTTTGTATAAGTGTGTGTTCATTCCTGGCAGCCGAATGTCTCAGCCATGACTTTCAATTTTATTATCTATAAACAAAAAAATCAACAATTAAATAGTTGTAAAAAGATTTATCAAATTTACTGCTAGTGTAAAATCAATACCCAGAACTAATATAGCTGGTTAATTAATTATTAGATAAACAATAGCTAAAATTTCCATTCATACTTACACGGAACTAGGTAAACACAGCGTGTGTATGCAGAGTGTTATTGATTCACTCCATTAGCCTTGAATCTTACACAGGGTAATAAATACAGTTTACAGTGCTTTTGAGTGTCTATCAGATACCTCAGAGACCCACTAGCCTGGCTCTCAGCATCTTAGACACACGAAAAAAAAAATACTGTCATTAAAAAAACCAACACCCCAAAAGAAAACAAACAAGAGAAGAAAGCAAGCCCTAAAGCTTCAAAACTGGTCTTCAGTACACCCCTTTCTCCTCAAAAGTTTTTAAAAAAGGTGATAACATTAAGCTTATCAGAGTTGGATTAATTTGGGCCACAGACAGAAGAATAAATTAAAAACTGAAGATACCTAAGAGCAAAAGCAGTGTTTTCTCTTTTACGTATTTATCCAAACCAATCTGTAGGAGGAAAGCTAGTGAGAGGATTTCAACCTTAAGTTTAAATACTGACAGACTATACTGGACATTCAACATTACCTTCTTTGGGTTTTTTTCTTTATTTGAAGATTTAATTGCCTTTGTGTGTTTCTACAGCAATGTTTGCAAGCCCCTTTAAAAAGTGTTTTTGCCTAGGCACTGCTTATTACCATTGCCTTCAGTTTGCTATGCTTTCTAAAAGGACAATTTGTGGGTTGTGGTGAGCATTTGAGGGGACAGTAGTAAAACAGACAGTCTCGGCGTCTAGCCTACTTTAAGGAGGGTTGCTTGAGATGGCACTTCTCTTCACACCAGACCTACATGAGCCAATCATCAGCTTCATAACTAGAGAAAAAAAACAACTTTCTAAGTAAATATTTATCAGTTCAAAGCATGGAGCCAACCTGGTAGTCATACATACATGGTATGTACAGTCAGAGAAACCATTTCTAGCACACAGCAACAAATTTTAAATTAAGTAATTTTTAGCAAAATGCTTTAAAGTTAAATCTATAAATGTATTTAGTGTTTGTGCTCTCTTAAGAACTTGAGCCGGTCTTTGTTACTGAACTCCCCTGGATCTTTTATTACCAATAACTTTTGGCTAAAATGATGCAACTGCAGCACACAGTTTACTGAAGCCATAACAAATCAAGGGAAACACACTCAAACATTTTCTCTTGACTCAATTACAAACTTCAACAAACTTTCTGATCCTGATTAATAACAACACTGAGGTATGTGTTTAACTTTATGTATATGCCTAAATCCCAGTTACTTCAGCAGATCTTAACAGCTGTCCTGTACAGGGATCCTTTCCTCAAAAAGAGCCTTCATTATAGGCTAGCTACTGGCCTGGCCTCATTTCTTATGCTTATAAATTCTTACCATTATATTTTAAAATTATCTTTTTGTTACATTCAGGTCATCTGTCTCAGAAGCAGCGGATATGAATATAACATACAGCCTGACTATCTTATATCTAGGGTAACAACATAAGCAGAAGGGCAGCAAAGTAAATTCTTAAATCTTTCCAGCATCCATTAATCCAAGGTCTCATTTCAGAAACAAAAATTTACCTTTTATATCACACACGCTAACCTACTGAGCCCTGGTTTAGATCTGAACAAATAATTTTGTAACCTATTTGGTCAAATTGTATTATTTAATTCATATAATACCTTCATGAAGATCCAGCAATCATTCTCACGTCATAATATATGATGAGGACAATAGGAAGTTATTAATAAAATACACTATGAAGGGTAATATAACTAATACATTCTGCTTTGCGGGGTTAGAAGGCTGACTAATTATTGTTATTGTTCTTTACAACCTCCTGATGAGATTAATAATAAAATACCACATGGGACTTCATCATCTACTGCTCAATTCAATATTTAGCTGGCACTTTAGCTTCATCTGAATATAATTTTCAGCAGCTAAATGTTACAACTAAGCAGTCTAGGCACCCATTGCAGGCAGTGTTGTGTATCCTATGCGAGAAGCAGGAAAGGGACTAGCTAGAAGTGCATAAAAGACAGCACATAACAAGGAGATAAGTATCCCGCATCTAAGATATGGCACCCAAGCATGTAAAAAACAGTAAAAAAAAAAACCCAGTTCTTATAAGTTACTTGACAGGCAGAAGTGTAGTTGGAGAAGTCAGAATGATGCACGACCTTTTCCTGAGTTTTCTACCATTGTATCATTGTTGTGTACAGGGCCCTACAAAAAAACCCACATTTTTTAAAAAGCATAAACTAAATAAAAAGGAAGTTGCAGCAAGTGATACCTAAAAGCAATGCAAAAGAAAAGGTTCTAGTTAAGAAAGATTGGGAGGTTCTTTGATACCCAAATTCTCTGTTAATAGTGATTTTTCACACTTTGAAGACGTTATTTTCTTATTCATCTTGTTCCACTCCACCAGAGCAGCGGTCAACCCTATGGTGCAGAATATCAAAGGGGTGGCTAAAAGGTGAAGATTAGTGGTATAATGCTGAACAAGGGTAGCAAGGTTTGGAAAACAGGCTTAAACCTGGCAAGTAATTAATATGCCTGCTGCGCTCCAGGCCTGAGCCATCAGAGCCAGAGGCAACCTCAGAAGGATGGGTTTATCCATCCCTACCTTACACTTCTCCAATTTCATTAATATTCTGTAAATTTTAATATGCACAGTTGCACAATATTTTAAAGAATGGGAACGGGATTGAACTGAGAATATCTTGATAAAATGCAGTTGGCAATGGTGCATATGGTGTTTGCTGGGGACATCACCCGGTCCGATCAGAGAAAAGGCACTGAAGCTCCACTATGAGATATTTTATGTTTTTAGTAACTATCAGCACTGTCACTAAAGGCTGATCTGCAAGCGTCTCCTGTGTCCAATTACCACTACCCATTTTGGTAAATGACAAGCTATCAGGACAAATCTGTCTTCCAGACTCCTTCTGGGTATTTAAACATAGCACATTTAAACATTTCCCTGTTACAAGCTAAATCTGTGGGCATAAGCACTATAAATGAAGTTTACCGAACTTCTGGCAAGACTGCCTTTCTTCTTTTGAAGAAACCAAAAACCTTTTCACAGTTTGAGTACCGTTTGTGTGTCTCTCTCTCTTTTTTTTTTTTTTAATATTGAGATTGTTTGATCCTTTCTACACCGCATCAGGTCACAGAATGAAAGCAGGACTTCAGAGGAATTAGGTGAATCCAGACACTTTCAAATTTAATTTGCAGCAATAAATGGGATTGTACCTAAATACGATCCATTTCCCCCTGCAGATCAGTCCAATATTATAACCAGGCAGCTGTATTTATAGACCTGATGGTCTCTTCAAACTACACTGTGTGATGAAGTGTAACTACTCTTTGCTGGCACAACTTGGGCCCAGCTTCATGCTAGTTTCTTCGGGCAGGTCTGCGAAGGAATTCTTAGATCTCATAGAGGAGAAACAGCAGATTTTCCAAAGAATCCCAAAACCTGGATGCTTTCCCCTGGGAATGCCATCTCCACTGGACAGAGGGACTTTTCCTCTGCAGAACCAGAGACCTTCCCTCTTCATCCACTCCTATTCTTACCTGGGAGAAGAGGGAAATGATAATATAAGATTCACTTCCTTAAATACTTCCCTGCCGATGACAAATGATGTTTTTAAACACTCCCAATGTTACAATTCCAAGCGTCATTTTTTTTCCCCATGTTTTTAACATTTTTTAACAGTAACCTGTAATGCATTCATAATTAGAGGTGCCCTTAAAGATGTGCGCGAAATTCAAGTGTGCAGTTAATCTTACTCCAGCCACTGGAACACGCTGCCATGAGGTGGCTGGCAGGAGCTGTAAGGCAGGTCCCAGGAGCACTCTCACTGCTGCTTTCTGCAGTGGCCATGCTGGGGGAGAGATGGCGCAAAGGAGGGCATTTCTATACAAGCCTGACTGTTCTCAATGTCTTGATTACATCCTCCTATCTCATCCTCCTACATCCCAACTAACAGTGCACAAAAAACAAGCCGCATCCTAGAAAGACTCCCCATTTGGTTCGCTGCCAGCCACGCGAGAAGCTCCTTGAGCAAGCCTTCCCTGCAAACACCGAGGCAGACATCTCAGCTACCTTCTCAGGCTCCTTGAAACCACTGAGGAAGAGATCAATTCACAGTCAGAGTTGAGTCACATCAAGGATTTTGCTGTTTAAGTACAGTCGAGACACTCCAGTCAAAGGCACAGCTCTAGGTAGCACTACAACACAGACGAGCTGCAAATTAAGCTACCAAACTTACTCAGGAGGCCACAGAATATACCCAAAAGGGCATAAAAGTAGCTGAAAGCAGTAAATCCCCACAACCTCTGGGATGCCAAGTTCTGCGCCATTCCTCCTTAGCTATCCAAGCAGATTGCAATGTTTATTTTTCTTGAAGTACGTTTCCAACTGTTTTCAACTTGAAAATATTTTCCAAAAACCTCTGCCCTTGCCAGGAGCAAGCGTTTTGGTGCCTGTCAGGATTGGGGCTCAATGCTCAGCTCCTCTCACTTTCTGGTGCTTCCTCCGTGAAACAGGGAGTTACTGCTTCTTCCCAGCCCTGTTAACCTTGTTTATTTAGATAGAAAACTTGTTGGGAGAGGAACTGTCTCTCACCATATGTATGTAGAGTACTTTGAACAATCAGGCCTTTGCCTCTCCAGGCACTATCGACGTTTAAGTAAGAAAGCCAAGTGATGATAATTCTAAGAGAAAAATGCAGGGAAAATAACCTAAAAATCACCAGAATTGACATAAAACTCTCCAGCAGATGGGGGCCTAGCACTCCCTGAGGGCCCTGCTTATGTGAAGACCAGTTACTTGTAAACATTTATAAATTCTGGCAAATATGTACAGACTTCCACAGAAGTAATTGCATTCCCCTCCTCTTGCATCAGAGGCAGCTGGTGCTATCTGAAATATACCCCATCTCGATGCCATATCTACACACACATAAGTGTCTCTAAAATGAGTTCTTGTATCTGCTGATGTTTTTAGGGCAAAAAAAAAAAAACATGAAAAGGTGGTTCTAAGAATCATTATTTTTGATGGAAGTATCACCTGTGCAAGACACACAAAGCAAGCATTGCAGTTGGCTCACTCAAATTACTTTAGATCTCCCACCCAAGGTAAGACATGCTGTTCATTTACTGGTAGGGGCATTTTAGCTTAAAGCTTGCCTGACAAAACAATGAAAATTTGTTTTCCTAAATACAAACCGACAAGTTATAATGTCCTACTCAAGTGTTTCAAGTCATAAGTCATTTATAAAATACAGTGGCTGCTGAATACTGTAATAAAGTAACAAAAATCAGATTCAAATTAACAGAAACTGCAATAAAATCAAATAGCAAATATAACCCTGCCACACTGAAAAACTAAAAGATCATAGGAAGACAATGATTAAAATTATCTTTATTGATAACAACATT
This sequence comes from Anarhynchus alexandrinus, assembly GCA_008711295.1. Taxonomy (NCBI): domain Eukaryota; kingdom Metazoa; phylum Chordata; class Aves; order Charadriiformes; family Charadriidae; genus Anarhynchus; species Anarhynchus alexandrinus. Next base: position 2,003,104 of record VUYV01000161.1, read on the forward strand.
CCCTAAAATCAGTCCTTTAAACCCTGTACGTCCACTACACTAACACAAAGGACACCTAACAGGAACACAGTTTCAATACACAAGCCAAAGAAATCCAACTGGAATAAGGCACCCGGTTCCCATTTGCTGCTCTGAATGTCCCCTGCCCTAACAGAAACCTGTGGCAATGAGGTTTCCATTAGGGAACAGGCACTGGACAACTACCTGGATAAATATGCCCTACCTGTAATAGCAGGCTGCGGCCAGAGCATGCTGACAACGTATTTCTAGAGAATACAGATGGTGCACAAAAGTCACGTTATAATCTGAGAACAAAACCTCTGCCTTTGTGTATTTGGGAATATTAATATGTAATAAGGAGAGAGGATAAAAGCAGCCAAGTAGTTTCCTTATGCTACTTAATGGGGTCTGTCTGCAGGCTTTGAATCCCTGTCCTGAGGCGCTCAGAGAAGTCCTCAGCAGTTTGCAGAGCTGCACCATGAAGCTGGGCTGGCAGCCCCTCAGCTGTGGAGCAACTGCCAGGGATCAAGCATCTCCTGCTCGAGCACAATGAAGGCTCAGCCCTTTCCAGCACTGTTAAAAATGAACTTTCCAGCACCCATCTCTGATTTCACATATTCGCCAGCCCTGCTCCTGCAGGTACACTGTCAGCATAGCACACAACAACCCATCAGAACAACAGGTTGTTATTTCCATGTTTGCGTTCCCAGTCCTTGCAGTGCACTGGAGGCTGATGAGGGTTTGTCAAAGCATTAACTGTGATCTGTAAAGAAGCACCTTGATTAGAGAGGCACTGAAGAGCAGTGACAGGAGCTGTAGGACTCTGGCGTGCTGAAGTGTGAGGCCTGATGGCTGTTTCCTCTTTTCCCACCAAGATGAAGAGGAAACTCTTCTAAAGTGCAGTTTTGCTTAATTATGCTGCCTGATCACTTTAAAGCACTGTTTGCACACAAACATTGTAGAAGCTAACTGTATGAGAACAAGCTAGCTGATAAGGGCAGCTATGCAGGTGGGTTCGAATCCTTTCAAGACAGAAGTGATTTACATCTGTTTTCAAGCATGGCACCAGAGGCTGTGCTGTATACTTGCCTCATGTCTGCATATAACCTGGACAGTCCAGGTATCAGGCTCTGCGCGAAACTCAGCAGCACCCCAGACTGCTCTGAGAGCAGCCCCTCCATCCCAGAGAGAGAACAGCCCCCTCAAAGCCAGGGAGAGCACCCAGTGCTGTCCTGGTTTGGGACCAGATTGCTCTGGCAAGACTCCCTTAGTGAAATGTAACCAATGCAGCTGTAAATAAAGCATGCTAAAATTTGCCTGCAACTCTTGGGTGTTACTTAACCTGCCGAGGTAATGAGCTGCTGGAGTGGGAAGGCAGCAGAGGGGAGGGAGAAAAGAGAGGCAAACAACCAATACCCACCAGGGAAAGGCGCTGTTAGAGCAGGGGTGAGGGCTGCTTTCCTGGAAAAGATGCAGCTGCCAGAGTGGATGGTTTGGGCAGCTCCGGCACTGAACAGTGAAGAATGTAGCACATGAAAAGTGCAGTAAGAGCGGTAAGAAAAGGCCTGAGGGGAAGCACAGTTAGGAAGTATGGTATAAGAAACAAGGAAGGGCCAATGAAGGCAAAGGCAGGCAGAGCAGGGAAGACTGCCAGGAATCATGCTGATTACTTACTTTATAAGCAGACTATAGTTCATAGTTACAGGCTGTGCTTCTACAGGCTGGCAGTGATGGCTATTGGAAAGTTTGTACTCCAGCTATACAGTAAATAGAACCCTTGAATGGAATCACCTATAACTTATATAATTTATTTTCTGAGTAATAATTCTCTCCTGCATGCTATTATACTAGAAACTACTTCTTCTAATGCAGGTGATTCTTGGAGTTTGCTTTCTGGACTGCGAATACGTTCTGCTCAGGGTCCAGAGAGAAACTCTCGCTCCCATCTCCCCCACCTTCGCTTCCTATTCCAAGTCAAGCCAGTATATGTGATTTTACAAAATGAGTAAGTTATATAGGAGTCAATATCATGTTACATTTACATTTTAAGGAGGTTTAGGAGAGGTATACAAGAGTGTTGTTCATCTCAGTTTGTTCTATTTAGGAAGGCTTAGAATAACATTGCAAACGACACGTCTACTCGGATAAAACGCTAGAGGGCTTGGATGCCATCTCGCACTTCGGCAGAACAGTAAATACAAAGAGCCCGACTATGGGAATATGAATATTCACTAGCAACGGAGGGAGGTGAATTGTTATGCAAGTGGCAATATCCACTGCATACACTAAAATTCCTCTTGCTTCATTCTAATGCACAATCTTCCTCTGCTTTTAGATGGATGTATCTGACTATAGTTTGTGTCTTTAGCATTTTTGTAAAGTCTGACATGAACTGATTTAGTTTTAAAAAAAAACAGCTGAATACCACATTATTTGTAATATATTACATTAATCAGCTGGTTATAAACAGCTAAGAGAAGACACAGGTTTTTACAAGCTTAAATACTTTCCTCTGCAGAAAGTAATAGATGAGTTAAATAAAAATAGGAAAGCTTAGTGAGGTGTAAAGTCTCATATTTGAACTACAAAACTGATGTAATTTTAAACTGACTTAATGCTATCCTAAGTCTGATTGTTTGAAAGTCTCAATCATAATATTTGTTAAAGTATCTTATAGTATTAAAGGTCAGAAAATGGGGTTAGAAATCCTCTGAAAAATGTGTAAAGGAGATCCACATCCATCTCAGCACAGCTATTACCAAGCCTCCAGGAAGAATTTCAATAAAATAGCAACAAAACCTTACACTAGTAGATCTGCTGGAAAAGTGTCCACAAAAAGAAATTATTTTATCGCTTGGACATAGCAGGAAAGCTGAGTTTGAATTCAGCCTACAATCATCAGATGGACTTTGCAAACAAATAAACCACTGAGAATGGGCTAATGGAAGAGAATAATCTGGCCAGAGGAAGTAATACAGAAAAAAACCCAACCCAACCCATTACTAAAATGCATTATATTATTAACTGTTACCACATAGCATGACAAGGCAAATAAGGATTAATTTAACTGAAGCATTTAGCCATTTCTCCTGCTTGCAACTGTGTGCAAATAGGCTCCTATTATTATTATTACTATTACCCTTCAGAGTTGCTCAATGAGCAGTGTATTGAACACATCTCAGCATATAACGTTTGCAACTGTTCACAGAGCATATTCCTTAGATAATTCGTTAGATGCGGTTGAACATTTGCACTGTAGAACCGGCTGGCTAAAGCACAGGATAAAGTTTATGTTCCCTGACTGGCTAATATAATCTTAAAAACAATTTCCATCTACAACAAGTTGCAAAAATAATTTTGTTTAATTTAATCTTGGCTCCATATTCAACAATAGATTTTTACAAACCTTCAACAATTTTGCAGGAACAGAATTTTTCATTGAAAATCATCACAATGTCTACATTTGGAATAAAAGCATACAGGCCCACTGTGGTGGACTTTAGTCTCTTCACATTTAAGTTAGCAACAAAAATAAGTCCCAAGAAGAGGCTTCAAGTGTCTTTTTGTTGTCTTAGGAGACAGTAAGGAAAAACACTTCCATAAATGCATTGAGCCCCAAAAGCCACTTATGTGCCATGTTCTGCACACGGTAGCAAAGCATTCAGAAGTGAGGCAGATAATATTCTACAGAGATACATTAGAATACTTCTCAATTTAAATTTCTCAAGACCTCCATTACAGCAATAAAGCTCACCCCAGTAATTTTACCCTTCTGAATAGGCTGAACATTAACTAGATCAGAATTAAAACACTGTGAAGCTTAGAAAATAAAAAAAATAGATAAAACAAAGCTGCTATGCAGGACCAACTTCCAATAGCAAACATAACTTTTGTGTTCTTCTTTCCCAAAACTATGACTCAAATACAGGGAAAATTAATGCTTGATCTTTAATTAATTTACTGTTTTCCACCTGTTACTTCGTTATGATTAGTGCTGTATTCACGATAAAGCAACTGTCATTTGATTGAAGGGGACTGTGTTCCATGAGACTGTGATATATAAATGTAGAATACTGGAATTTGATTAATTGTTCATGAATTTATTTTATTCAGATGCTTGCAACAACAGATATCTGTCTTTCTTAAAACTCCCAGCCCATTTTTACTGAGCTATTACTGTTTCAATGAAAAATAAAAATGTTGATTTTAGACCTAAATTCTGAATTTGAGAATGACATTGATAGGAATATATCACAGCAATGCCACCGCATATCATAGCAGATATCATTACCTATAGACGATCTATGGAGGAGAGAGGTGTCTTTTCTTGCAAGTCCTATTTGGCCCTGTGTAGACCTTATTCATATGCCACAATCCCTGACACCAACCCTTTTGGATCATGACCACACCTGTTACATGGATATGTTTTTAACAGAGTGAAATGTTTATTTCTTTCTGCATACAAATTAGCATTTATTAATCTGTTCCAGTGAAAAGAAACGTTCACAGGCTTTCAAGAGTCATGTCACTTCACAAATTTTAGAAAAACAAGTATCCTGCTACTTATTTTACAGTTTGAAATTTGGTGACTTCCATACAGGAAGGGAGTAGCAGCACAGCCAGATAAGGGGAACAGAGCTGTGCTACCGTCAGCATCGTTACTTTTTTTTTCTAAGCTCACTTTTTCAATATTCTAATTCTCTCATAATTTCCATAAGATGTCTATACTGAGCAAATAAAACCAGAAGTAAATTCAGATGCTAGTTAAGAAAATGGCACAATAACTTCTCTTCACTACACCTGTACTTTTAGAGATAAAGCCAAGCCCTTTGGATAGCTGGGAGGAGTTCTCTTTCCTTCTGGGTTTTTTTTTTTCCCCCCCTCTGGGCACACATGTATATGACCCAGTATGCAGTAACATACCACCCCGGAGGGGAAGAACTTGCTCCCAGTGTGCTATGGCGACCCTTCTTTTGGCTTGTGTACTATGGTCAGCCATTATCTTCCCAGCCTGGAAACAAAATCAACTTTGTAATTGGCAGGATCGGGCTGCAATATTTCAAAGGAATTTACTTGATAAACATTGCAAACATTTTCCCAGTTTTGTGGCTACCAGACTATTGTTCAATATGCTTTTTTTCCCTCAATCTAAATAACGTATGCATCTTAACGATATGAAAAAGGCTAAGGTTGACAAAGAGTTGCACAAAACAAAATATGCTCACTGTTTAAGCCAGTAGACGATTATTCTCTGACATTTTATGTCTCCTCTGAGCTAGTTTTTTTTCTGTAAATTCCATCAGAATGTGCAACATGAAGTACACTTTTGGACATGAAAATCATTATACTCTGGGAAACAAAGGTCCTATCCTGTACGGTAACATGACCCAGATCTACTAAATGACTTAAATGCCGAAAGAAAACCTCAGGCAATAGAATTGTAAAGTGTTGTTCTCAAAATACCCCTGAATTCCTGTTACCTTTTGTAAGATTTAACTCAACCAGGCTCCTTCGCTGTAGCCATCTACATATGAGCTGCTTCTCTTAATTCCCTGTAGTCGGTGGAGAGAAAGAGATGCTTTGAGGCTGCAATTCATCTGATCTATTTTAAATGTCCATATTGGAAGAAGATAAATTGTTTCCTGTGCAAACATGTTTCTCTCCAGTGATTGTAAATGGAGCCTAGAAATGTGACTCAGAGGTAGCCATCCACATTTGGTCCGGTGCCCTCCTGTTTGCAGGTCTCCTCTTCTGCACATAATCAGAACTGTGGCCACTGTGGCCCTGCTTCCAGGTGAGTGCCCTATTTCCTAACCTGCGGTCTTGAGGCCCTTTTCCAACCCCATCCTGCCTGGTAAGCATGGATGTGATTATCTGGGCCTATTTGCCCACCATAAGCAAGAGAGCTGAGGAACCCCTTCATCACCAGCACCTTATGCAAAGAAAAATGAGTAAATTGGGCATGGAAGGGGATATGTGGCTGCTCCAGGAAAGAGTTGAGCTGACAATCCTAAACTGAAGTAAGTCTTTCCCTGCAGACCAAAGCAAAGACAGGATTTACAGCTCTTGGGTTTTTTCCTGCATTACCTGGTAGCTAGGCTGGCTGGTTCCCCACACAATGTTCTGGCTGCAGCAAATCCCATTTTGAGAGTGTGGTTAAGCAGCACAGCTCAGCCTGTCCAACAGCCTCCTTCCCATCCTCCTTCCGTCCTACCAGCCTTCTTCCCAGCCTACCTCATCCTCTCCTGGCTCTGCAGGCTTTCCACCTCCTGCGTTTGAGCTTGTCTGATTCCTCTGTGGGCCAAGTCATGTCATTCACCTGGCAAAACACTGGTGGGATTTGTCTGTTGGTTTATCTGGGGTAGCTTTGTTCCTTTAGAAAGCCAAATCAATTTATGGTAGAGCACAGCTGGAGGGAGACCACCTTGATGAGAACCATCAGCTTAAGAGGTCATTCACCAAACAAGCTGGCAGGCAGCAGACCCGAGTTAGCGCCATCATTCAGCCCTCCCTTATTCCTTCACATTCCCTCCGACTCCTCAATCAGTGCCCCCTCCCCTCTGTCAGCACCGCAGTGACACTGCACAACCATTACAGCCGGCTGAACTGTTTGTCTGGCCGCTTTCTAACCCAGTTCTGAGAATTCCAGTTAAAACCAGTTATTCCAGTTAAAACCAAAAGCCATCGTTTTTATAAAAGGCAATGGTTTTGCAGAGAGGGGTTAGACAGCAAACAAAGAGTTAAATGGGCATAACCTCCAGCTGGGGTTACAGAGTGATCCGTTTGCTCTGGATCTGCAGCTGCAATCCCAAATGGGACAGAAGAAAAGTAGGCATCACTGTGCCTCCCTCCCGGCTGTCTCCTGCAAGGAAGAAGGCGTGATGGAGATGCTCAGTGCTATGTAGGATTGAGCTCAAAATATCATTACCTAGCCTGACCAATTTTGGCATATTTTTCCATCTCTACCACTAGAAACCACAAGATACCCTCCAACAATTAAATACAGTTAGCATGGGAAATTACATACATCTTGGCAGAGGAAGTACCCTGGAAAGTTACATTGAATTTTATTTCACAAAAATGTGCCATCCATACACTTGTTAAAATTCAACTGAACTATAACTAGCTCTTGCATTAGCATTTAGGAGCAGACTTAAATTTTCAGGAAAGCATCCCTAAACAGAGCAGAGTATTACGTGCTGTTTCAAATGTTAAAAAAATACGGTTGAATTAAAAAAAACTGTGCTGATAAATAAAACTTTCTGTTACGTCATAATTCTGAAATGGGCAGAATTATGGAGCTTTGAATGAACTATGGTCACCTCAGGTTTCTTAGATGATTTATTCTAGATTATTACAAACTACTTACCTCTGCTCTACTGTTAGAAAACAGTACTGAAAAACATATTGCTAGCTATATTTATGAAAGGGTGTATACATATGCATTTATACATATATATACATACATGAATATGTATATGTATTGCTCAATCAAAATCTGAAAATTTAACTCTTTGGATTCTTAAATATTTTTGTTGTACCAACTGTAAAGCTTCAATTTTCTGGATGACAATTAAACACTTAATGCACAAACTCATATCAGATACACAATTATTAGAAAGCATAACAGTTTTAAAAGTTTACTCAAATAAGGACAGTAGTTTGGTTTTAGATGTAAACAACCACGGTAACTTTTATTCTCTGTTTTAAAATATTTTTAAAAATACATTGTTAGCTATGGTTGCTGATATAATGCTCTGAGTACGTCAAGTTTCTCATCTTCCACTTAAACAGTTTCCAACTGGGAATCCTTCTGTGGCAAAGTAACTTTTGTTTCTTAAATGGTGTGGTAAAAGCAACATTTTTTTTTTTTCTTTTTTTTACAAATTTGTAGCTGATGTGAGATTTCATTGGAGGCTGGGAAATTCCCAGGGAATCTATATGTTTTGGCAGGTCTCTGGCTACCACAGGAAAGCCTGGACTGATTTATTATGCAAAATTTTGCACATTTTCTCTGGCAGTGAACACAAGATTTAAGCATTCTCTATCATCACAGAATCCATGAAAAGAAAAATGAAAAACAAGTAATGGAAATTCCTTTAAAAAAAGGAACAAATCAACTAAAAAATCTGTGCATTTGACACAAAAAAATCAAATTACCCTTCTATTTTCCCCAGTTGCTTTACCTGAATTCTTTCCCTGATTTGGAAAGTTACACAAATGCTTCTTCTGGCAAAAGGAAAGAAAGGCAGGATGGGCAACAGGGATAAGCCCAAAGAAGAAAGTCACCATCTTCAGTGACAGCAGTGACTTACGCCTGCTAACAGTGTTTCTTGGGAACTGTAGCTTCTCCCTGCGCTTTGAGCTTCACAGGCACTAATTTTGTACATTATGAGTCACAGAAATGAAAAGTGTGGGCACTGCTCTATAGCAAAGAGCATTCAGTGGAGCCAGCATTTTATTCTGCCTAATTCAGCCTACCTCCTAGGAATTAAACATAAGGGGAGGAAAAAAAAGAGTATCCCAAAATCAGAATTTGGAACACACAGGCTGTTCATACAGAGGGAAAGGAAGGTGAGGACTGGCCAACAAATTACAGTCAGAAGGTTGAAGATTTAAATCTCTGTGTGGCTAAATGAGTGTAGGTGCAAACTATTGCGGTTTCTCGGCTTGGCTTAGAAAAGCAGTGAGTTGATGGATGAAAAATTGTAACTGAAAGAATGACAAAAAGATATAAACAGGCAACAAAAAAAAACCCCAAAGGAAACCAGAGTGGGAATAGTCAAGAAGAGGAAAAGCAGGGAAAGGAGGTGACTTGGGGGTGGGGCTAGAAACGAGTTAGAGGAAGCTAATATAGTAGCATAGGATCATTTCTCAGAAATCGTTTGCCAAAACAAACAACTAAAGATCATTTCTGGGGACAAAAAAAAAAAAAAAAAAAGAAGGATACTAGTTCTCTGTCTCCCACATTTGAAGACAAAATAAAGTGCCCAGCAGAGAAGGCCACCTCCCTCAAGACAGACATGTGCAGGTAGGGAGGAAGAACACCATCCCATCAAGGAAACTAACCTACCCGAATCAGCTGAAACGATCTCCTTGCTAGAAATAAAAGGCAGTGAGCTCAAACACTTACGGTCATGGAAAGAAACTGGGGAATATAATCCAGGACACACCTATCGCAAAGATATGAGCTATTTTTGCGGAACTTTACCTACAGTTTTGAAAACTTTTCTACCTAGTCTTGCATTGCGGGGTAAAGTTTAGCAGCATATGCTTATTTCCAGTGATTGTCTAGCCCCTTCCTAAACGAGCATTGCCTCATTCCAGTTAAATTTTAAGTTACTGATGACTCTTTTTCATTTCCTTAAGCATTGTGTATACCTGTAAAAATCCATATACACTAAGTAATAACAGAGACAATGGAGCATATGATCTCTCAGCCTCCAGGAGAAAGCAAACTCCAGCTGCCCTTTGGTTCAGACTGAGAGTTGAAGTTGGTTCCCCTGGAGCACTGTTGCAGGTTGACCCAAAACATGGAAGGATACTCAAAAAACTGTCTAAGAAAAACTTATTTTGAAAGGTAGAAAAAGCCTCCTTCTAACTCACGTAGTCCAACATTCAGGCTGCAGCCAGTGCTAGTTGTGTCCCAGTAGGGTGATACCTGTGATTCCCTGAACAGCCATCCTTAAACAAGGGAATTGTACCATGTAATTACCTGTATCATAAGCAATTGCTCTGCAGTAGCGTAGTGTTTTAGAAGTGAACTGAATCCTTGTTTAGCCATTCTGAAGATAAATAGTGAAATAATTCAGCCACTTAATATTGAGATAAAGTTGGCCGCGCTTTCTGAAACTCTGCAGCAAACAAAGACTTGAAAATACGGTATTTCCTTAGCAGGACTGCTTTATAATACTGATGAATTGATATTTGTTAGACAAAAATAGCCTATGTGTGAGAGAAAGAGTGAGACAGCGACTAACTTCCCCCCCACCCTTTTGTTATCCATTTCCAAATCTACAGCCACTGCAGGCACAGCATCTCCTGTCCCCTCTTATACCTTCCTGACTCCACACAGGATATCCACCCCAAGGCAGCCTGCTTTCCTAAAACAAACTGTTTCAAGATTGCCTATAAAATGCCTTTCTGCAAACAATGTACTCTTCCAAGGCAGGGACACTGAGATACACCACAGAGTCTCTTTGGTATCAGAAAAAAACATGTGCAGAAACGTACACTTAAGCAAATACCAGACTATCCAAGTTAGGCTGAAAAGGAGAGCCTAGAGATGTAAATATAAACCTAAAATTTAGTTTGTCTCTTTGACAAATCTCTATTGACAAAACAGGGAACTATACTCCTCGATTTGGCACTTAAAGTTAAGCAGCGTGAGCACCCTTGTAGCCATCAAGCCACTACACAGCTATTCCCCCAACCATTTTAAACTGTTCATCTCTTGCAGAGTTTTCTGTTTACCCAGGACCACCTTGCCAGCCCTCTTCTTAATGTCCTAGAGAAGTTTTGCCAGCCACACCGAGTGTGGGCATTGCTGTCTCCAGCAGGGCCTTGCAGGGCAAGCTTATGCAACTACCAGTACCAGCTTCCACACTGGGATAAACTGCAACTAATCACTTAGTGCTCACAGATGGATTACGAGAATTAAATAGTTAAGGCTTTCATAGCATTTTCAACATATCTATGGCACTACAGCACTACACAGCACATTGCAGAAATGCCTTCTCCAATAAAAAGCAATCATGCTGCATGTTTACAAGAAGTCCCCACAAGGCATTTCTCTCATCTTCCTATTTTAATGTATTCAGCATCTCCAGTAACACTGCAACGCAACACCTCCTTTCTGGATTTAACAAAAAAAAANGAAAAACCAGTTTTGGATATCTGCAGTCATACCTACAGCCTCAAATAGTTCAGTGACTAATTATCTTCTTTGTATCTGAGGTGAGGTATGCTGGATATGGCTGATGAAAAGCCATTTGTAGGAAGGCTAAAATATGTAACAGAATCAACTGTATTTTGCCCTGTTCCTTTATATTTAAGTAGCATAAATGTAAGGAAACAATATCATTCAAAATACATGATTAGCGTATTCTCTTCATCTGCTTGAAAAGGGGTTTTGATAGATTGCCTAAACTCTGTGAGTCTATCGAAAATACAAAGTCTTAAAGTTGCTATCCATTAACCTCGGGGACAAAACAATTAAGAGTGCTGGAAGGAGAAAGAATACAGATTCTGCTTTTCTAGTTTGCTTAACTTCTGAAAATATCTTCTTAATGTCACGTTATTTTGCACAACTAGATACAAAAACATTTGTAAAAATAATCCTTTGTATTAAGATACTAAAAACATATCAACCAGACAATACAATTCACAGCTAGGAAACATCCTTCTGTCTTAAAAAAACCCCCGATTTATTCTGACAGTTTCTGGGGATCTTTGATATCAAAGTCTCTTTATAAGACACTGACAGTCATCAAGTGGATGTTTGTCAAAGTACATTTTCCAGATGTCTAAATAAAACTGGTTTACTTTGATGAGTTTTATACTGATAGCTGAAGGTAGAATACAGGCATTGCTTCTATTTGCAGCTCTTTACTTCAATGGCTTGCAAATTTGCTTTAATGCTCCATCTATTTTTGTTGTGTTTTTTGACAATTAATTATTAAAAATGTCATAAAATGCTGAAATCCCTCACTGTATTTTTTTAAGAAAAATAATACACAAACTCCTCTGGCTTGCACACTTACTACAGCAGAAGTGGTGAGGTTGGGATGGCACGAGGCAGTCACACCACAGGACAACCTCCAGGGGATGTAATAGAGGGTTTTACCCTGTTGCTTTGAAATATAAGGAAGCCCTGGCAACTATTTAAAGGGAAAGCGGGATCTTTGAGAAAGGCTGAGAAAGGCTTTGATGGAGCTGATCAACTGCCTCATTCCACACAGACACACGTGTTGAGAAGGGGGGAGACCAGCACACCTCGTTGACACCCGTTCAGATCCTTCACTTGTTTTGAGTGCACAGAAGACCTCCACACAGTCTATGGAAGTCCCTCCTGTCTGTCTCCTTTAATCCCATTTGGTCTGGGGCCAAGTTGTGGTCTTTAAGTAAGGCATTTTCCTTTTTTTAATCACAATATATACTATGAAAATTAACCTTCTTCTGACATCTTTTTTTTGTTAGTGGTTCACAAGTTCCTTTCTTATACAGCTCAAATAAAACATGACATTTGTTTTGAAACCTATTGGAAGACATAGCTGTACAGAGTAAATCTATTTACAAAGGTACCAAACTGTGTTATCAATAGTTACATCTCACAAGCTAATCCAAATAGTTTAAAAAAGAGGGTTACTGTGCCCAGCATTTTTTATAAATATTTTTCTCAGTTTACATAAACCACGATTTAGGGAATGGAAAAAAGTGAAGCCATCTCCATGTGGTGACATTTTTACTCTGTTTTCTCTGTATTTATAATTTAACTGATGAGGATAAATTGACTTATTCTTCATTAGTAGCCAGTCAGAAAAAAATAACTTGGCTGCTAAGTACAGGCTGAAGCATAAATAACCCTGCAAAATGCCTGAGGAAATTAACTGAGTGAGCAGAGCTAAGAACAAGGGACCATAGAGTTCCCCACCTGTAAGGACAGCATGAGATAACTGTGGGTGCATGCTGATGGGAGCCACAGCAAGTCCCCATGGACTCCACCATCACTCACCCACACCAAAGGGGCCCCTTCTCACCCAGCAAGTGGGAGGCAAAGAGTTTCTTTGCACCCTGATGCTGCAGCCAACTCCCAATCCACACTGCACTCCCTGAAGACACGCTTGCAGAGGCTTGCACTGATGGGGCATTTTACCTAAACATCAATCCTAAACAGATAAAACAGTGGCCCTATTTTAGGTGAGACACCAAGGACCTCTAAGGCTAAAACCCATGTGCTGCTGCAGCCTTGGCTGGAGAGCTGCCCCAGTTCCACCATGCGCAGAGCACAGAGGGAGACAGTAAAACACACATCCATTGATGTGTGGAGAATAGGGGGGTGTCCATAAAGACACACATGCAATCCCAAATGTTCACATGTAGAGGACTACATCTGCATTTCAAATACTGCAAGAGGAGATGGTTTCCTGTAGTCACATGCACTTTGAAAAGCATTATTGGTAAATCTAGCTGTTTCAGGAATATTCAAGTTCCAGAGAATCATAAAATGTAATTCCACAAAGATTTTTTTTCTTCAGTAGAAACAGTGATGAACGACCTTGTTACTGAATCATGGTTAGCTTCTGCAATATGAATTTACAAAGTAAAGTAATTTTTTGTGCTGGTCGTCTGCTGAAGTAACACTTGCACTGGGAAACAATGCAGTGTTTAGAGTTACAAAGAAGTATGTTCTCTAGAAGAGCTGCAAAGCTGAGTGGAAAGGGTGTTGTTAAGATCCATTTTTAATCAGATATAAACTTAACAAAAAAATTACCCTATTTTCATTTGGCACAGGATCCAGTCCACAGCATTATCAGTTATCTGTGTCGCCTGGAAGGAACTCTGGGTAAGTCACAGGAAAAAGGTGGGAGCATTGTCGTGGTTTCCTGATGGCCAGAACACTACAGTATTGTTCTGCTTTGCCTTTTTCCTTTCTTTTTTATTTTTTTTTTTAAAGAAGGGGTTATCACATCATGTCATAATTATTTCTGCAACATCCTCTTTCCATACAGGAGCTGGTGCAGTATTTATTGACACTGAAAACTGCATCAATATACATGTGCAACTTTGTACTGGTAACTCTAAAAAACAAAGTCTAATCACCCAGTAATGTTGCTTTTTAAAGATACTTCTGGTACAGCATTGTCTACTATTCACTAGAAATTCTATTTCACACAGTTTTCTTTTTTCTGAATAGTATCTTAAAGTACCAACTATTCCACTGTTTAGTCAAGATGTATGTCATTACCTCAGTTTTACTGAAGCACAGAATTCTATCATTTAACTAGAAAAGAGATGAGGTATTTATCAGTGAATTAAATGCCTCCAGTAGAGGTCCAGGAGACTGAATAAAAAGAGTTTACAAAAACCTAATAGGCATATTGGTTTTAAACAAGCTCCGAGCAGAGACATAGACGGTGCTGTACACTAAACCTGAAAAGATACAGGGAAGGAATAGGCAGTGCATGTTATATACACTTATTTTGGGTGGCGTTGGGGGTTTTTCCCCCCAATTATTTGTAGAGGACATATAAAGCTAAAAAAAAGTATGTTAGCACTTTAAGACATGTTCTCCTTTAACAGCATTGACGAATTATTGTCTCAGGCTCAAGGGGCCAATTGAGCTTTGTTTCTTGTTTTGTAGGACTGAAGCAAGGAAGAATCCATGTGATTCAATAGTGTTTCAATATTTTACTGTTGAATTGCAATGTATGATGAGGACTGCTGCTCTGAGTAGGGGAGAGATCCAACACTTTAAGAATATAACAGATCCAACATTCGACATATTCCTTTAATGTGTGAAAAGCTGCCTTGTTAGTGAGAACAGATTCAATATTTCAGTGCAGTATGAACATTATGGCCAAGATATTTAAATCTGACTGCTGATACCTACATTACTAAATCTGAATGAGACACTTTAAATGAAAGTAGCCTGATTTAAAAAACAAAACAAAACACAAAAACACAACAGAACACTAACAAAACCAGTGGCCTAGAGGAGGAGAGTAAAAGCCAAAAAACATGTTGAGCAACAGATCTCCAACCCTGACCAACAGACTGAAGACTTAAGTAGGGATGCCTGAGAGTAGGGATGCCCGGGATAAAATTTCTATGAACCACCTCCTGTTTTTTCTTTGGCATTCTGGATTGCTTAGTGAAGGATTGTTGCAGGATTACATGGGTGATGCTATTTCATCTCCCCCATCTTCTCTTATTTAAAGGGACAGTGACAACATAATCAGACAAAGTTAGAATAAAATATGCTCTTACTGGATATATTTATATATAACATATGTAATCTGTATTTGGGGAGATATTAGTTAGACTTGGAAAAATCGATTATGGTCCAGAAATCTCAGACTGAATCTTAAGAGTGAAAAATAGGGCCATGAGAGCAACAAGGGTTATCAGGTATATTTATTCTTTCTCGAGGTTCCAAAGCAGTGCTTTTTATCTAATGGATTGTTACCTCTTCGTAAAGGTGCTTTTCTTATTTTTTGTCAACTAACCTGTGTTCATCATAGCACAAGGGAACCTTCAGCTTAGAGACCTCTTATAGCAGAAGTGCCTGTAAGAAATGCGTTTAAGGAACCCTGTTTTCAAACCCAGTCCACTAAACATAGGCCATTCTTGCCACATTACTTGGGCTTCAGACCCAGATGACGAGTCACCACCATCTAGCACATGTCTGTACTTCAGTCAGAGAGTAACTGACTGTGTGCATGCTGTTAGCTTACCACAGATTCAAGGTAAGGCACATTATGGAAACTGCTAGCACAAAACATTTAAGCTGATGTATTTCATTCCATGTTGTATGGGTTAGGAGTATGCAGGGTCAGTCATGAGCTTGTCTAAGCTCTCTGTCTGCTAAAACTGCCATTCAGTCCTAAAGGAAGAAGCTGAATTCAAAATGCTCCTGTGTGGCAGGTCCTTTTCTTGTTTCAATCGGTCAGCTATGTGTTCCCGACTTAATCATAGAAGCATAGCATCAGCATTTATCAACTCTGTTGATGCAGACTAAGACAAGTATGTTTAATAGCTGTATACCCAGAATTTTCCTCATTTCTTTGTATGTTTTAGGGGAGTAATTTTAAAACTAACAAAACATTATTTATTGTCACAGCCTAGCAGGAATGGTTTTGCTGCGTATTCCCCACATCCAAATGAACAGGTGTTGTTCCACCTGGAAAATGCTGAGTGATGATTAGCGATAGGGCTAGTTTACCCTAATATTTATGGAGATTAAACAGTTCTCAAAGAGAGGAAGGTCCTGTGGGAATGGAGTGTAGGAACAGCCCACCACAGGGAGAAGGGTTAAGCTGGATCATGCCCAAGAAAAAAAGCTTGGACTAACATTTCTGTGTAGTGTTATTTTAAATACACATGCTAATAAATACAATAGACCGTAGAAAACATGTGTGCATGTGTGAGGGAATTATATTTATTATTGG
Organism: Anarhynchus alexandrinus; assembly: GCA_008711295.1. Lineage (NCBI taxonomy): Eukaryota > Metazoa > Chordata > Aves > Charadriiformes > Charadriidae > Anarhynchus > Anarhynchus alexandrinus. The sequence continues at coordinate 2,019,273 of VUYV01000161.1, forward strand.
AGTGAGTTTCAGTCTGCACTCAATTCTGTGAGCATAAATAAACGTTTGCTCAAATTACTAAAGCATGAGAGCTGTTTTCTGGATCATCCTCCTGAACTATTAAGCCAAAGCTAATATGTAGATAGAAAGAACAAAAACCGTGTAGATTGTGTCATTCAGTGTAACAAGTAACTGCCTGTAACTGAGTCATGTTAAGTTCTTGGTACTGCTATTCCTGGTCTCCCAGGCCAAAAGGATCAAGGCAGCATCTTAGTCAACAAATGTTGCTTTCCACCACATGAAAATAGAGTGGTCAGGAGACACTTCTTTTTTCTGCCATCAGCAGTTTTGCCCAAAATACTGCACAGGTTAGTTCACGCTCCCATAAGACTTCTCGGCTATCACAGCCACACAGAGATTTCTATGCAAAGATAGATCGTTCTCAAGCTGTATAAATCAGCTTTCTATTCCCTTTGTGCTGTCGCTTAGAGTTGTGGAGGTGGAGAAGGGCTGGCTTAAAAACTCTCCATTCCCAGGGATGTCTCATTGGCACCAGGGAGTTTCAAGTTTGAACAGTTGAGAGTTCAACAGAAAAAGTAGAAAATATAACCAAAGTTTGGGTGTGTGGAAACTGTTAAGAGAGTTGCAATAACATAAGTTAAACAATTGCAAATGATTGTCAGATGAGGGGGTTTGCCAGCCAACCAGGCTGTTACGGTCATTGGGGGGAGACTATCACAGGGAGTGGTGTGGAAAGAATCGCCTCTGATATTCTGGCTACAATTTATGGAAGAACAAACATATGAACCAAATCCAAAATATAAAGGAAAATGGGAGAATGGAGTTGAGTCTAGCTAGCAAAACTGAGACAGAAGATACCTACAGAAAAATATCTCTAACATACACTGCAAAGAACTCTCCAGAACAGTGCAAATCTCAGCAAAGGCAAGAGATGACACCACCGCATGGGCAGCTGCAAGAAGGAAGGCTTTTCATTCTCTAGCAGCTTTAGAAGCCCAGTAAGAGGTGGATACCTATACTTCCTCATATCTTTTGATACTGAACGAAACATATTTTGCAGTCTGAATCAAAAGCTCTGAATTGCAAGATGAAGGAGATTATAGGAGATATTCTGACTGCTGCATTCATAGTACAGGTGAATAGTCGTGCAAGTTCCCTGGATCTAACTCTCAGTCAGTCCGGCAAAGCTGTTCCTTGTTGAAGTTGTTCTCTTTCCCATGGGAATTCAAGGAAGTTACAACTCTAGCAGAAAATAAGAGGAACACAAAAGCCCTCAACCGTCCTCTTTTCCTCCCCAGAACTCTCAAAACATGTAAATATGAAGTATTTTTAAAGCCAACGTAGTGCCAAAGACATCCAGTTTGGAAACCACTGTGTAGTCAAGCGGAAAAGGAAATGAAACACGGAAAGGGAAGGGGATGTAGGAAGACAACATGGGTTCAGTAAAGGACCTATCAATCACCGGCTAGCACTGAGGTATCCTGTGCATTGACAGCTACTAAGGACATCAGCTTTTGTGAACCAAAGGTGAGAGAAACCAAGGAAGGCTTAAAAAACAAATGGAGAAACAAGAGGGAAAAAAAGAGCTCTCGAAGGCCTGGCACTTTCCTTCCAAAAAGAATTAAGGTAGATCTGGAGGAATCCTTTACTACAAAAACTGAGAAAGCAAGGGCCAGACATCAGTGTATGCTGGTAAATTGGTTATGCATGAGGGAGTCCCTCAAAAAATAACACAGTTCTCAGATTTGACCCAATAGTAATAGTATATATTTTGGCCCTTGGTATTTTTAGCTCTCTGCTCTTTGCTGTTCTAGCAACAATGTGCCTGTAGTTCTGGCAGCAATTCATACTGTAAATACTCACCACATTAAGAATCCTGCAGAATTACTGACCGTAGTGAAAACATCATGCCTAATGCTGCATTGTTACGCTTAGTCGTGCCACTCTCACTGTTTGTATGGAGAGTCAGGGTGGACACAGTGCACAGAAATACTGTCTTCTCAAAGAAGAAATACAAACCCCTTGCATTTCACGCACTCTGAAAAGCCTAGCAAAACTTAACACTTGAGGATGTGGTGGTGTTCCTCTGATATGACCATGCAACCAGCACATCTGACATGTTCGAGCCAATGTTATATCCTGCCTTTATGAGGCAAATCCATGCTGCGCCCTGCAGTTCTCCAACTCTGAGCCTCTCAACACCACCCTATCTTTCCTCTGCTACTTCCCTTCTGCCATCAAGCCTGTCTTGTGGAGTAAAGGATGAAGTCTCTCAGAACTCTCATGCAAAGGGTACTATGGTCACTTCTAGAATGTTTTTGAGCTAAATAAATAAATAAATAAAATCTTTGGCCAGGAGCATATTCTCAGCAGTGGATTTCGAATTTTTTTTCCCACACAAATGTTTTCAGAGTCACTTGCTGGCAGCATGACATGCCTACTAGAAGGACCTTGCTAAAGTCACTGCCTTTGGGAGAAGTTACTAGACAGCACTCAACTGCAGCAAAAGCTGGGGCCTGCCCTCAGCTACGTACACATACAGCATATATGTGCACAATGCACATTTGTCCATACAGTTCAGTATATGACTCTCCATTGGTTTGTGAGAGAGAACTAACTCCCCTTCCTCGCTATTAGGCTTTTCACATAGTTCTCTGCACTACAGTCCATTCCTATGGGGCTTAATAAGAGAAAAATACATGACCTCTTGGTACTGCAATAAATCTTTCTCAGCAGATCTGACTTTAGCCTTTTAAAGTCCCTCTATCTGACCATGTCATCAAGCGTCTTCCTTATCAGTCTGCTTCATGCAACATCTCACCTCTTCCCAGCCTCACTTCTGCATCCAGCCACTTAGAGCCTTCTTTTCCTCTTTTGAGTTGTGCCAATGACCAGGAAGGGAAGCTGGCAAGCGAGCGTGCAACCACCACAAAGCAGGAAGAAAGCAACAATGGGTATGAAATCCACCCATCCAGTTAAGTTACAAAACCATATTGTTAACCATCCTGGCTCTCTGACCCCATTTAAGTTCCCTTACCAGGAAAGAACAAACTAACTGTTTCCATCCCGGGCGGGGAAGGAAGAGAGAGATATCATTGTTGTTCTGACACTTGGGAAGTGCTCAGATACAATGGCAATGAGTGTTAATACAAGATCCTAGACAGGCAGATTAGGACATTCTCCAAAAATTGTTTCACTGTAAGAGAGAAATATGCCAGCCCATCAATGAGCTCTTGTCAGGGGCACCAAAATAGTTGGGCAGGCTGAAGGAAGAAGCATGTAATTCATATGTTAAAAATTCACTACTAGCTGTGAGAACTTCACTCCTTCCATTCATCTAGTCATCCAACTTAAGACTTATTTTTGCTGATCCCAGCTGAAACAATGAATTGTGTGAACATAGATGCACAGAAAGGAGAAAGGCTTCTAAAAGCTCAAGTACAATAAAAACTATGGCAAAAGTTATTTTCACTGTAGCAATCAGTGTTGAAAAAAAAGACATTTAGGCTACAGATTTACAATGAAGTCAAGCACCAAAACAGACTTGTGTGGGGGTGCAGAGCTTCTTAAAGGTAGATGACTTAATAGGTGAAGGTCTATGAGAACATAGCATGCAACTCCATCCCAAACTGCTACTTAAAAAAATTTTGTGCAAGAGAGAATGTTTGAGGTCTAAATTTTCCATCTAAATATAACCTTCTGAATGGGAGAAAGATAGAGGATGGATGGAAGGAAAACAGCAGAATTCACCCACTTCCTTCATACTCTTCTTTGAGGAGATCAGTTTTTCTTAAAATTTTATGCAATGTAGAAGACTTGCATGCTTGTGCTAGCTTGTGACAACCTAAGAAACAAAACTGCAAAGCCTCTTCTGACATGCCAGCCTGTGAGAGCACTGACATGTGAGAAAATATTCAGTCTATAGATGCTCTTTCCGAGTTTCTATGCAGATCTCACTCACTACCTTTGAGAATTTAAACAGATAATGTCTGGCAGTTCAACTCAAGCATCCAGGCCTTTTTTCCTTTTCTTTCTTTTTTTTTTTTTTTTGTTTGGGTGGGGATGACGATGATCTTTTTAAGGTTTTGTTTAGTATTTTTATCAATTAGCAAACAGAAGCTACAGTCAGAGCTAACGAACTTCAGTGGATCTCTGGTGAGGTCTCTGAGCCAGCACATTAGGACACAAGTAGAGGACAATGCATCAGCTTATTTGTAATCCAGACTCTGCACAGTGGAGTTAGTGTTTAAAATATGACAATGAATGAAACAATGCACTCTTTTTCACTTTTTTTGATATGCAGGCACCTACAAATTTTAAACAAAAGGTATGCCAACGGCTATAAGGCACGCCAACGGCTATAAGACAAATAAAAGACTTCCAACAGGGAGTTTGCTCTTCCTAGTTATCTTTCATGAAGCCCTTATAAGTAGTCCTGCAGGTGAACCAGACACAGAAAATCCTTCCCAAAAGTCTGCCAAATAATTTAAAAAAAAAAAAAGATTCATATATTTTCACTACCAGGTAGAAAACACTATGCAAATTTGAACACAACATTAGAAATAGTGGTAGGTATATCAAAAATTAAAAAAAAAAATAATGTTTCTTCTACTTATAGTGCTACTGGCAAGTAATTCTGGTTTCTTGCTCTTTTTATTTTTATATAGCCGACAGTATTATTTTTAACTGAAATTTCCAATATGAACCTTAGACAAAAATCAGATGGGAGCTGTGGATGGAAAAGTGACAACAGAATTTTCTAGGGTTTTGGTTTTGTGCATTTTCAAGTGCTCTACACTCTCCTAAGTGATATTGGATTCAACTATGAGAAATTCACAGGACCTAAACCCATACTTTTTATAGAATATGTATTCAGTTGCTCCTTTTGGCAATATCATCCTGTTGAGAACACTCTGCCTATTCTATTTCAGTAAGTAGAATCAACACTTTTTGGCTGCAGACCATCCTAGAAGCTTACAATATTATGCTTTCTTTCATACATATATTATTTTCTTACATACTGGGGGAGGAAAGGGGCGTCCTGCAATATCATCTCCTTTTACAGCTATAAGAGATCAGATACATTTGTAGATTTTGTCCTTCAACTCATCCTCTCTGTACTAGAGCTCATGGAAAATGGGGAAGTAGCATATTTCAAGCCATGTATCAGTTTTGGCCCTTGTATAAACATGATGGTCACACAGGCCAATCGTACACGCTCATCGCTAAATTATGTTCTTGAAAAAACAAGAGTTACTCTATTGATCATCATCAGGTGACCCTTCTTAACCCATCTGTTAAATCCTGAGGAAGGTTATTTTATGAAGGAAAAAAAAAAGATACTTACTTAAAGCAATCCTTAGCACTAGAAAGAGAGCATCAAAGCTGACTAATCTAAATAGCATACATCAACTATCTTTACTCTTACTGCGTAACAAAAATAAAAGCCTCCAGTCTGTTCTAAAACCAAAGCTGTTACTTTGCCAGTATTTTCCTTACTCTGCTAGCTGGCCCACAGAATTATTGAGTTCAAATCTGCTTTTTCATGATGTTCCCAGGAATCGAGCATGAGGGGTTATGCCAGTCTGTCCTTTCCTGATGTCTCTTCCCAGGCAGGCTGGCCAAGCAACACAGAAGAGATGGCACCATATCTCCATGTTTGTGCCTGCACAGCCAGGACAATTAAAGCTAGCTTTAGGGTCTACTTTAGTTCTCAGAGCTTTGCTGGCATCCTGTAAGTGAAATGACTGGCTAGTTTATACAGCTATCATGTACAATGCCTAAAGTTTAAAAATGTGTTCATTTACTAAACCGACAGTTGTGGAAAGGATTTCCAAAAAGAAAAAAGAAAAAGAAAAAAAAAAAAAAAAAAAAAGGAAACTTCACAGCTATTTTAGTGTTTCATCTTTGTTCACAGTTTGCAAATAAAAGTCTCTATTGGTTGCTACTATAAAAGCAAACAGGCGGTTGAGTAAATATTTTGGGGGTTCCACACTGGAATACATAACCATATTTTTATCAGTGCATATTATTTATTAAAAAGTAGCATCAGTTATGTGGACACAGATATTAGCTACTGGTGAAGCATTTAGTCTTGATGGCGTTATTTATTTTTTTTTCCTTTTTCCTATTTTTTTTTCTCTCCAGTTAAGCAGCTTTTCTCCTCTGAAGATCACTAGATCACCAGATAGCAATCCACTCATAAGCACAGTCAAAAGATGCCCTAGATAAAAGATTTGGGTTATAATTCACAATGTGTGCAATGAATGTACTATTCAGGACATTCTTGACTGATACCACTGTACTGCATATTCATTCGCAACATGGATATATGATGCTTATGATGATTTTCAGAATAATACTGAAAGAAGTTTCTTATTTTGCTATTATTAAAAAAATCTACAACAAAATTAACATCAATGTTGGAAAATTCAGAATTGTGAATATATTGGTCTTTTGGGTGCTGCTCCAGAAAGCCTAAGAAATGATCCAGAGAAGTATAATATCCATCACTGAACTTCACGAGCAAAAACGTAGCACCATATTATTAACAACCTTTCGAGAGCCAGAGGACAAGAGTCGTCAGGTCAGAGCATGGCATTGAGGAGGTCTAGGTCTGGGTCTGAAAGCAGGTTGAGAAAGAAAGGGTGCTGCTCAACAAATGAAAGACAAGCAGCATGGCTCATACAGAAAGAACAACTACTGAGAGAGACACAGATGGCCCAGACATATTTTTAACAGCTGATTTGGAAAACAGGTGAGATCTGAACAAATGAATCTTCTTGTCATGGCCAGATTGCCTCCAATGGTCTTGTCCATTAAGCTCTAATATGACCTGTGGTAGAGCACAGCAAGTCACCCTGCCATGGGCCAAAGGTTTCAGAATGGACTGAATCAACTATCAGGTCTGTCCCACATTCCTACAGAAAAATCTGCACCCACAGGAAGGGCAGTAAGCAGGTAAATATTTATTATTTCATTTTCATGTACAAATGGTTTGCCAGTTCAATGTGGGGGATGAAATGTAAAGGCGACATTTCAGCCAGGTACCCTGAGTGAGGGTTAATCTAAAATTGTATTCAGTCACATCATTTATTAAAATATAGTACAAGAATCATCATTAAAGTGTTCATTGGGTCTGGATTAAAAACGGCAAGAATTATTTGCGGAAGAGAAAGAAGTCTTGATAGGCCTCGTAGATCTAGACTGTAAAGTACCAATTAGGTAAGAGTATATATATATTTAAATTAAAGATTGTAACAATCACTTCAGACCCTCTTTGCCCTGCAAATGAATTCTTATAAATCTAGAATCATTCCAAGTGATTCTATAAATCACCTTGGGATGACATGCGATAGCAATAACCAGCAACAAAAGGAATGTCACAGAGACAAAAAAAGTCACCACAGTCTTTTCCTTAACTCATGAGCAGAATTTTAACAAGAAGATTTTACACATCTTTAATACCCCTTTCTAGATCACAGACAGCTGAGTCAGGTCTGTGGTACTGCTTTTCAGGGCTTTTTTTTTTTTTTTTTTTNTTTTTTTTTTAGCACCTATGTTGTGATATGACACTCTAATGTTTTGCAAATCATAATAACAAGAACCTAAAACATATTTTGATGGAGATGTACTAATGTGCCTGCAACATTTAATTACTGACGCCTCATAAAAAAAAACAACCAACAAGAGTCCAAACAGGGGTTAGTTAATGTCATAGATTGGGGGTTGTGAGTACAAACTCAAAAATCAAGAATTTTTAAACCAGACTAATCATAGAAGTTAATGACTTCCCCGAATTTTCCTTGTATCGCATCTCAAGAATACACAGCTCATTGGCCCTCTCGCTTTTAAAATCAACTGAGTATCACAGCATGGTTAGCCGTGGCTCCTGCACGTGAAAGAAGAAAAAAGCCTTCAAGGGTGAGTTAAACAGTAAAAGGAAGTGTGATGCAAATAGAAACATTTAGGTCTTAGTCTTAACAGAAGCTATGCTTTGTTACACAGCATACAGTAGAATGAGGAATAGCACAATAATTATGAAACCATTACTTGAAATATTAATAAATTTTTTAAATTGTTTTAGTAGGAATCAGTAGGCCATGATTGGAAAAAAACATTACAAATACAGATATTTAAAAGGGATCAAGTTGTGGGAATTACATTTGAGAGAGAAGCAATGCCAAAAAAATCCTGGACCCTAAAAATTTATGTATACCTAACTAAATATTACCAATTATTGCACAAATGATTATGTATAGTGAAGACGGTAACAGGAATACTTAAGGAGAGTGATTCTAAAATGTGAACTTACAAAGGGAACATGACAGGTATAAAAAAAAGAAAATCACATGAAATTCGGTACTTGATTTCAGAAAAAAAGCCCATCCAAACTCAGATCAACCAATGACAACTGAATAAAGGTGAAAGTATTCGGCTCTGAAAATATACAGTTGTTCAGATCTGTAACCAGTAGTATTTTATGTTTTTCTATTCTATTTCATTAGCTGTATTCCCATTAATTAGGTTTTGATTTTCAAAAGCTTTGCAGAATTTTTTGATTTTGTGAGTTCCTTCAGACTCCCTGCAGCAGCATTAAAACTTAACCATTTCTTGTTACTAATCTAAAGATAAGTTGGCCTAATTAATATTGGCAATTGATTAACATTGATGAGTTAGTTAACGTGACACTGGTGCTGATGTTGGCTCCAGGGATTTACTCAAAAACTGAACACAAAGCATGAATGATAGATAGGCTTCTCCAAGACATTTGTTCTGTTTTATTGTTTTCCTGTTGTGAACCACTGCACTTAAAATATGCAAGATGCCTAATGGAAGAACAACTTTACAGGCAAAGATATGACAGGACTGGGGAGCGAGTTGAGATGTACTCTGTAAGGATGTGGTGCGTGTTCCCAGTATGAGAAACAACTTGGGGACACAACGTGATGGAGGAGAGAAGAGGGCAACACAGGAGAGATGAAGCAAGAGAACTTGCAAAAACTCAGACACGCTAACTGAAGGCATCATTTGGAAGAACTTCAAAGCAATCGATGACACTCTGCAGACATCACCATCTGCCACTTACTTCTAAAGATTTGAGCTCTCAAGGGGCTACTTCCTGCAAGACATGAACATCTTCACAGAAGAGATTAGAGATACATCATGAACTATCTCATCCTGACCATTTATCATGATAAAGCTGCCAAGTGCATTAAATTTGCATAAAAGGATGTGGTCGCCTTTAATAAGCTACCTATTTCTTGATTTCTCAGTGACAAAAAATGAATTGAAGCACATTTAGTAAGAGTGCTGCAACTAATCATTGAGGCGCAGTCTTTCACAGAATTGCCACACTGCGATATAGCTCCAAGATTTTGTAAATGTGCTTTTTCATTCATAGCATAAGTTTAGGTTGTCAGTTATTGCAACATTGTGCATCTCTCTAAATGAACGAGAAATGCTCATTTAAACTTGTAAAAAACCCAAATGTCGCTTACAATGTCACTTAAAAGGAAAAACCCACAGCATTGGTATTTTGAATAATAATCAGTGGTGGAATTATCTGTATTCATTGCAGTTCCCTGTATCAGCAATGGAGGTTCTGAGTGAAACTTCAACTAACTTGACTTTTCAGTTTTTATGCTGACATGTCTAACATTTTCATGTGTACATTGTGACAACAACCAAAGGGAAATCCTGATTAAAATCTTTGTAATCTAGTGAACATTTGTTGATAAATAATATATTAGCTTTTCACTGAGTTATTACTTCAGTATAGTTTTTTAGATATATCCTAGGCAAGTTTTAAATGTAGCTCATCAATGAAATAGAAGTTAACTAAGTCTTCACTACAGGATATTATTCAATCTTGAACTTTCACGCAAGGTCACAACAAATTTCAAAATGTCCTTTTAAAGGTATGCTGCATCAGCAAACCCTTCTGCTTTTACTATTCCCTTTGGGTTAGTAGTGTCTATAAAAACGGTATTTAAACATTTGTTCTGTTCATGGTCAGTCAGACTGGTATATTTGAGGGCAAGTCACTTCTGAAAATCTTTCCTTTCCTAAAGCTACCTTTCACCATTTACTGTATTATTCTCCTATTTCCCTGAATCCAAGAGTAAAGAATGGCAAGTCCTGGTAAAACTCACTATGGGAAGCATACCTTGAATGCACCAATTATCTGCAAGTGTGCATCCTTTTTCCTGTCTCTTTCCCAAAAATGACATGGTTTCCAATTTATTCTTTCCAGATGTTGTTTTCTGAGTCTCCAGTAAAATCAGCAAGCCACAGACAAAATCCCAAACATATTTTACAAGAGAGTTTCTGTGGGATGGAAGGGACTCGGCCTCAGCTGAAGGACGGCTACCTGGTAACGAGCCCCTCTCTCTACCAGCCACTATAAATAGGATTTACAGTCTTCCTCCAAAATGCCTGTAATACTCTAGGTTAATACATGAGATCTCACCCCCTCTAGTGACTGGTCCCAGTGAGAATAGGATACAGTTACTTACTGATAGTTAACACCAGCCTTCCCTTCAGCTTTTGCTGCCGAGAATCCCAGGTGCCGCGCACGGGCGGCACGGCCATACTGCCTGCGCTCTGCTGGAGGCTCCCACAGCCGCAGCCCTACAGGCTCTTCTCCTTCCCCGAGGGCTGTCTGCAAGCACTTGGCTAACGAGACCAGCCTACACGACTCTCTAGTTTAGAAATTAAGTGTATTGGCCGAACAAGGAGCGAGGCAGAGGAGCGTATTTACAAAGCGACAAGAAGAGCCTGCAGTCTGGAAAATTTAGGCCCCAGCACAACCGTTGCCTCGTTCAGACATGGCCGTTCCCTTCCAGGTGCAGGGCTGCCTTGCGGAGAACCTGACAGCACTCCAGCTCAGACCTTTCCTTAACCAACCTCCAAGAAAACCCAGCAGCAGCACTGCCTGTTGCCCAAACATCTGCCTTTAACAGTATCTTTACTATCTGCCTGGTACTGTGGTGACAGAGCACCTCGGAGGCTTTCACCCCCGCGCCCCGCTCCCTCCACAGGCTCCGAGGAGCGCAGGGGAGATGAAGAGAATTAGCTTGTGGAAACTCAGCCGACTTCTGATGAGGCCTGGGCTACTGGGCTAACAGCCTCCTCCTCCCCCCTTCAAAAATATCACATGATTACAAAGGCAAGCTAATAATAAGACACAATGTCCTTCGACAAGGGTGCAAGTAGGGGACTATTTGAAAGCGTGGTCGTGAGAAAATTTCACTCCAACAAGGTTGCACCTCAAAGGTACGGTGTATAGAAAGCAGATAAATGCAACAGTGAAACATTTTCTGCGAGAAGCCACACGAGGATTGAAGAGTCTGTCATCTTTGGGAAGACCCTGGTAAAGTCTTTCTGTCACCGCAATAAATAAATAAACCAGAGTTCACCACAGTCATCACCTTCCTTGTGATTCCTCTACAATTACATGGTGGGGTCCCAGCTTTCTAGCCCAAATCACTTTAACATGCAACTGTTTGTGTTGCGAGAGCTTTCTTTAATGGATTCATGCTCAAAGCGTAAAATACACATTTCAATATTTAAAAGCATAAATAAAAATCTTAATAGATCCCAGATGTTTCATTTCCTCCAGCTTCTGTCAATGATTGAGTTGATGCTGATGTAGGTGATTTTTTTTGTAAGATCAGTGGTCAGTTTGTTGCTAATAAAGGTTTAGATGTCAGGGAATTTCAAATGCAATTCCTAGAAATAAATAAGTCATTAAGTAGATGCAAGGGAGACAACTATGTACGCAAGTGGCTGTTATTTTGTACACTTATTTTGTGGCCTGGAATGCACCCACAGGTTTTAAATGCAACTGAGTGTGAAACAGACAGTAACATTTCGTCAACGTATATAAAACGTATATAAAAACAACTGCAATCTCATTTTCTTAGCAAAAGAACTCCAAAGGTTCATACCAATAACAAACTGAAGGAATCCATACTTTAAGGTAGGTATAAGGTGCTGGTGCTGTTTAAGCTAATGAAGAATTCGCTATTTATTTCAGCAGAACTCACATTTGCTAGCTGCATCCATTTTTCACTTTTTAAAGGAGCGAGTTATCGTTTACTACACCAAACAAATAAAGACCTATACAGAAAGAACGTCTACAAAAAACAAAGCTGCTGGGCCCAGTGACTGAGGCCATGCTGCCAAGCACACAAGTTCACAACTGTAAGGAGCGGCTTGATTCTTTCGCTCTGATTTTCACTGGGAGAAGTCCTTAGTCTCCTAGATGAAAGCAGTCGGGGAAGGGGGGTTTGAAGCCCCTATTTAGCTTGCACAGACCCATGATGTGTGCACTTGACGTCATAAAAATGCTGTAAGTCTGCCAGGTCAGCAGCCACAAACCCCACATGCTGCCAATCGCAGGCTGAGCAGACACTAAAAGGCTATGAATTTCATTTAATCGTCTCCTTTCCCCTTCCCGGTAAAGCAGTAGAGGCTAGCAGCTGCTGGAGAAAAACATTGAAAAATATTAACCATGAATGTCCAGGATTTGGTTTTGACTGGTATTAAAACCAAACAAATGAAGAATAAACCTAATAACAAATCTTGCAAAATTTGTTATTTATTAATACAGCTAACAATGTAGGCTTCAGGGTCCACTTTTGAGGAGTGTGTGGATAAGTTCAGCTAAATTATGTACTTCGTACAGCCTGCCAGATCTACCTACTATTCTGCTAATTTATAGGCCATATATTTCTGTCCAGCTGAATTTGTGACTGAGAAAAACTTCACCACCTTTCCTGTTATTTGTTTTGCTACACAATATTCCTTAACAGCGAGTGCTGCTTGTTCTTAACTATGCTTTCTATTATACCTTTGGCATTTGTGAAATGATAAATGCAAACATAATCTAAGCCCCTGAACACAGAGCCAACTATGGACAACATTTNGTGCAAACATAATCTAAGCCCCTGAACATGCGGTTTGAACACAGAGCCAACTATGGACAACATTTAAAAGCTGAATATGCTCTTCTAGACCTTTTACGGTGCCTCAAATTCATCTCTAAGAAGGAAGTCACCTAAAATTGCTAAACCCATTAGAATAGGTAGGTTCCACAGAATAAATTTTTGATGAACCAGCTTCTGCACCTTCTTCTAGCACCTTCATATACAGGGCCAAACACTCCTTTCGTTGATGTAAACAGGAGAGCTTTACATGGGACAAGGAGTTACAGTTACAACATCAGGCTAGAACAAACCTAGGAAGCTTGTGATAGAGAAGAAGTTTTGGTTGGTTGGTTGGTTGGTTGTTTTTTTTAAAATCGCAACAGCACCATTAGCCCACAAACTATGTTATTTGCAATTGTGCATCTGTGTGCCATCAATCTCTAAGGAAGGGAAAGACTGCTGGGCTGAGCTCTCAATTTATGTTTCTCAGTTGACTCTTGTAATCACACTCAGTGTTCTCAAGCTTAGTGCAGCTATTCTGGTAACAAAATTTGCACACCAGGTGGGTTTATCCAAATTCCCATGGTCCTAATAATTTCATATACTTCCTAATAATAATCTTGAAAATTATATAGGTAATTTTGTTTCTAAAAAGCCACCTTCAGCAAAATTAGGAGACCTCTTTCCTCGCAACAGGAAAAATATTTTAATAAAGTAGTTAGTATACACCTATAAAAAATGGTGAGAAAAAACTATTGACAAAATCCACCCTTTTTTATGCTGTCTTTAGATGCAGCATTCAACAAAGTGAAGGGAATTCTGGGGTCCACTGACGATGAAAGGTCCCAAAACAAGATGGGCACTGAGCAGGACAAGGATCCCTTGGTCCTGCAATACTGCGATCCAAATGAGGCATTAATATTCATATTCTAGACCACGATTAGAAAGCAGGCTCTAGCTCCTGTGCAGGGGTGGGCCTAACCAAGCAGAGGTGCAGCAAACTGCTTCGCTTCCTTATTGAAATTCAGTCCATCTAATTGATGCTGCAGAAGGCAGTAGCGTAATGAAATAGAGCAGAGATCATTTCAGTAGTTTTACCCATCTATGCTCTCCTGCTTCTGACCAATGTATAACCCCGCACAGGGCTCCACTCTTTCCAACTTCAGGCAGTCAGAGGAACGATTTAAGTTTCTATAATATGGTAATCATTAAGATATCGCTATTAGATCACCATTCAGAAATGCATCAAGACTGTGACTACCTTTATTTGTGTGACACCAAAAATGTTTTAGTTTTGCTTAAGGTAGCCCAGTTTCTTTCAAAATGACAATTTAAACAGCGTCTGTTCCTCAGAACCAGAATAAAATATTTATAACTACCTCATTTATTTGCAAGCAAATACAGGTAATGTCAGTTAAAAAAGCAAAATCCATTAGACACCGGGTAGTTTTGGTACTGTAAGTAGTCTCCAAACAGCAACAGATGTGGGGACGGGGGAGGGGGGAGTTGATTTTGTCTTTTTAATATTCAAAGTGGGTCTGTTCTCACTGGCTAATTAAATCAGTAGAGTGCAAACAATAAAAGAAAAATTAAGTGTTGCCTTTCTTCCCTAGAACAACCTCTCTGGTTCATCTCTACTTATTTATTACAAGAACTTATTTATTACAAGACTATACAAAATCCTCATGAAATAAATACATATTCCACAGTCCCAGTTCCCATCGAGAAGAATATGCTTTTCCTGGAATTTAGGATAAGAGAGTCTTTCCACCATTAAAAGAAAATGTACTTGGAATGAGCTTCTTTGATTGACATGAAACTACTGAAGAATCACACCAAAAAAGTAATAGCTTTAATAACAATATCAGATGTACAAATGAACCGGCAGAATGCTTCCCTAAAATACATTTGTACTTGCTTGGCAAAGCCAGTAGGTTTGCACGGGTGTGCTGAATTATTTGAGAAGTAACAAAATGTGTTAATAACATTAAACAGTCATCTTCCAAGAACCTAGAGTATTATGGTATTTTCTAGTCAGATAATTCTTTGTAGTGCATAAATACATGTAGTATCAATTAAAACATTTTGATTTGTGAAATCAAACTGAATGTGGTATATTTAGATTTGGTTTTGAAAGTATTTTAAATACTACTACCTCCTTTTAGCCTTTAGTTAGTTACGATACATAGCACAGTATTAAAAGTGGGCTGCAGATACAGACCAGAACTCCACTGTGCTAGCACTGTACAAGAACAGAGAAGGTGGCCCCAGCCCCAAGAATCTTATTATAAATATAATGGTACACATCAAGAAGACAGTGTTGTGTATGAGCATCAGCATCCACCTAACTTTAAGGGCATAAAGCTCAGCCAAGGATCAGAATACCTATGCATGAAATAAGGTAGACTGCATCCCCTGAGCCCTGTGCTGCTACTGTTTCCCGCACCAGCAAGTTAAATGCAAGTTCAGGCATGTACGTATTATGTTTAAGTGACAGCACAGCGGACGTACTTGAAGATAAGGGAAAAGAGAGGGATGCAGACCCCTTGCATCATACGGGAGCGTATTCAGCAGTAAGTCATTTGGCAGCAGAAGGCAACCATCTCAGCCCAGTTGTTGCCAAGTTTTTGAAAGCGCCAGGGCCAAGGCAAGTGTTACGGGCCATAATGCATGAGTTTACAGGAAAATTCCTCTCAAATGCTCAGGATCAGCATGGAAGAAAACATGGACGTGCTTGTTTGAAAACGTAACAAGTGACAATCAAGAGACTAGTGTCAGGCACTGCGAGGTCCTGAGCCTTTACAGATGTAGAGTTCCTTCTCAGCTCCATGCATTATTGGCCCAATTTTAAGTTTATTGAGAATTTCTCAGCAAAATACAGCTTCACTGTAGTAAAGAATTATCCACAGCTGAAACACTGATCTATATAACCCCAAATGCAGGGTTTTAGAGTTGCGTGCCCATTGCCAAAAGCTTACTATATCTTAGTTACCACTAACTCTGCTACTGTTTGAACATAGTCAGCACCAAAAAGTACTTTACTCCCTTCAAGCGTTATTTTGGTTAACCAAATTAATGGTTGCAAACAAATAAAATATTTACTCTGTACTGCAGCCAAAACAGTGTTTCTTTGTGTAATCTGAATGATGAGCAAACACCCAAGCACTAGAGATAATAGCAGCAGGTCAGACTTAGTGAAATGATGCCCCATCTTATGACACTTCACAGTAAAATACATAATATAAGGACCCCGAACAGAAACGAGCCCGCTACCACTTAATTTAACACTATCTCGAAAACAGAGTAAAGTAGACCAGTGAAGAGATTTCTGTTGATAGTCACATGAGAGGGCACTTATCAACACCCATTAACCTCTGGATTTTACCTGTTAAGTTTTAGAAAAGACGCTTGTGTTGCTTCATAAGCCACAAGGTGTCACAGTGGCTCAACTGGTAGGATTCTTGTCAGTCTAAACACGCAGGTTGTGGCTTTAGGTTACATACCAGTGCTAACACCGCTCTGTACCGGGAAGTCTCCGCTATGCCGGGTATTGAGAAGTGCAGCCCTTTGGATGAAACAATCAGTCAAGGTGTAACTCGGCTGCTTCAGGATGCTCTTGATGTGGGCGTTAAATAATCTTACGGCACCGTCAGGGAAGAGATGTACTTGGTGCGCTGGCATCTTGACCGATCTTTTTACTATGCATTATTAACCCAGACAGGGTGTTAAGAGGTACTGAAAAGAGCCGAGCTAATAATTCACATCAAATAATAAATTTCATGAATTCCACTTCATTCTACCCAGAGTTGCTAGGAATTAGAACAATTTATTTGAATGTATTAGTTATTCAAATTTAAGACATATTTTTGCTCGTCTTTCATAACAAGCAGGTGCTGTAAGCATGTTAATATCTGCTAAGACTATATACTACGATTGGTCATATATTGTGTATTACTGTTTCTCATCCTTGACTGGATGAGCACAGATGGAGCTAGAGCTTAAATTGCCAGGAAGCTTTGAATTTTTTCACCAATTCTTTATTACATTTTCCTAAAGTATTACATTTCCTAAAGTAACTGCATCCTGTCCCACAAAAAAAAATATGCACGTACATCATATTTACTGACCTGTAATTTTCCCTTTGCCACCAGTCAGTCAGTCCTCACTGCAAAGCAATCAGAGATTCTTCTCTAGGGTATTAATTTCTAAGTATCATGGTCCTATCTGGGAGGTTTCGGAAACTCAAAACAGGAAACACTGCATCTCAGCTTAGCCTGTATAAAATAGGTAACTTCTTTCTAGAATGCTTAACAAATTGAAATTTGCATTCTGCAATTATTTGTAAGAATAAAACTCCATTGATCAAACATTCACAGAAACACATAAAGAACACGAGCATAGCCAAAGCAAATTCACTGTTAAAGTCAAGTGAATAGTCATGGAAATTTTGCATGTAGTATTTGTTGCACTCAGGTAACGAACCTTTACCCAGTGTGTTGGCTTTTCATGTCCCATTATTCATGCCAACACATTCATTAAAATAGGCCTATGCTTTTTAACATAACCAGCAATGTGCATAGGTGTGGCCTTCAAAGAATTATTACCATAGTTTACAGGCATGCTGTTCGTAAATACAAGCAGAACTCCAGTCAGTGCAAAATGCCAAGCTTCCCACAAAACATATGGTAATTTTTGCTCTGTAAAATGGATAGATGGGCTATATAATGCATAATTGCAGCACATTATATCTGAACTTCTAATTGCTTAAAATGATACTTCAAATCACATCAACAACATTATTACCTAATTACCCTAAGGGTTAACTGATACTCCAGTGATTAAGTCTAGGTAGAAGTGATAGAGCTATTGTATCGCCTTCATCCACTACAGCAAGTGGTATGGTTGCAAATGCCTATCTAGAATCTATACCCTGGCAATGTTTTTAACATCTTGGTTCTGTGAAGAAGAAAAGTGGGGAAATGCTGGCCGA
Source organism: Anarhynchus alexandrinus (assembly GCA_008711295.1). NCBI lineage: Eukaryota > Metazoa > Chordata > Aves > Charadriiformes > Charadriidae > Anarhynchus > Anarhynchus alexandrinus. Next base: position 2,037,195 of record VUYV01000161.1, read on the forward strand.
GTACCAAAGGCAGGGAGGGTCCCACAAGAAGCTGAACAACTTCAACAAGAAGAATTTTCATTTGTTCTAAAAGAATTCTTTTACAGCTGTTCTTTCACTTTCTAGTCACAATCACATTTTTGTGATGCGAAACGGAGTAATATGGAAACATTTTTGATACTAAAGTGGATGCAAGAATTATGGAAGATGGTGACACTGATTTGAAAAGGCAAGTTACTATCAGAATATGGGGAACAGGTAAAACAGACACTTGTAGGCCTTCTTCCACTGCCGCATAACCCACTCGCGAGACTTTTGTAAACTGCATGAAGAAAACATAGCATTCTAGGTGCCTGGCATTTCATACTCCTTTTGTTCAACTGTAAAATACTATCCTGGTTGCAAACATAGCGGCAAAGCAGGTTTCATGCCTGCCTCGCCAACGTCACCTGAAGCTGGAGGATCTCTAGCCCATAGAAGAGGAGATGGTTAGGAATGCTGGTGCTGCTGACTGCTTTCCTGAGGGATGGAGTATGGTGAGGGTGTTTTAGCCAAACAACAATAAAACTAAAAAGTTTTCCTCTATTTACTTTCTTGTTTTCTGAGCATTTTCCTCTCTCCATGTGACTACTGTATTTAAAGAGCTAGAATATTTCTTTCTGTATAATGTGGTCATTAATATTTCAGAAATCTCTTTGTAACCTGCTCTAGGACAGATGGCAACTCTTTCTCTCATACAATCTTCCGCTAATGGATGAAGCAAAACTACACAACTGGAACAAGAATCACAATAAGGCACATGAAATACTTTAAATGTGCAATGTACTGGAAGTCATAATTTTCTCAATTTACTACTTTAGAAAATAACCTAATAAAAGTGCAGTTAGAAAAAACAAATGTTTGAAAGTCCAAGTGAAAAGTAAAAATAGTGCGCTGCACAGGCAATATAAGACTGCACAGAAAAATACTCAAACAGGGACAGTTATTTTTCCCAGGTATTTAGTTTTTGATGAATGAGCACAGTTGATCTATGATTAGGTCTATTCTTGCATCTGCCTTAATTAGGGGTTCCCAAATATGATTACTTTTATACATACATAATGTTTCATTTGCCCTCTGAATGCAAAAGATAAGGTCATCCAACTATCCCATGCAATTCTTTTAGGTCATGAAGTATGCTTTAGTCTGCAGTTGTGTAAAATGGATGGGATCTGGACAGATACGGAATCTGCTGTACGTGAGTAATCTGACAGCAAAACTATACCCAGAGATTAGATTTCCCCCTTCGCTTTTTAAACACACACACAAATGGTACAGCCAGATTCGAACATTTCTGTGCAGCTAACTAGGCTTGGCAAGCGGACTCTGTGGCTTAGACTCAGGAAAGATAGATATCAGCAGGTATTGCAGATCATGCGTGATATAAATTAGAACATTGCTGGAATATCTTAGTTGTTTGGAAGGATGCATAGACCTAACTATTTAGTTTGCAGGTAACCAGGCAGTAGATTTTAAGTACACTTAGAAACCAACGTAAGGTTATGGCTTTACTATGTCAGTTGTGAGTTTGTGAGACTGCACCGGCCAAGTACCTGGATGGAACTATTGACAACAGAAAGACCTTCGGGAGACGTTCTAGTTTGATACTTATATTTTGGCTGTAGTTATCAGAGTTATTCATAAAGAAGTCTGCTACACTCAAGTCTCATGCTTCAAGTCTGTATGATGCAGATGGGAACACTACCCTGGCCAGGAGCTTCATCATGATTATGTCTTCTTGACAATGGTGTATAAACAGCAAGGTGGTGCCAAGGCAACCTAAGTCTCATGGAGAGGACAGCCTGCTCATGTAAAATTTACGGCCTTTGCAAAGCCTCTACACTACCAACACTCTTGAGTCCTGAAGAGGTGATAGGCTTAGAAAGCCACCAAGTCCTAGTTCATGTTTAGTTCTGCAAAGGTCTCATTTTTCCAGGTCAGTGATTTTTCACTAGCCCCATAAGGCACAAAAGGACTGTCTCCAGAAGAATCAACTGTTCCCATACTGAGGTTTATGTTCTGCAGGTAGTTCTAGTTGATCCCCAGTTACTTCAGAAGTACCAAGTGTACTATTCGGCTTAGATTAGTAATTTACAAGCTTTAGTTTAGAAGGGCATGGCTGTTCACCACAATATAATAGAAATGGAAACCGTATTCTGACCTTAAAGTGCTTTCTCTCCGAAATTCTAACAGTGACCAAACACAGAAAGAACGTACTGAAGAAAAGAAAGACACAAGGCTAGGGAGAAGATTCCAGCCAGGGGTTCAGGGGGGTTTCTTTCACTACTATTTTGCCTAATAAATAAGATCATTGGGACTGGGCCAACAGGCCCTGCCCTACCACAGTCTTTTTTGGAGACTAATCATTAGCCACTTTGGGGCAACCTTGTCCCTGCCAGGATCACCCCTCAGAGGCTTCAAGTAGTCCAGAAACAACTTTTGGAAAAGAGCACCCAGCAAAACTAAGGATATACGCTGGCCTGTTTACACAGCACAGTGCAGGAAAGAAAGCTCTTCTTGGGGAGGAAGCAACCGAACAAAGTATCAGCATGGCTGGAATGCCTGTTTACAGCAGATACGCAACTTTTGGCAAAAAGATAAAAAAAATACCATTTGAAGTGAGGAGTCCAGCTAAAAATATTGCAATGAGTTTAGCAATCTACCCATACCCTTTTGCTGTAAACAAAGAAAGTGTATATACCAAAAACAAAAGATTTTTTTTTTATCTGATCTTGCAATCCTACTGCAGGCAAAACTCCAGCTTAAACAAGAGCACAGGACTGGGCCCTTGTTATGATCTCTGTTTTGCTCCTTCTCACCATCCAGAGGCTTCTATTTTTGAGACTGGATCTGCATAGTAAATCTTGTTTACATCAGGGAAAGGCTGAGTTTAAGTTTTTTTAAGTGGATTTATGGTTTAAAGAGTAAAGAATGAAAAAGAGAAAAGGAAGGCTTGAAAAGGCTTCTTTATAGAAAATTATCTAGTAAGCATCAGAGTGATTTGCAGAAGAGATCCATTTTTACACTTTCATACTGACTCTCTCTCCCCCCTCGCCAGCCCCTGCCCCCAAAAGCTCCCTGTTCCTTATGCATGCAGTTTACATTCTACATTATAACTTTAGGGGAAAAAGAAAAAAAAAGCAGCAAGACATCCCTGACTGTAAGCTAAGGATCAGCATGGAAAGGAAGTAGAGTCTTTTTTTTCTCCCCCAGCCTCATAAGAATTGTTAGTTTGTAACAATTTTAATTGAAAACAGCTGCAACTGAAATTTTTAAAAGGCATGAAAAAACTATATGAAATAAAAGACAATCAGTAAACTAAGAGCCTTGAATCCATTCTGAAGTCAGTGTCTGCCTAAAGGAGTTCAAGGGTTTTCTTTTAAAACTGACCTTTAAGTTTCAGCAAAGCATGGTTTACAAGTACTCTTTTAAAATACTTTACTCATGTTCCTAGAATTGCTAAGGATTAGTATATTTGTGGGTGAGGAATATTTCCTCAAAAATACTTTGAGACAGAAGTTTATGTGTTTTCCCGTCAACAAAACAAACTCATTGGACAAACTCAGACTTATGTACACAATATGAGAGTTCTGTTTGCGATACTAAGTTGCTATGTGAACAAATGTGATGTCACAACATAGATTTTTATGACTAATCTATTAAAAATGCATCAGGAAGAAGAAAAAAAGATTATTTCATCAGATAGTAATGTGAGGAAGTAAAATAAGAGACTTCCATTAAACTGCAGAAATTTATTTTGTTTTGCTTTGATTTGCTTTGCTTTAAATATTTGGTTGAATATGAATATGTGTGTAAGCTTCCAGTTCATTTAGTAGCTTTTAAATAATCATAACATCCTCCTTTATTTTCCTTTTAATTTTCTTTACGTTTTCTTCCATTACGAAATCTCTACTTTTGTTAAATTCACTATACAGTTTAATAAGAGTTTAATATGATTTGATTAAGCTGATTGTCTTTAAAACAAGTATGCTACTGATCAAGTTCTCTAGTCATCCTTAAAACACTGCTCTCTTAGCCAGAAGGAAGGCTGTGTTTTGCATATAACAGTGATGTAAAGCATAACCTCTTGCAGTGACAGAGAGAGATACAGGTGAATTTAATATATTATGAGATGCAAAAGTTCTAACAATATAGGGCACTAAAAAAACAAGTGAAAGGCTTGATACATTTCTTTGCTTGTTGGCAATAAAGCAACGCCTCAAACTTTAAACTGTCAGCAACTGTAAGTGATCTATCCACAGCACACTGTAATGTTACTGAAAAATAATTATATACAAGATATAATCACCTTTTGTTTTCTTTTAAGTGCGAGCAATTTCAAAAGAATAACAATTAGAACAGAAAAGAATTTACAACATCAAAGAGGAAAAGAGGGTTTTTTTAAACATCAAATTTTATCAAAAACAGAGAAAATATTTAAGCTAATTTACCTATGTTGTGTATTGCTACCTGGAACCTTAGAAACTGCTGATTATGCCACAACAGGATTGCTTTCTTGAAATGTTAAACTAACACAGATATAAAATTATTATAATAAACTGACTGAATGGTAATGAAATCCTTAAAATCACACACAGAGCAAGAAAGAGCTGCATTTTGGTTAACCAGAAAGTTAATCAACTATGATAGAAGTAAATAAGATTTATCTTTATATCTGCCAGAGATTATTAAACATTTAAATATTCATTTTAATTCTTTAAATCAGGATTGTTGATGCATTACAAAATGGCACTAGACGCTCCCAAAGTACTATTAAGAAAGCACTTTACTAATTTCCATTTAGAAAAAAGTATTACCAGATTAGATTTCTTTGAACAACTTTTAAGGAAGGTAAGGTGTTCCTGTACGCTAGTGAGCGACTCAGACTCCCTAATTTACTTTAGATCACATAAGAATTAGCTAGGTGGTGGACTTTTGCCAGCACTTACATCATAAAACCACCCCCTGCCTGGGTGTGATTGGAATTCTTCGCCTAAGACTGACCCTGCATTTAAAAAGGCAGTTGTAGGTTCTGCCTGAGGAGCCCATAAAGTTGTTAGAAGTTTGGAGAGCAAAAGTTTGCAGATCTAGCACAGGCTAGAGTTGCTAATTCTTTACTTTCGTGACTACCATTTCTTCCCAAAGAAAACCAGAACAACAAAAATAGCCATGCTGCATCTAAATGACCTTTATTTATCGCTCTGTACTTTGTCTGCTTAATACACTGAGCACATCTTTCACACCGACTGTTATTCCCTTCTACCCAATACTGACACAAACTGGAGTGGAAGCAGTGGATTTCTCAGGGAGGGTCCCCAAGCGCAGAGCCACTTTGAGGACACTTCTACCTCCCCCAATGTACCGTAGACTCTGCTGCTGGGGCAGCAGGAGTAGAAATGGCATTTACTGGTGGATTCCCTAATGGTGTCTCTACCAGCCCATTGCTCTTTCGAATCATTCTCACCTCCTTGCAAGCTCCAGAGAGCAGCTACAGGAATTCACTACAAAGGTGGGGTCTGCAGATGGAGGGGAGAAAACATAGACATGACATACAGACATCCCTTGCATAGGCTCTCCACCCATCCTCTGTAAAAATTAATTAAATTATGTATGTTTTGCTCTGCCTTCAACTTCCACCATTGCAAGGGACAGCAGAAAATCTGACTCCAAAAGATTATTAAGAACATTTTTATTTTGTAGGAAAACAGGAAAACCCCAAAGGCTTTCCAAGGATACATTTGGGATAAGAGCTGTAGGTTCCCATTTTTTAACGTGTCCTCACTTGCCACTGGCTCTCTCCAGAAGTTGGGTCCAAGTGGAATCTGCCAGCTTGCTACCCCCAGTCTTTTGGAGAGTTTCTTTGTAATTCCTTCCCCCTTAAGCTGCTTTACTTGTGCTCACCTACCCCCTGGGGCTCGCAGAGCACAAGCAGCCTCCTTCAGAGACCAGTGCCTACATTATTCCACAGACTGCCTGAAGAGAAACGTTCATGCAGTAAGCCTGTATCACCCACAGCACAAGCACATTCCTTCCATGACATACAGGGCTCCACCGGTCTGGATTCAAAAAATTCAGAGCTGGTTATACATGCTCCAGAAACCTTCAGCTACCAATCCCAAACATGCTTGGAAGTGCGTAAAATTAATGTGAAACTTCCACTCCCAACCTGCCCCAGAAGCCAGCGTGATTCTTTACAGGCTGTCCACACCTAGTCACTGTAAGTGTCCCAGGAAAGTAATTTCTTTTTTTTTTTTTTTTCATTAAGGAAGGTGTTTTAATTGGAGGATGAATTAGATGAGCTGAAGCTAGCTACAAAATAAATTTCAACACGCAATGCTTACAGCACAGAGCTCAGAAATTAAAAAACAGAGAACCAGAATGTAAATACTGAACAATCACAAGGCAAAAGTATTTTTACTCTGAGCAAATAAAAGAAATGCTGGAGCACAAGGCCTTCATTAAATAAGCACTGTCTGTCAAAGTAAAATGCTGCTGAAACCTATGGCAGTACTAGCAAGGAGGAGTAGGTTATCGCGTTTTGCCCACAACAATCCACGTGAACATGCACAGCAAAAGCTGCAATTAAATGCGCTGAAGTCTAACTCAGCACACCTCAGCAACGCCCGAGGGGGAATTTGTTTCACAAGTCCCTCAAAAACTTTTCTACTGTGACATTTGTAAAGGAGCTGCAATCAGAAACTGGTCAATTATTAAAAGTGCTGCTAAAATAATATGTAAAAAGGCTAAATTAGCACTGACAGCTTTTCAGAACAGCTTGTATATAAAACCCTGAAGGAATCACTTAATGATACATATTTCTTCTTTTCCCTTGAAAAACTCTAGAAATCATTACATTATTATGTATAGGAATGTAAGGAACAGAGTTGCAAGACACTGACAAATAAACAGTAGCAAATAAACCCCCCAAGCCCCCTCACTCTATCTAAATGACAGTGACCCTCCGCAACCACCAACTTGGGGCAAGACTGACAAACAGTTGCCATGATTTTGGGAGCAATGCGCTGCTTGGAGTTTTTAGCCAGCACAAAGTGTATTTACCAATTACTCCACAGCAATGTTTTAAGACTAGCAGTGATAACAGTGTTAGAAAAGCAGTTACCCCGTAGCGGTTACCCAATCAGAAAGCAGGTCACATCTCGTTAGCTGTATCATATACATTAAACGTCACAGATTCTCCATGGCTTAGCTGACAATTCAGGCATGTGTGTTTATTTCATGATAACCTCATGTTCTCTTAAAGAATTACAATGCAACAAACAGATCAATCTGAGCTCCTTTACCATGCTTCATGGCGTGAATTTGGCAGATATTTGCCTCTGTGTAAAGCCATTCACTATAAAAGATTAATACTTTTTAAAAGTGTTTTCAGGGCACCACTAGTAAACTACTATGCAAAATTGCAGCACCAGGAATGTTTGCTGCACAAGCACAGACACATGGGCAGAAACGCAGCCTGATTCAGTCCACACAGTTTTCACTTCAACAGACTAAAAAGTGTGCTTTATTTAACCACGCAAATAACAAGATGCAGCCTCCACTATTTTTTGTCTTTAAGTGACAAAAGTATTTCCCCTTCCCATTCAGCATATTCTTTGTGGTAGGTGATCTGGGTGTAGAAGCCAGGCTGGATAAACCACTAACAGATTATACAAAGCATAACCAACAGTGAATGTAGTTTACATTATTGGGTACTTTTGACAGCTATATGATAAAGTCCTGAACTGATCATCTCTCTCGCTAAAAGCAACTGCATTCTAAACGTAAACATGAATTTCGTTTGTCGGTCGTCCTGAACATGTGTTCTTTAAGTGCAGCCTAGGAATAAGTTTTTAAAACTCTGCTCCTGCTTTCCGTTGTCATTCATTTTTCATTTTAACGAGTTTACAAAACAAAACCAGAGAGCAGGGTTCCTCTCTCCCCCTGAACCTGCAACATTTCTGAATTAGTTTTGTGCAAAAGCTGAAGCGATACCTTGCAATATTGTAGCTGCAAATGCCAGCAGGACAGATCCCGAGCAAACAACACACTATGGCAAAGAAATTTCCTGAGACCAGCATTATAATCAACCCTGAAGTGCTGTACTGTAATTTCAAGATTTCAGCCTAAGCTGGTATCTCCTCAAAGAGTTGCTCTGCGTGGAAACATAATGAGGGATTACCCAATTAAACTACTAAATTAATTAGGGTTCGTGCCTGCATATACTGTACTGTCTAGTGGGACGCTTCAGCTGGAATTCGGGCTGAAACCTACCACGGTCCATGCAGGGGAAAACAAGGCTGAGGGACTTACCTCCGTCCGCGACTGCAGCCTCTTGTTCATTTCATATATTCGGTACTCTGGTTGCACCATGTATGGTGTGTGTCTCCTATAAAATGGGCCAAAAGGAGAAGAATAGAAAGGGTCATGTGGTGTGCTGGACATCTTGCCTGCTTGCAGAGATTCAAGCTACACAGAGTATCACCAACATCCATACAGAGCACATGGGCTGTGTGTTCTTCACAGTACAAAGTAGCGGCGCGCACACACACACGCACACACACACATCCAGGCTGCACGCACTGGCTGGGAACTGCTGTGGGAGCCCTCTATAGCAGGAGACGGGGGGG
>VUYV01000161.1:2045976-2081145 GCA_008711295.1 Anarhynchus alexandrinus
CCCCCCCCCCCCCCAGCCAGGACCCCTCAGGAACCTGGCAGCAAGGCTTGTTAGCATATAGGTGGTTTAAAAGCTGCCTGAGCCAATCACCCTCTGCGAGGAGCACGCTTGGGTAATGTCAGAAATGTGATTACTACAAAATACATAAACACAGGCCACGGCCATCCCCGCCGCTTGCAGCTGGTGAGTCACCCGCTTCCCTCCAGCGCAGCTCTGCCCGCTCCCAGTGGCCGCGCTGGGCTAGCCGGGCTTCGGCAGCGCTCGCCCAGCCCCGGCGGTGGTGCCTTTTGGGGGCGGGAGGAAAGGGGGGGGGNAGAAAAAGCCCCCCCCCCCCCCTTGCCTCCCCCGAATAACTGCTGGCAAATCCCCTTGGGCGGGGGGTGTTCGGGATAAACAAATGGATCATTTTAAAAGCAGCTCTCTCCGGCTTAAAAGGTGGCGGCAGCTAGGTGGGAGGCTGGTCCCTCTTTTCAGGATCATTCCTGTGCACAAAGCCAGGAGCGGTTAGAGTACGGTGCCAATGAAAGATAGCTAAAATTGGGGGGTGGGGTGGTGGGGGTGTCCGAGAGGGGAAAGGGAGGGCAAAGGGGAGGTAATCACCCTTTGGCGGTGAAGGATGAACTTTATCTGTTGAATCATACTTGCAGGAAAGTGCTGGGAGCGGAAACCACGTGAACGAAAAAGTCCTCAAAATATAGAGGAAACAAAATGGGCTCATCTGCTACATGGGAAAGTGCAAGGTTTTAAGAGGGGAGCCTTCAAATTACCTGTACAAAAAAGCCCTTCAAGCGCAGACTGTGTCTTTATACACAGCTGTAAAGTATCAGGCATTATTTACAGTACTGAATAAATGTAAAAACAACAATAAACAGCGCTGAATTAATCTCTCATGTAAATTCATTCAAGCAAATGGAACCACTCTAGGAACAGATTTAGTTAACTAATATGATTAAGAGAATAACAATCAGCTGCAGTCACAGCGGTTCTCAGCTGGGGTGCTTTGCAGGAACGCTGCGGGATCGCCCATTTCACAGATGGGGAAATCAAGGCACGCGCCATTACGTTTGCTAAATTTATGTAATAATCCTGAAAAATATTTGAGCATGATATGGCTTCACCCTCTGCCAAAAAAATAATTCAAATCCGACTGAATGTAGGAATATTTTAAGACAGATTTGAAAAATTCCAGGTTCACTGGCATTTGGCTAAATTTGGAAAATCTGAGTTATCTTTTTTGGGATAAAATACAGAAGTTCATCATTTTATTCTACTGACCACTAATCTGGAACACGATTTATCTTTGATGTACCAGTTGCTGTTTAGCAAAACTGTTTCTGTACACTCTTGTGGAATAACAGTTTCCATAAGAAGTGACGTATTGAGCTGTTTTATAGACTTCCCACAGCTTCTGTCACTAAACACAGAGCCAACAGATAATACATGGGGTATTTCACTTCTCTCTTTAAATGTTCCCCAGCTATGTAGCAATGCTTTGCTATTGCTCCAGTACCATCGCAGGGGATGCTGAGTTTAATAAATAGTGTGTATAACTTTGGCTCAGTAGTGCTGCAGTGATAGTGACAGGGCTGTGTCAGGGTTCGCTGGCTGCACAAGAACCCTCTAACATGGCTACGTACCTAGGAGAAAACTTCCCTGCCTCTACCTTGTACTCTTAACAGATCCCAGCAAGGCTACCTTAAAGCCTAAAACCAAAATGACCAGAAAAATTTCAGTGTTACAGCACTAATAGACACAATTTTTATGGCTGAAGTGCCACCTACTTAAATAAATGTAAAAAAATTAAAATATATAAATCAACCCACCAAAACTGTGGATTTTACTTTGTTTACAAAGCAAATCCAAAGAAACATATTTGCTCAAGAAGGAACACATTGCTTTTTGTAATTAAAATGGGTGGAATTTTGCATAGCTTGAAAGCTATATCTGTTTTAAAGACTTTTTGACTAGGCTAAAATTCACCGTTTCAAGAAGTTACACATGGCAATAATATTACTATTTCTCATTTTGGCTGGGGTGGGGGGAAAGGAAGAGATTGCTTTAAAATAAAAAAAAAAAAACAACCACAAACTCGGAGTACTGAAAGTGACTGAACAGTAGGATTTGCTTTCATGATTGGGAACCCCAGATATTCCGACACACCCCATATAAGAGCTTCTGTGTACAGGTCTAGTGCAAAGCAAAAATATGCAGTGATATTTTAATAATTCCCATTGATTAACTAGCAAATTATCGCACACCTACAGCCCACCGGCAAAAACCGAGTCCCAGGGTAGGAACCTGCTAATTACAGGCTCCGGCAGCACTTCCAGTTGCCTGTTATCATCTAGACCAGCATGATGCGCAGAACAGTAAAACAGAAGGCAGAATCAAAGGAAAATAAAGTTACAGGGATCCTGACAGTGTCATCTCAATTCCCACTTGGATCTGCTGCCTTTTAAGTTTCGTGTACTCTCTGGGAGTGAGGGTTAGGGGGCGTGCAGCCAGCCCCACTGCCGGGGCTGCTCCAAACCCCCACAACCACTGGCGTCAAGCCGCTACCCAAAGTGGCTCTGGAGTCAAAGGCAAACATCTGGCTCAAGATTTAGGACAATCAATAAATTCCTTAAGCTGGAAAATAAGTTTAATGTGAGCAGAGGAAAAGAGAGGTGGAGGAAAACAAGAGGAAGAGGCTAGTTAGTCTTCCCAAATCTGAAAACGAGCGTATTCCTGTGTCTGCATACACATGGCTGCAAACAGATGAGAAGACAGTGTGTGCAAAGTTGCGTTTACACAGGCGTGTGCAGGTGCGAATACTGCCGCACCTCGAAGCAGAGCGCCTTACCCCACCGCTCAGAGCCCAGAAAGGAAGGACTGTGACACCCCCTGGGTTACCCAGTCCTCAAATCTCTGCACCACGTAGACTCACCCGGCCCCGCGTGGGTGCTGCGCCCGCACACGAGAAGCGGCACATCAGAGCAGAGAGGCACCGGCATGTGCACCCACGATTCCCACCAAGGAAGGGCGGCTGGGTCAGAGAAGGGTGCCCTCAGAACCCACCAGCGGAGGCAGAGCCATGTTTTGTGTCCTTCTGGCCAGGAACTAACCACACAGGCCCCTGACACCCCAAGGACCCTCAAGACATGGTGTGCTGAGCTGGCTGATGTCTGCGTGCCAGATTGCCCTCTCCTGGGCAGAAACAGAAGGACCCACGTAAGTCAAGGACTCTGCTCTGACAGCTCTGGAGGACAATTTCCCTTCATTTCAGGGGGAAGCATGGATTTGGTGGAGCAGAAGAGTGCGGGTACCCTTCCTCTGTGCCCATCGGCATGAAACCTGCAGCACCTCCAAGCAACTGAGATGCGCTACAACAGAAGGACCAAAAACCAACAGCAGAAACTTCCTGCAGGACACATGGAGGGAGCGAGAAGGGATGAACCAGCCCGGTTTGTTCATCTGTCTCTGCTGTTTATGCTGTCACGTGTGGTCGGGTGCTGCCTTCTGGTTGTGACTATTACTCAAGCCCCTGTCACAGGGGGTCCCGCACAGCCTGCACTGTGAGGGCACCCACACTGCTGCCCACTGCCACGCGCCACGCCACCAAGCAGCATCCACGGCCCCGTGACACGGCACAGCCAAAAAGTGCCACGCAGAGCCATGGCACGGTCCCCGCTTTGCCAAGCAGACAATCGAAGCAGCTCTGAAGGCTGCACTATTTTTAATAACCACTTAGTAATAATAATAATGCAGAAAAGAGATACAGCTGTAAATAGGTGTAATTGCTGTATTTATCCCTGGCATGCGTTGACTGTTCAGTCTCTGTCAGTAATCAGGTTTATAAAGATACATTTAAGGTGGTTTGTAGCTGTTGAAAAGACAGGAAAGGAGAGATTGATCTTAGTTAAAAATACACAGCAAATGAAGAGCTAAAAACTAGAGGGACTTGAAATGAGATTTCTTGAGAATACTCAAGGAAACATGAATTTATTGAAAAAAAATAACAAAATTACCTTTTCAAACTATCCTTCGTTTATACAAAAGCCAGGTAGCATTGAGGATTTTTGATTGAGTGACCTTAGGTAAAAGAACAAAACTGTTTTCCTACGAAGGCTCATGAGTGACTAAATTAAATTTACGTATCAAAAGTTGGGATGCACAATGAAGAATCACCAGCAATACCCCATCATCTGCAATACATGCTCAATTGCTGAGCTCAAACACCAGATTTTGACAGGTTTCAGAACTGAATACTGCCATTAATTTCTACAGCTATAGAATAGAGTATACCACATGCTTGCAATTTATAAGAAATCTAGAAGCTGTAATTTGCTTGCATTAAATATTAATATATTGAAATAAAAAACATATTCCGGAAAACACTGTCTTTTCACAGACAATTTGTGGACAGGAAACTAAACAAATCTGTTTAATTCATTGTTAAAAATATTTGCTGGGTTCGGTATACGCTTCCAGGCTTTTTCCATGTAGACTACTTTTTTTTTTTTGGTCGTGATAATTGTCCTTTTCTGTCATTAATAAATGACACGATTATTTTTATCAGAAAAGTTTTTAAAAATCTGTCAGTGGGGCCCACCAAAACTGCTATGTTTCAGAGTTTACAGTGCAGCAAGAAGGGTTCACATTTTTTAAATGCTTCAGGCTTTTTGCAAACTCAAACCTACCTTTCATAAATTACATATAATGAAAATTCGATACGTATGAAAATTCTAAAAATTCTCTTCACCTATTTAATGCTAATAAATTAGAGTTACAACTCCAGCACTCACCAATGGTGTTAGAAGTACCTCCAAACAGATGATAACACAAAAGGGATTTAAAATATTTTTTAGTTCTGCAGTGTACACAACATCTTTGTCTGCAATCAAAATGAATCTTAAATTTTGTCTTGGAACTTTATGAGTGCTCAGTTGAACGCAGCCGCTGAGGAGGCAGCCCCTCTCTGCCTGAGCAGTGTGTCTGCTTTACCCACACAGCACCTGCGGCAGACGGAGCTGGGGAAGAAAACATGAGACAAACTCAAAGTGGCACAAATCATGTCTTGGTGTTACAGCGATGGGCCCTCTAAACATACCAAGATACAGCAGACAAACCAACTTACCATCTTGCCAATTAAGCTATGGTAAGTCAGTGTTCAGTGTGTTTTAAGTGTCCTCCCTTTGTGCCTAATGCAGAGGGGTTACTGCTCTGGAGGAGCTCTCAGCTGCAGAGTCTGGCTCTTCAGCTCACAAGGGACTTCTGCTTTAAGCACTAGAGGCTTCATTTTGCTCCTCACTGTGGTGTTGGTGTGACACCCCGAGTGGGCTGTACACTTGGGAGACCTCCACCTACCCTGCATGACACCTGGTCACTGCAACTACAAAGTACACTGTGACCATGCCAGAGAGGACTCTTGTCAAGGGAAATAGCTCCCTGAGGTGCTGGGAGGAGAGGTTGAGGTCCCAAGTGTGAAATATTGAGCCCTTGACATCCAAGGGAGCTTCCTTGGGCTGCCATAGCTTCAGGATACCAAAGAACACCTGCCCATTGACAGAACCAGATCATCTTCCCGACCAGTAAAATGTCAAAGAGACTTTATGTACCCAGGGTTTGCTGCATCTCTGAGGACACCACGTAGGCTGCATTCCAGAATCCAGCAGCTTCAAGAACACTTCTGTCTTGTTTTGTTCCATCTCCCCCATGTTTCCATGTTCACTCCATTTCTCCCATTTTCCTTCATATCATCCATACCTGCCTGTAGCCCCTTTCGGAGCACAGAGTTCCTTTTCCATGAGTCATTTCTAAATATCTGCCTTGGTAGTTTCTCACCCTACACGTTTTTCTTCCCTCCCCTCCCCCTGCTGAAGTTTGGGGTGGATTGTCACTGGAGGTTGATGCTGGTAAGTGCTATTTGAAGCAACTGAGATTCTTCACCCAAAGTGCTCAACAAGTTTAGCTGAGTGTGTTTGCCTCTTTTCCTTGAAGAGCTGATGCTAAGGGTGGTGAATCCAGAGCAGTCAAGCAGGGAAAAGGAAGGGATGAAATTCCTGTCGTTTGCCTCTTGCAGCCATCTCCCAGCGGCTGAGGAAGAAAACAGCCTTCAGCAGCAGAGAAGACGGTACTGCAGTTTATAGCACTGGCAGACAGCCAAAAAAAAAATCCAAAGAAGTGGTGGGGGAGGTTACAGGAGCAGACTATGGTCTGGGAGACTGACCCTCCAGCGAAAAACCAGAAAGGCCAGCAGGAAGGTAAGGACCTGAAGAGTCCGAGCCCCTTTCTGATACACTAGTTTCCCTTACAGACAAGCTAAATACAAATTAAATGCAGGTGGCACAGTCACTCAGCTCTAACGTATTATGCAACGTGTTATTAAAAATTTCTTAAGTCTACCTCAGTCCAAAGGAAGAATCGTTATAACCACCCCTCAATATAGTAAGAAGTAAGCAACACCAGACTTCAACACAATATTTAAGCAACACTTCCTCCCTAACTTGCCCTCGCAAATACATGGCAGCATAACCTGCCTGTGACAGATTACAAACTGGGCCTGAGAAAGGGAACAGATGTGTGAATATGAAAAAGAGATGCTCATTTTGGCTAGTGTTTCCCCCAAAAGTTCTAGCCCCTACCTAGAAAAGTTTAATATTCCTTCTACATACCCAACTCCACCATAGTGATTTACCTGTTACACACCTCACCCACTGCTCAACTTTCAGCATATTTCAATTAGTTGAAAGCTTACTTTTTAAAGGACTCAACTGGGAGCACTCAGCTTTGGAGGCATTTCAGTTGAGTGCTAATTAGCAACTAGCTGACTGTCAACTTTTTTTCTTCGAAGAGAGGGAAGGGTTGGTGATTCCCTTCTGAATTACCTGGCAATCAAATACATGTTGAAATTTATTCATTAACTTATAATAATCATCCCTCGCACTTCTTTGGCAATTTTCATCTTCAAAGCACTTTATAAACATTCATGGAGACTCTATGGCGATTAGCACTACAACAAACCCGTGCAACTTCCTGCATGTGGGTCTTTCTCCCCATTTTACAGGTGGGGAAGGTAAGGGAGAGCTGTATGACTGAGGAAGTCAGTGGCCAAAATGTAGTTATACCTCAGGAAATTATGGCTTATGGATTTGTATTTGGATCTTGCATAGCACAGACATACATGCTAAGCAGAACAAGTGATGGACAGACAGGAGAACTGGTGTGAAAGGGAATGATGCACGGAGAAATTCTGTGCCTGGTACCAAGGCGGAATTAATCTGACAGCAATTTGGATCTTGTAGTTAGGCCTTTATCATATAACTGAGCCACGCTCCCACTTCATTCACCTCGTTGCTTTGAACCAACAGTTATGCCTTACTACGAACCAGGCAGTGCCACTCCGTTTTATTTATTTGATTATTTTAACACGAAGTCCCAGCCAATAGCAGAAAGAAATGTATGTTGGAAAATATTATTTCCTACTCAGATTTTTCTGGAGTCTTTTATTTCATGTTTCTAACTCATTCTTCATTCTTTATAAAGATTTGATCTTAAGCTTAAACCTTTGCAGTTGCAAAACACAAGGCAAAACTTGCCAGGAAATGAAAACATGCTGAATATGATCCATTGAGATTCTGGATATCACTGTTGCAGGTACTCTCTACACTGTTGTAGACTGTACACTAAGTGTATGAAAAATACAATCAGTTGCCTGTATGCGTATTTTGTAGACACAATATATTTTTTTTCATTTGGCCTTTAAAATTTAAGTGTATGTTATTGATTTAAATTTTATACTTTGAAATGTTACCATGCTCTGCAGTGCTTGAATTTTGCCAAGGCCTTGTACGGCTGCATAAATGTGACTGAAATAACCAGGAGTTTTGCTTGGAAAATCTGATTATGCGGCAAGAGCAAAATGTTCCAGCTCATGAGGGCGAAAGACTGGCTGTGCCTCTCCTTTTAGTGAATAATGATTTTGCACAGAAAAATAGAGTCTAAGCAAAATATATACTGAATAAATCTTTATCTCTTCTGTGTCATAGATTCTGTTCCTTCTACATCTCATACCTTCCAGGCATGTTAGTCAGCGACCTATATCCAAACAGTGACCAAAAAAGTGACCACGTATCTAGTTCAGTATTTAAAACACACCAGACGCATCTTAAACATGTCCGACACGCACTTACTGCGGAGAGCACGGAAAGATGCTGACATCTCTGGAGAAGCAGCAGATCTGAGCTCCCTCTGACTTGTAACTCAGCCCACATCAGGAGCTGCTGCCTCTCCCGGAGACAGGACACCACCAACCAGCTGCTCAATGGCAGCAGCTGCATCTCCCAGCTTCTGCTCTCATCTCCAGCTTTGATTTTTGATTCCAAGAGTGCATTCTGCTCTCTGCTCTCTGTTGTCTTCCCAGCATCATCCCATCGCACAGATCCTGCAGCCATGCATGCCCATTTATACTGGTGTATTAACAACCTGTAGCTGTGCAACAGCTTCTGGAATTTTATGTACATTTGTCCTTAGCTCTTTGATTGTGAAGTTGGGTGTTTGAAGGTTATTGATTAGAAAGCTTTGTTTCTAATTAGAGAAACAGAAAAAACCTCCAGCATACTTTGTTTCTGCCTGACGCTGTACCCAGAGAACTGGCACAACACGTTGTCTGCAGCAAGCCTTCTTCAGTGCAAGCGTCCTAATAAATATTGCCTTGATTTCAACATCTGGTTCATATTAAATAAAACTACAGATGTGAATCCAATAAAGATAGAAATTTTGGAGGGAACATAAAAGGCTTTAAATTAACCAGCAAGACATTTGTGTTAATTTGCAAAAGTAAAAATGCAAGTAAAATTACCACAGGACCTGCAGCCAAACTTTCCTGTGTCTTAGCTAGAAAGGGTAGCACAACGATGCCAATTATTTTAAAACTGCCTCATCCTTAATATGACGTGAAATTTCAGACTGAGTTCAGGCATTACAATTCTAACTCTATGTTTTTGCATTTTTAAACTTAAAATCTTAAGATTTGGGGGGAAGGATAAATGAAAGTGTGAGAAGGGACATTTAGTCAGCTGAAGAATTATGAACATAATAAGGACAATTACAGGGCTGTTTTACATTAACAGCATGAGCACTGAAAATTTTCTTAAGTCCTTATACAACCTTTGTATTTCATGTATATATACAACCATTATAATCACACCCTAGTTAGTAATATATTTTACACAGAGATCAAAACAAAGGAGGTGTTCCCATACATTCAGTTAAGTGTACACTGAAATTTGCCATTAAGAAAACCAACAATTAGATGCAATCATTTCACATTTTGATGAACTGAGTTTAGATTTTCAGAACTTCTTTACAGTGTGGGACAGACCAAAGTGCTGCCAGCCATATCTAAGGTCAGTTACCGTTTTCTAGTGGAGTAATAAAAAACACGGGACATGGATCTCAGGATGAGTACATGTTCAATACATGTAGTCAAGTTGATGGAAGGACATGCCCCTGGGTTGTCTCCTTGCTGCTACCTTTCCCTTTGCAAGGTAGATGGCGGGTAGTTTGCATATGATCTGCAGTCACACCTCCATTTTGCGGGTCAGGCTTTTCTAAGTAGTTTCGGGGAGCACATCTAATTGCAAATAGTCAAAGACAAGAGTAGTTTTTTGAAGTATTCCATACTTAAGCTTGATTTTTATTAACTGATGCAGGGGAAACATTTTACAATAAAGTTCCCTTGTTGAAAAATTGTCCAGACTAATTTCTGTGTGTTTACTGCTGTTACCTCTTTCGCACTTCCCAGAAGGTCTTAGTTGTAAATGTATTCACTATAGCACAATTTCAAGCCTTTGCCACTTTGGAAACTGTAAAATTCAAATTCACATTAATTTCCTTGATTCAAAACAATCAAATTGAGTCACACTGGGAAAATCTTACAGTATTTGTTGTCTAAAGCAAAGGCAGACACCTGCCACTTTAGGGAAAATGCAAGCTTTTATGAAGACATAGATTACACTTGTCCTTACAGTCTCAGAGTGTAGCAAGGAGGCCATAATATAAATGGGAAAGACCCCTCTGCCTCCTCTTCCAAAATTTCTATTTTCATGTATTTGGTTTCTTCGTGCATCTCCCACAACCATTCTTCAGAGAGAGTGCTCACTGAGATGAAGAAGCAAGAGGTTAGACTGAGGTGGGAGACTGGAATAGTGCTGAGTGATTGTACTAGCTATTTCTTAGATTTTTACAGTATATGATGGTGCTAAACGAAGTTTAACAACCTAAAGTTTAAGTTAATGATGTTTCCTGAAAGAAACTGGGAGCATATATCATGCATACAGCTTGACATAATTTATTGCTAATTTCAGAATGGCATTTCCATAGGCACATTGTGCTCAAATTGTATTTTGCCGTTCCTACACATATCATAAGAACATCAGATCAGTGGAATCTGGTGGTGCATATCAAGGCAGATACATTCTCCAGTGTGTCTCGTGGCACCGATTGGACAGATGTCCAAATTGATGTCTCTAAAGTCCTACATGGCAGTTCATGCAGCCAGGTCTTCTGCTGCTGGAAGTGAGGTAAAGGGGCAGACAGCATGCCCCATTGTCTTCCCAACACAGGATTAGGACATCACTGCAAGGCTCACCCATGGGATCCTGAAATGCACCTGTCCTGAAGTGTAGACATAATCTTTATCATACATTGGTTAACACTAATAAGCTCGCACAGCGATGGACCACAGTTAGGTACAGGCTGTTTCACAAAGGCTGGAAAGTGTAGTTCAGTTCAGCCGAAGGCATAGATGCAAAGACACTTATTTTACTAAATCCTAATGAATTTTCCTCTTCACCATCATCCTGCCCTGCAGTCTTCATTCTCCCAATCCAAACTCACCTTTTTCTTTTCCGTCCATTCTATTCAATTCCCAATTTTCATTTTCCCCTAATAGCCCATTCCTTACATCTTATGCTGAACCAGAATATTTCTATCTTCCCTTCAATTTCAGATATTTCTGAAACACCTACTAACTCTTCCCCTGCCACTGTTTTCAGACCTCTCCTCCTACCCAACATCTACTCTGCTTCAACACTGTTCCTCCATCTCTCACCAACATTTAGTCATCTTTCTTCAGCCCCTTGGTAGGTCTCAACACTTCTGGCAGAATGGTAGGGGAAGCTGCAGCACACAAACCTTGTTTGGTCACAGCAGTCCAATGATGTATTGTGCGTCATCAATCCCACAGAAACCCTGAAGTACATAAAATATGGTAGTGGCAGCTAGCCCAGAAGAAACTTTCAGATCTGCTGATATTCTGCCAGGATTTTGTGGGAGATCAGGAAAGGTAAGAGGGAGTGCATGGGAAAACAGAGAGATAAGAAACTTGGAATTATATGGAAAGAAGTGCAGCCAGTCAAAAAGAGTTGGCTTTTGTTTTTTGTTTTTGTTTTGCTTATGTTTTTGAAAAGGCAATGATTTAGGACAGAATATTTTTATTTTATAGGAAAGCAAAGTGCTGCAGGTTAAAGTTTGATATCAGGTTCACTGT
Source organism: Anarhynchus alexandrinus (assembly GCA_008711295.1). Taxonomy (NCBI): domain Eukaryota; kingdom Metazoa; phylum Chordata; class Aves; order Charadriiformes; family Charadriidae; genus Anarhynchus; species Anarhynchus alexandrinus. Next base: position 2,057,507 of record VUYV01000161.1, read on the forward strand.
CAATGTGAAGATATACTGAAAGTTTACTCTACTGCTACTGTGATCAATCATCTGAATTCGGGTCACAGTTCCTTGAAATATGCATTCAAGGCTTGGATATAGTCAGAGGAAAGAGAGGAGGCAATGGCGTTCACAACATGATCTGTGGCTTGTAGTCGTCAGCCCAGAGTTGATGTCCATTCGCATGCTCAACCAACTCCTGTTCTACTGCTAAGCCGAGTAGGTTGCGGACTGTTGTTTCTCATGAAAGCTTAGTTTTTCACAAAAGCTTAGTGATTTTTTTGAGGATATCGAAGGCCGTTGTGCTCCATCTTGTACATTTCTCCTACTTGAGAATTGATCTTAATTTTAGTTCCCTTAAATAATGCTCAGATAACATCCTGGACTTTTATTTTGTTTTTACTTTTACCATGACTCCATCTTAAATCAAGCATTGAAGATCTTGCATACAAAAAAGATCATTTAATGATGTTGTCAGAACTAACCTGGAGACACACATGCAGAAACCTCAGATGAGTTTCAGACAAATATCTGAAGTTCTGAAGAATGAATTGAGTTAAAAATCCTGCCTTTACAGATTTCCTATTTTTAGTGAAAACTGAACAAAGAAAACCAAAGTAAAATGAGAACACTTACATCAAGTAATTAAAACCACATGAGATCACATAGTTAAAGAAAAAATCTATTGCCTACAAAAGTTTTCTGTTGACTGTCATAAGGCATCAGTTACTTTTGATTCCAGGTACACATCTCAGCTGTCCTAAGCCCACTTGAAGGTGCAGGTTTCTAAAGGATGTTTTTTATGGCTACACTGCAAGGTCCTGCTTCAGCTGCAGAAGGTCAAATACTGTATAATTGCAAAGAGGGAGAAGGCAGGCCACAATGCAGTTTTTGTTTACTCTGATCCTTGCTAGCTGCTGTATGGGATAGGATGTGTTCCGCTGGTCAGCTTAGACACACTGTATTTACAACTGCCATCTTATACAGATAATCACTCATTTTACACCCACAATTCCTTATTTTCACAATACTGGGTACAAGGAAGCACTTTTGTTTTCTACATCTTCTGTAGCAAATGATGCGTGTTTCTTATAGACAACAGTCTGTATTTTAACTACTCATAGTTCAGTTCTGAGAGTTAGATACCGTTAATAAATCACATCTTCTGGAGCAATGTCCAAATGCAGACATTTAAATACATGTTATTGAAAGTTAGTCTCCATTACATTGAGCAGTATATTCCAGGCAAATGCACCATGTATTCCCTGATTGACTTTAGCAGAAGGTCTTTTTAAAAGCATGTTTAAATATCAGGGCAGGAATACCTTAGTCCATATCTATCTTTCTACACTCCGTGATTTTGGAGTTTCTTTCATCGGATGGTGGTCCAACGTAAAACAGAGTCAAATCAGCAGAAACCTGGTGTCCTCCTCTCAGCCAACTGTCACTGTCACTTGGACTCCTTCCTCTATATTCCACATTTGGCTCCAGGACTTTTCCTGAAGGAAGGACAGAGCGATGCCCTCTTAAATACTAAGCTATAACCTAATGTTTAGGACACACTCCTAGGAACCGGTGTAAGGACATCTGAACCCCTTAAGCAGAAGAGGGCAAAAAAAGTTAGGTTTCCCACTTTGTAAACACAGAGCAATTGTACAAACAACGGGTGGAAGCAGCACCACTCCTTATTTGCGTGGAGACAGTGGGACAGTGAAACACATACCAAGAGAGTGTTGAACGTAATAATCAAAACCAACAGTGGTATACAATAGACCACCCAAAACACAGCTGTAATAGTTTTTCAGCTCTGCCATGGAAACAATGAATAGAAACAACAAGCAGAATAGTTTTGAAAATAGCATTTCTACTTTTCAAAGTAGAATTTTAAACTTTGAACCAACCAGGATAGTATTTAGAATCTTTTTGCAGCTATAATTTTTGCTGCATGAGGTCAACTGTGCTAACAGCACTGGAGAGGCGTAGACCCTAACAAAGTGATAGGTTAACATGCTGTGTAGGAGTTTGGTACGTTAGAGAAGCTGCTTTAACTGGGTATTTCCTAGTATTTAAAGAATTGCATTCAGAGGTAATGGCTGTCAATACTTAATCAGAACAACCATCATTTTATATCATACAGAGACTATTAAATAGAAAAAAATATATTAGAATAGTTTTGAAGTCCTTCCATTTTCATTCTGCTCTGGAAATAATGAACTTCCTGGTGGCAAAACCACTTTGTTCCAAAACAAATCTGTAGAATTGTGACTAGAGTAACTTTGCAGCATTTCCTTAGCAGGCCTTGAAAGGTGTGGCAGACATGTGCTAAGAAAAGGTCCAGCTGATCTACATCCTGAGAGAAACACATGGTGATCATAGTTTAGAATTCCAGAGAACCTCTGCAAGACTCTGACCACAATCCTGTGGGGTGGCCTGCGGGGCCATACTAGTGCTGAGTATCAGTACTCAGGATTTTCTTAGCATAGGGGAAGATTCTCAAGAGAGCATATTCATAACTGGGTATCTCTCAGCCCATGTGTGAACCTTGCCAGCCCTATCATACAATATTCACTACGCTTTATCCAAAAGCTGCACTGAGTGAGAAATTATCTATTTTCTTGCAAGCTTTTCCAGGAACTTCCTCAGTATAGTATGTCTCTCAAGTGGAGGAACCTCTTGCAATACTGATGAGCTCCCCTATTTGTTAAATAATAAGGCATAAGTGCTTCCGTTTTGCTTATGGGTTCTGAAGTATGGCAAGATTACGGCTAAAATTTGTGAATTCCTCAAGTTTGGGGTGCTTCAGTGGTTAGTTGCCCAACGTCAAGTAGCTAGGGTTTGATTTCCCTGAGCTGTTGATCGTCTGCCACTCCTTCAGATTTCATCTACAGTGAGAACTATCAGTGCTTCAGACACCTATACCCTGATTTTCAGAAATAAAGCCAAGGAAGAAATTACTTGTTAATTACTTGTTAATTACAAGGAAGAAATTACTTGTTAATTACTAATTATCCATTAAAGCTTCACAAAAATACTGTTTTTTCCCGAGTCCAAGTTGGAGGAAACATTTGGAAGCATTAGGTAGAAAGACTATCACCATAGGAAATGGCTGGGTAGACAAATCCTTTGCCTGAGCAGAAATGCCTGAAGTGCAAGTTTCTGCTCTGAACCTGATGGTTCAAACCCAGACCTTCTCTGAATGTTCCCTATATCACAGTATTGGTTGCATAGGGTGGTACTATCTCTTTCTCTTTACTTAAAAAAGAAATTCCCTACTGAACTGAGACTTTCCATCAAAAGCAAGGGGGAATCCAATCCTATTAAAAAAAAACTTTGATAAGGCAGCACTGTCCTGTGACCCCTTTCTTTCTTCCTACTCTCCCCAAAATGTTTGACAAAAAGAATCTAAATCTAAACTAGCTCTTATCTTAAGCTTGGCAGATGAAAAAGCACTTTCAGAAGCTAGTTATCACACAGGAATAGAAACCACTTACTTAAGTTTCGGTGAGCCATATAACCACAAAAGACCATCTGCCATCTTCCTGCTGTCCTTTCTGCTCTGCAAGAGCAAGGCACTACGTACCTACTAACTTTGGCAAGTCATAATGCTGGGAGGAGGGTTCCCAATGCCAGCTTCATTCATTAAAAATCCACATTCCTTCTTTGAAAACCTTCCAGCCTGAGCCCTACATGAGGCAGAGACTCAAGGAAAAATTAGGCTGGAGAGAAGGGTCCCGAATCCCATCCTTAATGGAGCTGCAGTGAGGATAGGCAGAGTTGAACAACTCAAGGGTGTTTAAGCTGCTTTCAGCATTTGAAGAAATTTAATGGTGTTCTAGGGTAAAAAAAAGTAAAATGCTGGTATGTGGTGTGACTCGTATGGCCTATGTGCAGTACTGTGACATTTAGGGACAACAGACCTGAAGAAAAGAAGAATTATATGATAAATTATACATATTTCTCTAGTAGTAGAAATCTATACTAACAGAGATTTAAAGAGGCACAACATTTATTAACAAATTCAAGTTTTAATAAAAATGTGAGGATATTTTTTCCACTTTAACTAGAGGAAAAGAAAAAAAAAAAAAGACTAGCTCTCTCCTAAACTTCTGTGCCCTCTCACCCCCAACATCTCAATCTCCCCTGAGCACACATAGATCATGTCTGCCTCAGAATGTAAATACACAGCAGAGCAACAGAAGAATTAAAATTAACAGACGAGTCCAAGGAACAAAACCAGCTAACAAATGTATCTTGTTAGACTGCTGTCAGAGAACAAGATTTTTATCAGAAATGCTGTTTTTAGAGGACACCAGGATAATTTCCTCCTAATAAATTTCCATCTTATTGAGAGCGGCTAACATTCTGCCAGTCAGAGGGAATCTCCCAAGGGTATGGCTTACGCAGCTCTCCTACCAGTGGATTAGATGTATGCACACGTTTTAAAATACAGTGAGCACAGAGTACCTCTAAAAGTGCGTTTGGGTATTTTTAAAAACACACAACAGTGATAGAAGTTTGCCCCGTTTTTAAAAAAGATTCGCTACTTTTTTTATTGCAGTCTTTTCCCCTGAATTCAGAGGAAATGAGTGTGCATAATTCCACGTTCCCTGGAAGGCAAAAGGAGAACATCAGTCTAAATAGTTTGTGGTGTTGTTTTGTAATTTCCATGAATCAAAGCATATGTTTTTTACTGCATCACCTATAATTTTTCATAAATCTCTCTCCTTTCCCTTTAAAAACATTTAGAGGAAAAAAAAGAACTGTGTGTCATAGGGTATTAGCTGATTAGTTCATTCAAACAGTGCTAATTATAGGTTTAATTGCTTAAATGTGAAAGTCATTTATTTAAATTAGCTGCATCAAACATACAGTATGCTCAAAACCTGAAACATTTTGGTACTGGGAACCAGGGTTATTTTCTGTAAACAGAACATGCAAAATATAAGATGAGAAACAATGTGCCTCTATGCACTGATCGGCAAACTCATTTAAACCCCAAACTCCCTCCTCCCCTGCCTCTGGGGTCGGAGAACAGCCTCATTTGAACAATGACTAATGGAATGCACTGAAATGTGCGGAGGGTTGAAAGGAGAAATACTATTCAAGCCAACAAACTCATTTCATTTGTGATTTAGAGGGGCGCTGCACCTTTCCCCTGAACTCCTCCTGAGAAAGAATGAATAGGCATCTCAAGGTTATGTAAAAATGGGTATTTCGGGTGGAAAACTATATTGGTTTTTAAAATAATAAATGAAGAAATAAATAAAGGTTTGTTATGTCATAAAAATACTGCAGGAAAAAGATGTTTGAACCACAACAAAAAGGGAGTCAGAGCTATAGTGACTATAGCGATGACAGAAAGACTATGCTTGTGAATTAAAAAATATGCTGTATTAAATACCCAGCATGAGAACCACGATCAGAGTGCAAGAGATGGACTCGGCTTTTTAATCTGGAAAAAAAAAGGAAGAAAAAGAAGAGAATTTTAAAGAACAGAAAATATTAGATAATTAACATACTGAAGAATGCCTGGCTGCCAATCCCTCCATCTTCCTGTGTTGACAAAGGAATGCATACATACATATAGATAGACCTTTATTTTTTAAGAAAGAATTTTTTTTAAGGAACAAAGAGATTCAGGAGCGCTAGATTCCCCAGACGTATCGGTTTTCATGTTCTGTATCTCTGTTCCGTCAGTAATCAAGTTGTATCTGCATGTTATTGCATTTTTCTAAACCTCCAAGTTGATATTAAGCCCCAGTATTCTCAACAACATTATGGAAGTACACACAGCAGCAGCGGCAAAGGCTGGTGGATGCAGAAAGCTCCTCTTAATTTAATAAGGGTTTTTAAACCGAACGCTATGCACCATTGACTATGCAGGAAAGCTATTTTTTGCTGCAAAAGTTCCCAGCTCATGAATATCCTTGTACGCTTCTCTCTGCACAGCCTCTCTCCGTGCCCCCTTTTCCTGCTGAGAGGGTCATATGGCCACAGGAGAGCCTGACCCCCTGTTTACATTTCACTGTGCAGATTACACAGTGAAGAATAATACTACAGCTGGTTACTGCTTACAATTATTTAATTTAATAAAAAAAACCCCAACCAACACTTTAAAAGCTGAATTTATATAAATCCATCTGTCCCTGTGTCTCTCTCTCTTTCTCCACGTGCAACTTGCCGTTTATGTTTTACTTGTAAATTTTATATTACAAGCTCGGAGCTTCCTTTTTGGGTGGGGAGAATAGTTGTACTTTTGCTCCATCCAATGCAGAGCCTTAGCTTGGAGAGCTTAGAAAGTAAAAAAGGTTTGGAAATCATTGTGGCCATGTTTTAGATAAGCAAAGTAAGGCAGGGAGAAGGTACAATCCTAACGTCGTGCAACAGTCCAGTGACAGAGGAAGCAATATGCTCCCATACTGGGGGCGGAGCCGCCAATTTAATCTCTAATTTTTAGAGACCCCTACTCTCTTGACATACCCACAAGAGAAGCAGGTTTGAGGACGTCTAAGCAAAAACGCAGCTAAACGTCATAGTCCAGGCAAAAAAAAAGTGCCAAAAAGATAGTATTGCAAATTTAGAAAGAAAGTCCTGTGTAGATTTTGCTGAGATTAAATTTAAATTGAGTGGATTTCCAATGTGATCAGGGAACAGCATGTTAAGGGAGAGAGTTGGAGACATATCCTCAGGGGATTTATGTGGTTATACCTCCAGATGATCCCACGGCAGTTGGAAAATGAGATACAAAGGGCTCTATTCTGCCCTCATTTACACAGCACTTAACTCTGATTTTCATGCCATTTAAACGAGAATGTCATGTAAAGTGTCTTGATCATTGAAAACGGTGCCAAATACATATTCTCCCCTCAAGATTACTGCGTGTAATTCAGATCATGGGACATTTACATGAGTAGAGCCAGCCTTTAAAATAGAGGTACAGACATTAAAATAGAGGTTACAAGGAAACTAATCTCAATTGACCTATTTCTCAGATACTTAGCCAAAATAACCATGTAAATTACAGTTTCTTTAGCAGTTTTACATTTGTATTTGTCAGAGCAAACTGGTGTTTATATACTAGACATACTTCATATAAGTGCATAGAGTACAAATTCAGTGTCCAGAATGCAGTCCTTTAAGACTATCGTCTAATTTGCTAATATATGTAAATCTATAACATTGCCAGTAAGATGCAGTAAGAGGGATGCATCACATCTTCCATTCATCATATGATATCATGGTAATATGTCTCCTCATTCTTAGGTGTTTTAAAAGCTTAGCATTTCCCAGTTACAGAGAGTTATGTTGCCCTCTGGATAAAAGATGGAGAAATACATGGCAATGCTGACTTTTGAAGGACAATTATTCCACAATATAATAAATACATGCTATGTTAGTCCCTGCTTAGCTGTGCTGGTACGTGTTACGAACAGGCTTGTTTTACCCTATTCCCATTATTTTAATCCTCAGCCACTTAAATGAACATGAGACAGTCAGCTGAAAGTTGTTGATATACTCAAGGTTACATTTCAGTCGTTGACTTTATTATCTCCTTATCAAACACCATACTTAAATTAAGGTGTGATACCAGCAGGTATGGGCCTGTTGTGGATAGGGCTGTACTTTAAAAAGACCCAGCAGATTCTGCGAAGGCACATACTACGGGTATCCTTGAAAATCACAAGCAGCTACGAATGCAAAAGGTGAGATAAGGTCATGAGTCTCTTCTCAACCTTTTTTGACACTTCCTCGGGCTATATCTGTATTGAATTTGGGTGCTGGGCAGAAGAGCAGTCTAATCCAGCAAGTTGCTTTGCCCAGTTTTATGCATTTACATTGCTGTCTTTGGATACTGTAGACTGACCTAAGGGAGGGATATTACTCTGAAACTCAAACCGTATACCTAAAACTAAGCAGAAGCCTTCACTTGTGAGGTATGGATAGGAAGGAAACTGGGTCTCAAGGCTCAGCTTAGAAAATAAGGAGTAGTTTTTAATTAATCAAGAATCTCTTCAATACACATTTTGACCCATTTCAATTTATGACTAGGTTTTTTTAAGTACTGTTGCATACCTGGCCACTTTAGAATAATGTTCTGTTTGGGAAATAGATAAAGATAATGCAACCAGAATGTACTCAGAACTATGCGTTAGAGCAGCAGTGAAGCATTTTTGTGCCCCTCTCTTTTCAGTCTCTGCAAGTAATGCAGCAAACAGATTGTGTGATGCATTATAAATTACAAGATACATAACAGTAATCATCATCACTACCCAAAATTATATAGAACATAACAAGAAAATACCAGGAAATATTCAGTGAAAGCCAACTTTGAAATTTTGTGTCAATTTATTCTAGGAGTTAGTCCTAAAATAAAAGAACGGAAAAAACTATCATGTAGTCTACTTATAATCAAAACAAACCACAACATTTCTATTACGCAATGGCTAAAACTGAACAGCCAAAGATCTATTTTGTCACCAGATTTTAAGCAGCACATATACTTAGAAAACTAAAAACATGTTTGAAAAAAATCATGGACAGGTGTCTAAAAGGCAAAATTCCTACAGTGCTACTTCTTCTGTATCCTATAGGCTGAACTTCGTGTCGATGTTCAGTGAGCACCCTTTTTTCCTAAGAATTCTCCTTGCTCTCTTCAGACTAAAAAAATGCAGATACATGTCAAAGTGAAAATAAGGCCCACCGAGAAGCGAGAAGACGTTAGCTTTTGTTCCCCAATCTCAATTAATTTTCAGTTTGGATTTGCTGTGAGTTCTGTGGGAGAAATTAGAGAGATTCCAGCTATAGCGATTTTCCCTGCAAGGCACCTTCTGTGTGCTATAAAGTGACCAAAAGGTGGTGTAAGTTTGGAGGGAACATATGGTCTTCTTTTCCACATATTGTCTAAGAATTTATACAAACAAAGGACGTATGTCTCAATTTCTAAAAGCTTTTTCTTTTATAGAAATAGAAAAGTTGGTAAAAATCAAGGCTAGCAAGGGAGTCTGGTACTACTTTCTTAGTCAGTGAGTACTGACTTGATTTTTATATCTCTAAACGTTATTAACTTTACCGACATCAAAGAAGGCTCCTACCCTTAACACAATATGAAGAAAAAAGGTATCTGGCTGCACTGGCCTCATGTTTCATTGTACTATCACATCACAAGCTGTTGCACTCATAGAAGAAATCGCATATCCTCCACAAAAAAAAAAGAGAAGAGAAATTTATATATAACAGTCTTTGAAAGTTCTGTAAATGCACATTAGGCACTGACTGCATTTCACTGGCACAATACACGCCGCTCTGACAGCAAAGGCACAATGTCATGTGTCTTTAGCAAAGACAATAGAGAAGACAGAATTTAAAGTTGCCATTAGGGAGCACAGGTGAATAAGCAGTAGTGTTTCTGGTGAGATCTCCCTGTGAATTTTTAAAGCATAATAATGGAACCAGAGTACCAGCTATTCTCTTCAGCCATATTGAGCACAGGTAGAGTGATCATTCCTAAAAATATGCCCACTGAATCATTAATAGCTTACTTAATTCAATTTTTATCTCAAATACTTGCAAAAGGAAAACAAAACAAAACATTAAAAGAAACTCTTGCCACTTAAAAGAATTGCACCATGACAAGAATGTAAGGGGCACAAGAAAAACATAGTTTTGTGCTTCTGTAGTAGCTCTACAGAAGCATCCTTCTGCACCCCACACAGTCCTTTGGAGTGAGAGGAGGAGGTTTTTTTGTTGTGGTTTTTTTTTTCCCCTGAAATATCTATCACAAATGTGGGACACAAGCCACACATTAATTAGATAAACTCTTAGGTATTGTGATTGTCTTATCTATATGTATATATACTTAATAGTACAGGGGCCATTAGAAGCCATATCACTACTAAAGACCTCTGTGTTCCTGTAAATACAACTAAAAGCATGATCACAGGGTTATGGCATATATCTCAAGTATTGCGTGTGCATATGCGCTATTTCAAAAATACCATGAGTTTCACTGCCAGGTATAACCTTTCACAAACACTGGACAAAAGTGTGTATGTAGGTGGTAGCACTTCACTGGAATTGGCAGATTGCAGCTAATCTAATGGTGTAACATGATACGTGTTTTCTATTTAATGTGTTGTGAGAAATCTAAACGCAGTTAAGATTTTTATTTTTATTGCTTTCATTTTCCCCTTTTCCCAATGTTCTTTCAGTAGCACAAGCACTGAAAGCTGAACAAAACCTATAATGTGATGTTTAAAATAGTCACAATTTTTCAGGAGTATTTTTTAGGAGGTGGTAGGGATTGAGAGATTGTTTTCTAAATTAAGAGTCCAAGATTTATGGGCAATTTGAGTGGTACCTGGAAAATCGAAGGAGTGGGAAGGAGAGAAAGAAGTAATGGTGTTGTATTCCAAGGCGGAAATAAAAAGCTTTTGTTGTCAAACTCTTGTTACCAAGATTTAATACTTTTGCTTATTTATTTGAGCAAATACTTAAACTTGTTCATCTCAATCCTGAAATACAGCTTGAAAAAGCCTGGGTCAGGCTATCAACTTGACCACTAGCCTCTGATGAGGTGCCAACAGAACAAAATGTCACATCCCTTGAGTACCACGCTCAGATACCTGAAATTCTGCCACTAGCATGGAGTGGCACCGCATACTAGCTAAAACACAAGTCTTAAAGCCTCAAGTATAAAGCTGAAGTAAATAAGTGATATCCACATGGCTGGACTGCTACGAGATCCAAGGTAATACGGACGCAAGGTTCAGGCTGCCCATAACTCAGATCTCCCTGTACCATCTCCATTGCTCCGGCAAATGCAAAGAAGTCTGGGATGGCAGCTGGCTTCAGGGCTAGACCTTCTCCCAAAGGCAACCCAGAGCTGCTGTGTTATTCTACAGAGGTTCCTATGGCACTCTCAGTACTGTCTTGCTATGTATGGAGAAACACCTACAGTCGTACAGGAAACACCATCACTAATACTGTGTGTCCTCTCACTCGCTCCCCATGGGAAGAGCTTGTGCTTTGCTTGGTAGAGTTTCAGAGTTGCGGTTGCTGTTGCTTTTGACATATGTGTATTGTTAAATATTTACATTAGAGAGGATGGGGTCAAAGAACAGTGCCTTGCAACTGGAGCAGAAGGCAGTGAGGTCTGTGGGGATATTTTACATTTCCAGAGTTCATTCCAGTTTGAGATCAGCCCTAGAGAAAGTTATCCTCTACATAGGGATGAGATTTCCGCTTAACATAAGAGTGCTCCATTTTTCAGATAAGTGTAGTGAGCAACAAATCTCTTCCACATCTTTTACATATCCTGGACAAGGCAATGAAGTATAAGGCTGAATATAAGCAACAGCTGCCTGAATCTGATTTAAAAACTAAGGGGAAGCCAGTGAAAGCATCAGAGGACAGATCTGATGTGCTCACAGTAGGTTGCCTTGTTGAGAATACACTTTTAAAAAAGTCTCTGTTCTTGGAGGCTCTTACATGCTGAAGACAACGTAATGGGTATCATACACATTCAGAGTTCATATGAGGCTAACAAACGTACAAGTATCTGAGTGTAGATCCTCAGCTGGAGATGACAGCGAGTATTCAATGCATAACCTGCGTTCTGGGAGTTTCTGTGTCTGCAAGGGATTCAATAGTAAAGTAACCTGCAGCCTGAGTTCACCAGTTCCTTGATGTATGCATTGATGTAGACAAGAAGGCAGAGAAGGGACACCAGTAGATGATGGTTAACCAGTTGGCACTACAGAAGTACGATACCCTACCTAGTCCATCCTGTGGATCTGGGCTGTTTTCTGCCCTTCTGAGAGGCGAGTACGGCAGAATGCCTTGGGACTATATCACATCACAAAATCAAACCTTCATTTACGTATCTTTCAAAAATGCATGCATTACATTTTCTTTCAAAATTACAGGTTTAGGAGTGTGGAATATGTACCTTCAGGATGCTATTATTCTTTGGCCAAAGTTACTGATAACTTACCATAATCACTCACCCAGCTCATAACCACTCGCTCACTGTTCCTACAAATGAATCACTTTCAACATTCTGCTTTTGTCCTTCCCCATGTAATTATTCCTGAAAATAATCTCTCATCAAGTAAGTAAAACGTGGGTAGGGCCACTCAAATTTCAAGAAAATGAATATAGCATTTTCTGAAATCAACTAACTATTTCTTCATTTTTTTCTGCTTCAATTTTCAGCTTTCCTTCAAATTCACATTCCATGCCTGGTGCATTTTAACTCAAAGACTTTGTATTTAATAGATTATTATCTCTAGCTGCCTTGTTATTTGTTCAAAAGTTGTCAAAAAAATTCCATAGCTATTTCTTGAGGAAAAAGGACCAAAGTTTATTTCTTTTAAAATATTAAACTTCAGTCATTTTAAAACATATGTCCTATTTCATACTTGTGCCACACAGTGTAAGCCTCTTTTTGTAGTGTTTTAACTGTAAACGTCTAATTTTAAAAAAGCTTAAGTAATTTATTTTACTATACATCCATATATTTTATAATTTAGAGATAAAATATTTAATTTTCATTTTCTCAGCATCCAGAGGGAATAAACAGGTTATGAACTGTCTATAGTTGCGTCCTAGTAAAAATCCCATATTATCAAAAAAACCCTGATATTTTCAGATTTTTCAGAGAACACTTCTTCAGAAGAGTTGAAGCTGACAATTAAACAGAGGCACCTGGAAACCTGCTCACAGACAGGAGTTCATCTGTGATACACGAAATAGTGCTACAAGACAGTTACATGTGACCTATTTATCCCTTTATTTAGGCAAATAAACTCAGTTGTATTTCACTCGGGAAGTAGAGAGTATAATTTGTATTAAACCTAGTTTCATGCCTACTTGGTGTACAGCAAATACCTTGCCGTGGTGCAGTTTGACAACGTTACAGTCATGAACAACACGGACAAATGAGCTTCTAGCAGTTGCCCTCTTTTCCTGTGAGTTTTAGAAATGCATTTTATGGCAGTAGCAGCAACTGCGTATTTATTTTAGCCGATCCAAATAATGTATTACTGGCTAATTAGGGAAGAGATATTTGCTTACAATCTTGCAGACATAGTTTACTAAACGGTTCCATTTACTGTTCAGTATAGTTAAAATTTTAGTACTTCTGATCTGGTACCAAATAGGCTTAAACAACTGTGACAGCTGGAAAGAGGCAGGCTTTTTTTTTATCTGACTATTTTGCAAGCTTCGATTAAATACCCACAGTTGAGGCACTCTCATAAAAAATCATAAAACACTTCTACGGTAGAAAATAGAGCCAAAATAGTGTTATTTTTTAAGAAGAATTTGCAAGAAAGTTTAGGCTACTTAAAAACAATCCAAAACATCGACTTTTTCATAGGTACAGGGACTGTGGGAGACAGAATGGAGACTGGAAGACAGGAAATAGCCTCTTACATGGACACATACACAAACCACAAACACACTGTTACAAATTCTAGCCATTGAGCAACGTATATATTACTATTAGTGCCACAAGTATATCTCAAAGCCCTTACAGAGCATCCCACTGTGTCGGAACAAAGAAGAAAAGAAGATGGGTGGCCAATTCACATGGGGAAGTGGATTAAGCTGGAATGGTTACAGGAATTCTTGCTCTGTACTCTGTGTCCCACCTCTCGCAGAAGTCGGTGTCCCCAGAGCAAGGGCACACAGAATTTCCACAATCTGCAGCCAACATTTTAATCTGAACCATAATTGCAGCTTTTTTTAAAGAAGATCTTGCTCCACAACTAGATAAAAGCAGCCAACGTAAGGGTTAATAACTGCATTAGAATAGGTTTAAATCTCTGAAAAATAGACATCTTTGCTCATCTCAAAAGGATTTTGCCATTCTTGGTGTTCTGTCTCCTAAAGAGAACAGTAAAACCAAAACCCTACTCTGTGTGTACATAGCCGGTGAATATTGTTTTGGAAAGCCTAGAGTAAGAAACCTGGATATCAGAAGAGACTGATAAATTATCCTTGGGCCAAAGAGCAAAGCTGTTGGCCCTGGTTTGCATTTGACAGGCCCAGAGAATGGGAACTAACTGTAACAAGACGGAAATAGCTTACTTTTCTTCCTGTACCTAAACTGGTAAAGTTTACTTACTTTATATAACTACTGAGAAATTTAATTGCAGATCAAACTTTTTTATTCTAGTTCCATGTCTTTGCTAGCCCTTGTCTTTGCTAAGATTGGTGGTGGCTGGGTAAAATGGTGGAATAAGATGTTCTCAGTGAATAGTAAATTTGCTGCAGAATGCATTTCAGTGGGGAAACAAATAGGTTTGCTCACAAAAATCAGAAAGAAATTTTTGTGTCTAAAATTGTTGATTATTAATTTTCCAAATAGCTTTCTTACCTTGACATGTGTCTTTTAAAAGTGTTAAAGAATTCAAAATTAAATTAAATGTTTTATCTGAGGTTCATCTAACAGTTTTAATTATTTATTCCCCAAAAGCAGACCAATTTTTGTTTGAATTCTGGAACAAATCAGATTATTTGCCTAGCCCAGTTGAAATCTTTCAGTTGTTTCCAGTGAGAAGAAATCCAACCGCCTTACTAAGAGTGCAGGGAAAATCGATAACTACTCTCCAAAAGAGGATCTGGACAAATAACTATATGCTCTCCCAATGCTCTGTATTGCCACTGGAATGTGGTATCAAACACACCACAAGAAATCAAAGAGCAGAAAAAGCCAGGAGCGTGGATCACAGTACCTTGCTAAGGGAAGATGTCCCCATTCATCTCTGGCATACAAGACCAGCCGAAACTGAGCTTTCAGAAGTATGAATGGGGAGATTTGAAGAAAGCAAAATATATTGTGATGAAAAAGAAGTGACGCTCATCCACTAGCAAATTGCCAACATGTCATTCCTAATTTGCTATCTAGTTTTATACTATATGTGCAGATAGATCAGGCCTCTTTCACTGATATGTGTAGAACCTAGGGCAAAAATAATATTCAGTGCAAAAACATGAACTTGAATTTCTATTTCTATTACTCTAGTTCACCTGCACAGTTGTTTCGGGGGAACATTTTGATGAAATTATCATCTTCAAGCCATAACAGAAATGCTGTAAGATTTCCATAATCTTAGAATTTGTCAAAAGCTTTGCCGTGCATCTTTTGAGGATTCTTTTTGGCAAGCTTTGACACAAAGTTAACTTCATTTCAAATTTGTACACACATTCACACATCTTCTGTAGGATGAAATCAAACCTGCAGTGACTAAAGGGCTCTAAGTAACATGAGAGTCAGCTCTAAAATATGTGAAGGAAATGAAAAAGAAAGTAGTAAAACTACATAATGAGAGGATGTTATTAAACGTCCATTAGATTTAAGAGTGTTTATTTTCATTATGTCTCTGATACTGGTTTAAAATGGGCCAAATCCAAATGTGGAGGCATATGCCTTCAAGAGAATTCTCTGTCTTCAGAGAATTTGCTAACAGGAAAGCTTTAAGAGCCATTGAGTTAGTCCTTGGATTTGGAATTGATGTATCTGCCCTTTGCATCTTTAAGATGTTGCACAAACTACCTTAATTACTAAATAAAACAGTTCAGATCTCAGAGGAGAAGTATTATGTCTTTGGCTAAAGGAAAGGGAATCTCATGAAGCAATCTAAATGCCTTCAGGTAATGCAAGTACAATTGCCAGTGAGTTACGTGCATGCAATTCAGAGCAAATTTTGGGCCCATTTGATGCAATTAAGTATTAATTATTTAATTTTTTCCCCCTAATAGATCGGTTAAAAAAAAAAAAAGGGCTGCACAATGATGTAGAATCTGCCCTTCTGCCCCAAAGTGAATGAGACTGTAGTTTGTCAGGCATAGTCTATTCTTCTTCCCCTAAATAGCGTGATGCTAGAAGACGATCATGACTGGAATATTTCTCAACAAGCTTCCACAAAATACTGCAAAACACAGTGGTATGAACCTGAACACTTCATATACACCATTAAAACTGTCAGTGAGGTAGGGACCGTGCAACTGCCTTCTGAAAGAGTCCTGTTAAGAAGGATGGCAGTGATCCATGATGGTTTCTCTGGTAGCAAGTGGTTTCAGGCCAGACTGATGGCTGAAAAGAGGCTGACTGCGGAGCCCCCCTGCTCAGGAGTTCTGTAGATCAGCGACAAGGTTGCATGAGAAATGTTGTGGCATCGGTGACGAAAGCAAATGTACCTAACAATAAAAGACTCCACTTTCAGCCAAGCAGCTATACTGTTCCGTGTTCATGGGAAAAGATTCAGAAATTCAAGCTCTGTGAGGTTCACCTCATAAAGCCATGTGAAGTTCCCCACCTCTTACTGGGGATTATTTACCCCAATGTGAAGAACATAACAAGGCACGGAAAGCCTCTACTCAACAGGTTGAAAAGCCACAAAGCTTCCTTTCTGTCTGCCTTTTTCCCAGAAAGTGAATGGGAGATAAACACCTGTTTCATCATGAAATCAGGTCCAGTGAAGCAAATTAACTTACTCAGGAATTTAAAAGACAGGAGAAGTTTAAATTCTCTACTAGACTCCTTATACCCAAACTTGCTTCCTTCCAGGACACTTGCATGCATTTCTTTCTTCCAACAGAGACCTTTTTAATTCCTCATTGCTGTCAGTTTCTTTTTATTTAAGAAGCGAAGCTGTGACAGGGAGTGGGTGTGGGAGCCATGTGACGGGAGGCTGTGCAGGCGAAGTGATTGCTGAAGATGTGCCGACCTACCTGCCGCTGATGCTGGAGCTGCCTCTCAGCCCTGTGGGTCACCCGGCCACCGCAGGCAGCGAGGCACCCACGTACCTCCCCTCTGGATGCAGAGCAACAAGCACATCAAAGCAGCCAAATCTCGCTTTCCCCCTCCCCCCAGCATCGGTAAGGAATGTGCAGTATCTGTTTTAAAAGTGCGATTTTACCTGGTGGCTTGCTGTGGGTTTTTTTAACCACCAGGGTTTCTTAAAAGATAAAAAAGATCCTAAATTACCACAGAGACCATTTAGCGCCTAAAGTAAATCTTTCCTCTGTTCTCATTATTCTGGTTTGTTTGTCGGCCCAAAAAGCCACAAAGCTGTGTGTGTGACAAAGGGAGATGAGGCATGGTCTGCAGGGACAGGCAGAACAATGCTATCCAGGGGAGGAAGGGTGAGAGGGCAGAATTTTCCTTTTTTAGGCCAGTATCTGGAACCTTGTTTATCCCAGGGTTGGTTGGTTGGTTGGTTGGTTTGCTTGTGCATTTATTGAATGTATCTTAGTCTAGTGAAAAACCACAGTGATGTTCCCAAAGCTGCCCCTCCGGGTTCTGCAGGAATCCATCCTGGCAGACAGATCTGCAGACTTGGAGGAAGTTCAAGTATTTTTCAGTATATCAACAAATATGACAAGAAATCCCACTATATTCTGAGTGATGCCATATTAATAAGTGAGGAAGAAAGTAGTAACATTAGATAATCCCCATAGAAGAGTAACTCTTTGATCTGCAGCATTTACATGCATGCCTTTACACTTTGTACATTGTAAGCATTTGATTTCTTACCAACAAAATACAGCTACAACCTCCACTTGAATGTTCCAGAAATAAAATTCCCCTTGATCCGGTTATATGCCTTCTAAGCACTGAGGGAGAAAACTGAGGCCTCAGATGACCACGATGAGTAAATGAACAAGTTATCAGACAAATGCCAAGAACTAATAATGTCTATTTAGTTTAGCTGCTTCTAAATATTAAGTCAATTATGGTTCTGCTTTCTCTACAAGAGTCAGTGTGTTTTCACGACTTTAATACTTTATCTCCAAACACGTAGGCAAGCCTGACACCAGGGCTTGTGTAGATAGGGAGCGTTAATAAGAACATTTTCGTCGCCCCATTTCTGTCTGGTGTGGGAACTAAACCTACTTTCACAAATAAATTTTGCATCAATTCATGTGAAAAAAATTCATTCTCCCTTGTGTCCTTGACCCCCCCTAGGCCTAGATTTCTTTTGATTTTATTCTGTCCAGGAAACATTCACATACTTGAGCAAATGGGAAATAATGAGCTATGACCTCTCGCGATACTGCTTGTCTGGTTACATCAGTGAATTTTCAGCGAGGGAGCTGTTTCAATGGGTGTCAGTGTAAAGGAAATGACTCACTAGGCTGGCTTATAGCTGCTTGTAACTACAGAGACTGTTAACTAAATCCTAAATAAATAGCAATAAATAATAGAAAATAAATCACGTTTCATTGCTAGCACTAAAATCCAGTACATGTATTATTAAAATTAAATGCATACAAATAGTCAATAGTCTCTGAGCAACAATTTTTTTGAAATTAAATAACTGGATTTTTTTATAACCATGAAGAAAGGAGAGGAAGAAACAAAGAGAGAGAAAAAGCCAAAAGGAAGACATTTTCCTAGGCTGTAGTGCCAGAGTCATTCTTTCACAGGCTTTACATCACAGAGAGCTCCAGTTCAGAAGAAGTTGAAAATGTATGTCTCCAGAATACACCCATCACCTTTCAAGACTTCAAGCAGGGTTTATTCATGGTTGGGAGCAGCAGCAGTAAAAGGAAGCAGTTAGAACCAGGACACATTCCTGGGACATTATAATGCATATTATGCATTGTCTCAGCTTGACTGTGAACAACGCACTTGAAAATGAACATCAGCTAATTAGTTGCATAGCATAGAGGAGGCTTGAGCCTATTTCATTTACTGCACAAATGATTTCAGAGTTTTTTCTTCAACTCAGAAGAGGCATAGCCCTCCACCCCTTTCTTGGATGTGGAATCTTACATGTGACATGGCGATGCAATCTGGAACAAAACAGAAACCCTGGAAAGCCACTGACATAAAAATAGTGAGAAGAGAATTTTAGCTTCCTTTCTGCTTAAGCAAGTGTCTGAGAAACTGAAATCTGGTTCCTGCTAAAGAAGTTTGCATCTACACCACAAATGGCACTGCAACGTAGACTTACCCTAGGCAGCTGTAAAAAAGCTCACTGGTACCACATACTATTTAATTATAACATCACGCAGTTTAGCTTCTCATCCATACGGATACCCCACACTGAATTCTGTGCTGCCGTGGGTCCTCAAGCTCATCTCTGAGCAAGCTCACCTAAAACCCATTGAGTACCTTTACACTGCAGTCGTGTCTCCCAGAGATGTACCCTAAGCTTATACTTTTCTAGGCTAAACTCCTGTCAACCCAATTCAAATGATGCCACCACGTTTGAAATATAAGTACTCCAGTTTCCCCTCTGACAGACCACAAAAAGGGTAGTGAAAAATTGAAGTCCAAGATGGTAAGGGCAACAGCAGTCTTCTGCTAGCTCTGTGCAATAGCCCTCGTAAGAGGCAGCTGGCTACTGGGAAGCTCTGTGAGCGCTATAATATAAATATAATGAAACGACAAGGTTCTGCCATCTCTCATCCCTGTCACTAATTGCATACTTTCACAGCTCTCTCTGAGCCCTAAAACTCTGTAAACACCAGAAATGTGAAAGTTTTAGAAGATGACTAACAGCATGAGAAAAGTTGGAGTTACAGATTGAGAAGGCATAAAATGGAAATAACGTGTGACTGCAAAAGAGGCCTTTTTTAGTTATTCCTACCGCTCCCGTACAACTTAGGCAAAGTGTGCAGCAAAGTAATGCTCAGCGGACACAAGCTAACTAGTTGTTCTGCAAGGCTAAGCTGAAAGCCCCCACGTCCTGTGGTGTTGACCCTGCGGTGAGCACCTAGACCACTTACCTTATGCCTACTAAAGAAACGAAAATGCTTCTCCACATCCTAGCGTACGAGGTGTGTACTAAGGGAACTTTGCGTGTTCTCACATGCACATACACAGCTTTTGAATAAACGTTGCTGAACATCACAGTAATTGTATGAAATGACCCAGCATTTGATTCCATTGATGAAGTTCAGCAAGCGATACAGCTAACAACAGCAGTTCAACAAGGCCAGTATGTGACTGTATGTCATACTGGCACTTCAAGCACATAACAGCATTTTTTACGCAAACTGAACAGGAAAAAAAAAGCTTCATAGAGGAACTTCTGACTTTGCATTTGAACTTTTTTTTTCCCATTTCATTCATTGGTTAACAACACAAGAGTTAAAATTGGAAAAATAAATTAATTATTGCTGAAATATGGCTACATGGAGCGAACATGAGCACCACATTTATGTTACTGATCATTAGCTATGCAAGGGTTGATCTAAGTCATGGATGTTATTGACAGCTGTGGAGGTATAGCTAGGGAAGAGGGTCTCTGAATAAAGGGAAATTCCCTCCTTGCTGAAGTGAGTTCTTATCCAATTCTTAGGTAAACTCATTGGACAATTACGTTGCTTTTGCCTCAAAAGCAGCCTTCTCTCAAATCTGGACGGTGTTTTCTCACAAGTATTCGTACAACAAATAAAATGTAAGGTTTTCTAGCTTTGCTTGTAATTCATGTATTGGGAGGAAAAAAGAAATATGCTTATATTTAATGAATTTCAAAATTCTCTTTCTACTCCTAAAACTAAGGTACAATCTGACATCAGAGCTATGTCACTATTTTTTTTCTCAGGAATGACAGTAGATTGTAGTTGTCAGTCTGAATTTTTTTGAAGTAGTTCTCTCTAAAATAAAATCTTTCAAGGCTAGCAAATGACATCTGAATTTCTTGTTCTTTGATTTCTCTCACCTTGCTAATGCTCTCAGTTTTGTTGTCATGAGAACATACACACTAAATCCCCTAGAGTGAACCTTCACAGCACCTTTTTTGATACAGTAGATTGGACATTTCTTACTTTTTATCATTTGATCTCTGAAACAGTTTGTTAAGTTTTCCTCCAAAGGAATGTTTTTATTGATTGTTTCTATGGCTGCAAAACATATTTTCTATATTAACAGAGATGTTTGCATTTTGTCTTTGTAAGTTCAGCAGTTGAACTCTAGTAGCACAATTTTATTTTTTCTTCCAACTAATGTCTATATTAAGGAACTCCTAACCTTTAAGGCAAGCATTTTCAAATCAATTATGTTGTTTTTCAAGAGGGAGGCTAGGGAAGAATTGAGAATCCAAGTTCAATTCTATTTACTCTTTCACAATCATTGACACGTTCACAAGTGATTGGCTAGGAAAAGTCCGGACAGAATGAACTGAGGAGTGTAATTGAGGAGTCTGAATCAGAAAAATAAATTAAAGAGAGACACTGCATAAGAATAATAATAACTTCTAACCATGATTTAGCTGTTGTAGTGGTGTTGTAGTGTACATAAGAAATAACCCATAAATATCTAATAGAGTTCAAAAAAAGTGATAGAAATGGAACACCAACAATATTATCTGTTACATGCTGATGGAATGAGAGAAGTGGAAAGTAAAATATTGAGTATATTTTCTGTATTGTTTATGTTGGATAGGAAGTTAAGAAAGGTCTCAAGAAGAATATTTTCCCATATCAAGAAGTCTCAGGGACTTCAGAGTTTTATACTTGCCTGTGAAATTCTAATCACTAGAGACTAACAATACTGATATTCGTTAAATAAAACGCAAATAGGTTTCCTGCGAATAAGGAATGCAGGATTGGACTCATGGTCTATCTGTTTCAACAAACCCTACCGCAGAAAAGCAGTTCACATTGATCAGTTGTGATCTTTGCATCTTCCATAATTACGTCAAGCAGAGCACACCTTATTTGGGAGAGGCCCATGCATAAATATTGAGAGAACATGGCTTAATACCATCATTAACTCTTCTCTAAGGAGAAGACAAAGGAAGAGTGAAGAAAGAACAGCAACCCTTTTGCAACATTTCTTTGTCAGTTCTACAGCAACTAAAATGAAATAAATTTTTTCAGAGTCAGAGACAAAGCTAATGTTATTGTTGTTTTAAGCTTGGACTGGATAGGAGCAGGCGGCGGCTCATAGAAATGGAAGCAATAGTCAGAATACTACGGTCTCCTTCTGCCACTAACAGGAACAATGCATTATGTTCTCCGTCTCCCTAAACTAAAGCAAGGCCTTTCCCATAAATGATTGATACGTTTTTCTCTTTTATTGTTAGAATTCAGAGAATACAACTGCAAGGTACAAAAGCATACATACAAGTTGGATTTTTTTACATAACTATTAATTAACCGTTACTTACAAAAGCTACACTCAGACTCATCTTTGAGAAATGCTAGTCTTTCAAAGATGAAGATGAATGAAGGAAAAGGTATCAGTGGTCAGACCTCCAGCAGAGAGCCTCTGGTCAATCTACCCTTGAAGGGGGATGTCCACTGTGCACATTGAGCAGGGCTGTTCAGTGCACTTTGGTTTATGAAGATGTAGCTCTGTTCTTTGTCCACTTTATATTTTATTTTCTCAGAACTATTTTGTGAAATAGATTATACAGATTTCAGCCAGAGGTAGCCATTTGTCAAGTGTTACTAGAGCAATATGCATAATTACGTGTATTCTGCATGTGAATGGAAGAGAAGATTAGTCTAGACCTGGGTGTTAGAAAACAGTTCCAGTTAGTCTAAGCTGAGCACAGTCATAGGTACAGGAGGAGTCTGTGGTATCCTTACTGGAGAGAGAGGTTTTGGGAAGAAGTATTTACTTGAGGCTTAGGCTTCGTTAGCACAATATTCTGTAGCATAAAATTCTATAGCATGTACATCTGACCCACACAAAGTCAGAAAAAAACCCAACTCAAAAACCCAGAAGGAAGCAGAAATAGGGCAAGGGGTTTTAAGTCTATATTTTGCCACCAAGCAAACACAGAAAAACACTGTAGACATGAAGAAGTGCATTTTAGCCCCTTTCCAAGTACCAGTTGCCTTTGTAATAATTTCAGAATGATAAAAACTTTTTTTGTGGTAAGAACAAA
Organism: Anarhynchus alexandrinus; assembly: GCA_008711295.1. Classification (NCBI taxonomy): domain Eukaryota; kingdom Metazoa; phylum Chordata; class Aves; order Charadriiformes; family Charadriidae; genus Anarhynchus; species Anarhynchus alexandrinus. Next base: position 2,080,363 of record VUYV01000161.1, read on the forward strand.
GGATCCCCAGTGAGAGTTTTAAAGACATTAAGACTTTAGAAACATTTGCAGCCACTTCATTGATTTTTAAAAGAAACCTAAGCAATGCAATTCTGTCAGCTAATTAAAATGGTTCTTTCCAGTTGCACTGAATTTCTTCTGGAGGATCATTACTTTCCTTGCAGCAAATTTTGGTACTTTGTTTTAAGGTTTCAGATTAAGGGAAGAAATGTTGAGGGGACACAATAAAGCTATACAGCAACACCGCCATACATAGGAGCACGGACCTTTTGGTACAGCCAGTTACAGCAAATACCATCAACTGAGCCGGGACTTGAGTGCTTTCTGATGAAAAAGTCTTATGGACTGGTATTTCCAGAAAGAATAATATCATAAACTATACAAACAAAGGAAGTGATATTTATCTTTCTTCTTATGTCACATATTAAAAAGAAATAGTTACGAAGGATAAAGTTTACAGTTCCTCTTACCCACTCGACAGGGGACAGCTTCTGACCCTGTCATTGTGCAGTACTTGTTAGTATTAGTTCTTACCGGTATTCCCTAGGCACAAATGTGATTAAAAAGACTTCTCAAAGGTCACTGGGCAGAACATCTATTCTCTGTCCTAAGACATGAATTACAGAAAAATAAAGCAGCAAAGAGGATGACTGAACCACTGACAAAGCAGAGGCACAGGACTTTGCAGACCTGAACTCAACACCCTGCTCTGCTCCGGCAAGGCAGGCAGATGGAGATAAATGTCTTCAGTGAGTCTTCAACATGCCTAAGCATTTCAGCAGG
>VUYV01000161.1:2081182-2200786 GCA_008711295.1 Anarhynchus alexandrinus
CCCATTTGATATTCCTCTGCTTTCTCAAGTGTCTAGACATCTCTGAAAACCTGTTACTTAGTCTCCTGGAGGGATAGTGATACTACCTTATTTAGGTGCTTAGAGTCCTGAGCAGTCATTTCAGAGACTGTAGAGTACAAGTCAGCATGGCTAAGTTAACAGCCTAACCTTTTTTACAGCTCATACTGGGATCCAAGGCAACAAAATGAGGCTTAACTTAGACAATTAGAGCTGGACAGTATGAATTGCATTCAGTTTTCAAAATGTAGCTAATACTCACTTATTCAGAGAGGCCTAGGGCAGATGTACGCACCAAAGGGTATGAAACTTGTATATTATGGTAATGGGAAACACAAAAATAGACAAAGATAAATAACCACATTTGAAGAGTGCACTCCATGAATCTCTTAAACATGAAGACAATTATCTTATTACAATATTTAAAAAATATATTTAAAAGTTAACCTTGTAGGATAGCACCAAAAATTCTGATATTTTAGGTTATTGAGATGAGAACCCTGGACTGGAACTGAATTAATTAATGCAATAACAATCAGAAGAATCAGATTTCTGTTATTCCTAAGCATCAGGGGCTGAACAGATAAACCCATTTGTAGTTGCAGCATTGCCTCGTGCTCCCTTGTTTAGTGCAGAGCCATTCAGAATCTCTAGCCTCCACTCCTGGGTTAATAAACCCTGCTAACATGTGTGTGGAGATGGGGAGATTGTGTCCACACCTCTGCCAAAGCTCATCCACCAACCAGGTAATCTTCCTGCTGGTAATGGACAGTTGACTATAATTGCTTATTTTTTTTTCATAAGTATATAAACCAGAGACAGCTAAAATGAGACAAAGGGAGTGTCTCAGATGAAATCAGATGTGACCTTTTCAAAATGGGGAGCATTTCAGTGGTTTTAATTAGAAGCCTAGGAACAAGAGTTAAATAAGCTTGAAGATACCTGCTCTTTCAGCTGAGCCTGGTGAGCTGGTAGGAAACTTTTAGAAGTCTGCCTGCTTTACAGCACATAGGTTTTATAGCCTCTCACTCCATTAAAAAAATAAATAAATTAGAAGCCCCAAGGCAGCCACATATTTAGAAGCAATGAAAACCCAACCTGTCTACCTCTAAAGCATTTAAAGGCAAACGTATTTGGGCTTACAATCCAGAAATGAAAGCAAAGCAGAATGAATAAAAACATTGTGACTTTGCTGTAATCTGTGTTGCTGCGCATGGCACAAGTCTGAAGATCAAGAATTCATTCTGTGTTTCTTAATATTTAATACAAATAAAGAATCGCAGTGCTAACAAAATTAACATTGTGAACAAACATATCTCATTGCAATGTCAAACTACATAAAACCACAATGGACCATTCCAGAGGAGTCAAAAACAATTAGTTGTATCAGAAAATCTACCAGACTACAAAACAGAGAGGCCTGTGGACTTCTGCAACTGGTTCAAAGATTTAAAAAACTGCAACACAGCATGGGGACACAGGATGAAGTGAGTGGGTTTAGAAAAACTCCAAGGGAACTGAGATATTCATGCCCAATTTCAAAACCAAAGGTTGAGTAGACTTTCTTTTCAGTTTAGGACTTACTTTCTAAAGAACTTTAGACTGCTTCTCTTTCTATAAATAAAATCATGTTCGCAACCCATAACCTACAGTTCATTTCACAAAACTGACCACCAGTACAAGACTCTGCTAAGTGAATGATCCTCTTCTTTTACCCCTTTATGTCCCTGTTCATACTTTTAGTCCCAATGTGAATCCTGGAATGGAAAGAAGAAAACCTAGTCTGAAAGCATAACCTTTTCTGAGCCTTAATTGTAGCTTGAATCACTCATTTAAAAAAAAAAAAAATCTAAAAAATAATTCGCTACCTTTTTGTTTTGATGACTGCTATCAGATATGCAGATAGATCTCAAGCTTCAGGTCAGACATGGAAAAGGTACTATTTCTTAGTATGCTCATAACATATAGCACAAGACATGTATGATCACAAAGTACACTCGACCATAGACATTTTTAATAAACATTTATTAATTGGAGAAATGTGTTAACCCAGGACCGTATGCAGTCCTGAGCTCATACATTGCAGACTTGAACCACTTTCATCATAGAAATACTAGGTGAATAAAAGATCAAGCTAAACCAAGGTAGATCACTAATAAACTCAAAATCAAGCTTTATGTACCTGTCTCCCCATGTGCATTTCTTAAGTACATTTATGTATGTATTAGTTGTTGTCTTTCACTCCTGGCAAGTATCCAGAATTTCCTGTCTGTAGGAACAGTTAAGCAACCCCCATCCCTGAATAACTACTTGGCATAGTAGGATCGCTAGTAACTTGTGCAACAGGCTTCCTATTAAGGACTCCTCAGCTTCAAAGATACTCTTGAAAACAGGAATTAAACACTTAGGTTGCATGCTTTGGAAGTTTAGCTCTGTGTCTCTTGATCATCATCAAAGTTACCCGACAAAAATATTTCTCCTTCAATTTGATACAAGTATTAGAACTAAAAAAGATTCTGTACAATATTTTAAAGACATTAAAGGGAGCATTTCCTAGCATAAAATCTGGCTGCTACCATACTGGCTTTGTGTTCTGCAATTCTAACAATATTCATAAGCCTGTTTATTATTAAAACATTGTGGGGCAATGTAGTTTACCATGTAAGACAACCCATTATGACGACTCCTTTGGATTTTCTTTTTTAAACTTTTGTGAGCTAAGCATCTCGTCTAACCAAATTATGGAATCTGCTCTACCACTTCACAAAAGAAATATGGTTTCTTTTGTCTTCTACTTGCCATTTTCTCCCTTGTCCAATTTACCATCATATGAAAATTTCACATGAAAGAGCCAACTTTGTAGAGGTTCACTTTTGAATTACTCTTCCCTCTTCTTTCCACTATCCGTGTATAAAAGGGGAAGGGGGGGGGGCTGGTGGAGTCTAACACACATTAGAAATACTGAAGAATTAAAATACTTTTTCATGCCAATTAAAATATGAAGGAATTCAAAGTTTTCCAAGGCAACCATTTCCCACAAGACTTGTGTTCTAAATGATGCATTTTCTAGAGCATAGTGGGAAAAAATTATGCATTTTCTAGAGCATAGTGGGAAAAAATTAAAAAAAAAAGAAAGAACCTTCCATAAAATTTAGGAAACAAATACCCTGCTTTTTGGGGTATTAACATAAAGAGGTATTCACTTGGATCAGGTATGCCCCAAAATAAATGAAAGATACATATTGGTGTGTAAAGAACAAATTTGTAAAGATGGTTAATTAAGAGAAAATAAAGATACTCATTTAGCGGGATTTACTGAAAGAGAGTGTGTCCAACATCCAGTGGAGGCAAAGAGAGTTAGACCTCAATCCTAGTTTTACTAATTTCATCAGAGATCTATTTCCACAGACAGAACCTCATCTGAAACCCTCCTTTGCTAGGTTTTATCAAAATATACATCACCCTACATTTTTTGAAATAAAATTCTTGGGGTTCATTTTCCCAATTCAGGGTGAATGTTGCTTCAGTAGTTTGTAGGATTATGAACACCGACTAAATGGCATTGTATCTCTTTTCAGCAATGGGATTTGATAAAATCTATATTCTGCATTAGCTGCAAATTTACGCAAAAGGATATAGAAGAAAGCCAGCAATGTCACACTACAACTCTTTTAAGTGAATATCTAATCTGGGTAACTTTCAAAAAAATGCATCTGAAAAAAATGTCAGTGTTATTTAGCTTAAGATGGGAAGCTGAACAGAAATTTAAATGACAGGGGTCTTTGTAAAAAGAGATAGTGCCATTTTTTAGCAGAGATTTCTCTTCACAAGTTTTTCAAATTATATGTTCTTGTGAAGGATGTTAAATGTCTGGGTTGTAAATTTCAAATTGTCACTGCATGATGAACTCCAAGATGAGACAGGAAGGAAAGAATTACTTGTTTTTAATTCAAGCTGAACATAAGCTATTGAAAATTCATATTTCATTTGCGGATTTTGCTCAACATTCACAGGAGCTGGAAGTGCTACTTCAAGGCTAGGTAGCAGAAATAAACCAGAAAAAAATCCGAGTTATGCCGCTAGTATTTCATCATTTTGAGGTAAAAATTAGAGCTAGATGAAACTGAGAATTTCCACTTTTTAAGAAATTTTCAATAAACATTTTTTTTTATGTCTGCTTGGAGTTAAAAAAAATATTCTTTACTGATAAACTCCAGCTATTTGATTCAGTTTGACTGGTGCATGATGCATAGCATCAAAGCAAATTAAAGTGTTCTAACCCAAGAAGCTATAAACATTCCGCTGTGGTTCCATCAAAAACTTTTAAAATGAAAATTCATCAGAAACAGCTGATTTCCCATGCAAAGTTTCATTCTGAGAAAACATTAGTCTCCAAGAGAAACACTCTTGGCCAGCTCTAGAAAGGATGCCATGCTGACATGGCATGCCAAGGTTCTACCTAAAATTTTATATCTGTAAAGAATACGAAGAGCATGTTACATAAATATCTCAAGGACTTGCTCCAAAATCTGGAGCAAAACCTCACTTGGTTTTGCATTAAAGCAAGTTGCAGGCATTTGACAGGGAAATGAGAAGAACAGATTTTTCTCTAAGGACCATGAAGACATACTGGGTAAAAATGTGTGTCAGGGGACCGGATCAACAAGATCAGGCTTGAAATTGTTTCATAGTTCAGAGAACTGCGATCCTGTGTGCCATTAAGTCAACTCGTATGGCTTTGGGCAGGCACAACCTTTCTGTACCTCAAGCTACCCACAGCTGTTCCTTCTAGGGCTGCTGTAAGGCTCATTTAGCTTTTCTAAAGGACTCAGAATCTTCTGAAAAAAAGATGCAAGCTATTGCATGCTGTCCAAATCGATGTTGGCTCAAGAGCTGTTTGTCTTGGAAACAGTGAAGTGTCCAGGCATGTTACCGCAAAAGCCCCATTCTTCACAAGAGATTCAAAACAAAGTACTGCAGTAATATGGGGAAAGCAGCTCGTTTAGTCCCTTGATTGTCTTGATAAGAGGAATTGTAATTATTCTGCCAATAAGAGGGGTGGATGGAATAGAGGAAAAAATGTTTACCATCAACACGAGAAATAAATCCCAATTTACCACCATAGGAGAGAGTAATGGAGAGACTGTTGATGGATTAACCTATGCCTCTTTCCCCTCACTCTTCTTCGACACAACACACGGGTTTATATATATTTTAAAGAGAACTGTTATGGATCTTCTATGTAGTGGAAATGTGGTGTACTCTAATTCAAAATGGATTTAAGGAAACCAAGTAAAACTGTGGAACTGGGGTGGAGAGGGAGAGGAAATAAACTTGAACAAGTACCTCCCTGTACATCAGATTCAGAAAAGCACAGCAAGTAGTTTTGTGCAGATATGAAATACAGGCATGTTTTATTTATAGATGTGTTCCTCATGTGTTCACCTGTGGAATTCATTCCAGTGTACCAGAAAAAAATATCGTAGTGGCCTCATAGCCACCATTTGCTGCACACTCCTGGCAGTTTCAAAAACGTCTCGGAAGAGAACGCATTCCAGCTGTCTCCTGCACTCATCCTCCACCTGAGATGCAAGCGTAACAATGCAAAGAGAACAAAGCTACTCCCCTAACAAAGGCAGCATTAAATACTGGCAAGGAAATAAGAAACAAAATATTCCCTTCAAACACAGGGAAGGCACATAAGTTCACATTTTTGCTTCTGCATGTTTTCTTAGTAAGGATTTGTGTATCTCAGAGATTAAAAATGTAACACATACTAGCTTCAGTTGCTATGGTAATTCTGTTGGTTGCTTTTTTTTTATTATTATTATTATTATAAAGCTGAAGAAAACTGTAAATAGCTATATAAATGTCCAGAACACAAAACACAGCTTTGCCCCAGGCATCTTTTATTTACACACCCCTCTTTTCTGGCAAAACTTTACTATTGTCGTTTTTAATGAATATGCACACTCTATGCATTGAAGCAAAACTGAAGCAGAGAGGTACAGGAAATTGAATCCCTACTAATGAACAGCATGGTATTTGAGACTGTTTCAGAACCCAAATGTCACAGATGTTCAGGTGGAAATTATTTGTCATCTTACAAATTCAGAAATGGAGGATTATGACCAGTACTTTCAGATTAACCATCTTTGTAGTATCGCCAAGTCACCACTAGTGGAAAGGGACCCCTATGGTGGATGTCCTGGTGAAAGAGTTAGGGTAGAGTCAATGGCTTGAAATGAGCATTTCCTGCCATGCCTATCTGCGGGAAGAAAGGGATATTGCCATGCATCCGAAAACTTTGCAAATTAAAAGTAGCCAAAATCTTGAACGTGCTTACAGTCATTTGAGTCAAATTACCTAATTTAATAGGAGACTGAGAGTACCTGTCTGCTTTGACAGGCATTGGCCCTAGGCAAGCATCATTAATAGAGGAAGATGTGCTTTTCTGAAGGATTGGAGAGATGCAATTACCAAAAAAAAAGGCATTGAGAGTCAGACAGGACACGAGGAAGGAGCATCTCCCCCAAACTGGTTTTGATAATAAAAGGTATTCAAGCACAGCCATAGAAACGCAGAAGCGTCACTGTAGGTCTGGTCAGATCCATGTTCACTGTTGTAGCAAAGTGTGGAAGTGTCTTCCCTGTGTGCCTGAGTGCATGCACCGCTTTTCAGAGAGCAGGGAGCGGTAGCGTATAAACAGCAATCCATCAAAGTGTGGGTGGAGCATTGCTCAGGAGAGCAATTTTAAGATGCAGAAAGATGCAGAATACTAAAGCCGCAGGTTATGGAAGAAGAGATGATTAAAATGAATGGTTGGGGCAATACAAGGAGAAATGTAAAATGTGAGACAGAAAACAGCAGACAAAAAGGAAAAGGAAAGTAAAGAGGCAATAAAGAGATGTAACATTTTTCTTACAGGACGTGTCATGGTTAGAGGGATATTGCACCTTTCTGCTCTTCTCTGATGAGTGTTATCCTAGGCCTTGTCCATCTGCGCTTTCTGGAGAAGCTTCAAATAAATTGACTCTTCTCAGGACAGTCCCTAGACTGCAGTACTTTGACTATGTTCTGAGTATCTCCCGCACAGCCGGCTTCCCTCCTTTCCACCCCCCACCACTCTGCACCAAGTGGGATAAATAACAGTCTCCTTAGCAAAAAAGTTACATTCAACAGAAGGAACGATTCCCTTAAGGAAAATGTTTTTAAAAATATCAGTCTATCTATACATATATTTATGTGCCTTATCTAAAAGCATATAATTTCCTGAAAGAATAGGTAGGTCCATTTTATCCAGCCACCTCATGGGTCCTCCAAAAACTATCCTACCTCTCTCCTCAAAAAGTCAAGTTGACAGTTTATTCTTCTGCCTTCTTGAATTTTCCCACCAAAGGAGCTTCTGAGGCCAAGCGAAACAAAATTTAAAATTGACCAACCTGTATAAAAAGAGTTGTCTCTGAAGGTAAATGGTTTCAGAAGAGGCTGAGGTGTGGCTTAGCTTTTTCATTCCTCTCTCTTTTCCCTCTCACCCTATTATACTAAACATATAAGTCTTTATTACAAATAACGTATAGCTAGGATTCCATATAACATACATGCAACCCAGATTAGCTATGCAGACTGTGCTTTTTGAGTAAAAGCAACAGTGCAGGTATTTTCAGAGCAGTTAATAGATACAAACAAAAGGCGGTTTACTTTCTCCTTCCTCATGAAGTTGCTGCACAGCTTCTCCATCTCTGAAGCTTTATCAAACTGTAAAAGAATTAAAACGCACTTTTTTATTGCTTCCTCTTCAAGTGTCAGTTATTCAGTTGCTAAGGAAACACGAAATGCAACTACATAACTCCAACATACCAAGGTTCAGCTCTGCCTGATAGGAGTGATAGAGAAAACCAACGTGCTGAACAACAGAAATACATTCCCAGGCAAATAAAAAGGAAAGAAGTGACTATTCTGTGTATAAGAGAATCCCAAGACATGGCTCTAAATGTTGTTCCAGACCCTTTTGAGCAGTGCTGCTATCTCTGTTTATAACTCGCTACCTGTATCCCAGCTAGCTCCTTCCCTTGGCATCTCTTCCTCCCTGCTCAGGACCGCTTTGGTAGACCTGCACTGATTTTGCAAAGGTGTAAGGAACTGACCCAGCTGCAGTCAGAACCTGCACACTCTGGTCCCAACTTCCCGTGATTACGGCGTGATTGATTACAGGCTACATCCTCAAGCGTCAGCCTCTATTCTGGTCCTCGAGATGCCTCCTCTCAGCCTGACCTCACTCATACCAATAACTATAGTTAGAGCTCCCCTGGTTTGGTGCAATTTTACCACTGCCCAGCCCCATGGAAAGCGGAGCACACAGATCGGATGCAATTTACAATTTCTGGCCAAGCTCTAAATATGAACAACCGTTTGGTTTTGAAAATTTAATTTACTGTACTGCTGATTCATTTCAAATATCAGTCGGTCTTCAGGCCAAGAATACTGCTGCTTGAAAGGCAGCAGTCTCAGCAAGGATGAATTTTTAGAGGCAGAATGAAAGACAAATTTGAATGACTTGCAGCTGTGTGCTCCAAACTTGATTTTAGTATAATTAGGATTTATTATCTGGTAAGCATTGACAATGTGGTCAGCTAAGTAGAAGACACAAATAGACTGAAGTTAATAAGGTCTCAAAGAAATGGGATCCAGGAAGCCCACGCTTGCTCATGCCCCTGCAAAAAAATGATCCAGACTTGTGAGTATATGCACATATGCTTATAAGAGGGATGCTGATGGCTTTTTATTGATGTTTATTGCTTTGGGTCTCTCAAAAGCAGCTAGATTTCAGGAGAGATTTGAATCTGTGTTGTTAGCCAGTATCCCAAGAGCTAATAATGCCAGTGGCAAGGACAGGCTAGCTCAAGAACAACTATTATCTTCAACATATTCATTGGTGGTTGAGATTAAATGAAAGGAACTTAATATATACCTATGTCTGTTCTTTCTTAGTTGGGAACTGGGCAAACAAACAAGTGGAGACACCTGTATAAATCTTACTAGTCCTTCACTGAAATTATGGCATTTGACTTTTTTTCACATTTTATTTTATTTTATTTCATTTCATTTTATTTTATGCTGAGAAGTCCTTCCTGATAATCACAGGAATTTTTTAATGCGCAAAAATTCAAACATTTCTTACAAAATTTGAAACTGCATCAGCTAGAGGTCATGTGGCACTATCAGCCTTACTTGCTCTCCCAGGATTTCCAGACTGTTTTAGAAATCATTCTATTCTTAAATATAAACACATTCAGATATTACTTTAAAAATCAAACATAAAATTCCTGATCGTATGTTTAGCAAGAATATTTGATTTGTTCTTCAAAAACATAAACATTCTTTCATGTCCTCTCAATCAGAGAGAAAACAAGAGAAATATTCATGCCTGTACATAAAGTAGGCAGTAGTTTAACAATCAATTAATCTATCCAGGATATTTAGATGGAGTCAAACATATTAAGTGGTGCTGAGGAAATACATAATTCAGAAGATAAAAATACTGCTATGGCATCACATTTATAATTCTGTTCTACAGTATTTATGCTCTTATGGCATTAGGTTCTAAATTAGTTCTAGTTTTAAAAACATGTATGACAGGCAAAATTTTATATTGAACATATCTATATAAAGGCATGCTTTTCAATTAACAGCATTTAAAAAAAAATAATTCTGTTGGATTCACAGCCTTCCTAGTAGGTTGTTGGGGGTTTTTAGTTGGGTTTTTTAAGGGTTTGGGGGGGTTTGGCTTTGCAGTCATTACCAAGATAAAGTTTCCAGTACAATAACCCTAGTTAATGTCTGATGCTTTCACTTTTCTTTTACATCTATGTTGTTCAAATGTCAGTGATTTTAGCACTGAGTTTAACCTTTGCACGTTTTTCTTCTCTTGTTCCTGAAATCTTTCTGGTCTCTCTCCTCTGCTGGGTTTGGATGACAGTGGACAAGAGTGCCTCATGCACATATACACGGTGCTGTTTGAATTCCTCCAAGGCATTTCATGGCAAGTCTACTGAATGACATTGTTCTTTCAGTGCAGACATACAGAACGTCAGCTCTAAAAGCCTGTAAGATCCCTTGGAGGAATGTTACAAACAAGGCAAAAGCCCACCTTTGTGTGGACTGCAGAGACCTGGGAGGCCTTCAAACACTTTACTAATTCTTCACAAGAGTTTCTGTGAGTGAAGTGGAGAACTTGTAACCCTTCTGGTGCAAAAAGCCACATTAGCTAACAAACCAATACTAACATCTGGAAGCATAGTTAGGAGTCGTCTCTCGTGAATCATTCCTCCATTGGATAACCTCAAGCAAAATTTTTAAGATCAGGTATAAACCAATGTTCCCCATACTAAAAAAGAAAGTCTAGTTTCCTTAATAAAAAACTACTCTGCATTCGAGTATTTCATTTTTAATGCCCACCTTATCTCAGGTAAAACTGACCCTTTTTTAGGGGCTCAAAGTAGGAGTGAAACGTAGTCTGAAGTAGTCAATTTTACGTTCTCAAAAAAGGTCAAGTAGAGATAACATGAAGACAGATATGAATCATTTCCAGTTAACTATAACTATATAACAGCTATTCTTTTTTAACACCATATTTATCCCTGTAGCCTAATGAACCTCACTTGAACATTCATCCTGTTTTCTGACAGGCAAAATGAGGCAAAGAGAAGGAAACGAAGTGACTTCCAAAATTAGAGATGTACTGCAGACCCATGCAGTAATACAATGCAAAAGTCCTTATGTGCTGTTTTACCCACTGAATCATGTTGCTTCCTCCATGACTTGGAATATTAATTATTGACCATGCGTGTCAAGGTGAAGGCACTGTTCATGTTCTCTACCGATATGGTTGAATTTGCTTTTCTTGAATACTATTACATATTGCTGCTTCTCTGTAATATAGAGCTCACAGCTGGTTTCTGAGTTTCTCTGTTCATTCTGGTAGAGAATTCTGATTGAAACCTCAATAAAAATAGCAGTTTATCAGCTGATGCTTAGAGCACGCATTCCATGGGGCTGGCAAACACCACAAGGCTTGGTGGTAAATGGTTAGCGTGGATGTTTATTTAAACCTGGCCAAGCCTCTCTGGTTCTGGAAGCTGTAAAACTCCTAAGGCTAGGCTTATGAAAAAGTTGTGTGCTAAGAGGATGAGCAAAAATTACAGGCTATACAAAGGGACTTTGCTGAGTCTAAAAGACAGGGACAAGTTTCCAGCCTGGGACCAGTCTAGCAATGAAATAATCTGGAAGGGGATTTTCTTACTGCTGCCATCTATGAGTTTGGCTGGGTCCCAGAGAAGCTGAAAAGAGTCTTTTGCACATTTTGATTATTTCTACTGCTAGTTTTCGTCCGCTCCCAGAAAGCAAGATCACAAAATCCCACTTTTATCACTCCTAGAACACAGTATAAGCCACTAAAATGATAAAGAAAAATGCAGGTGACCAAGAGGATACTGTGAGTGAAGCCCAAGTATCCCTTTTTTCCTGGCATCTTATTCACTCATTATAGCCATACATTTTAAAAAGTTTGGTTACCTCATTCACCTAGGTACTATCAGCAAGTCTATGAGAATTTCTTGGAATATGCATCACTGGAGAACCCTTTCTTTGGAGTTTCTATTGCTAAACTCTGAAAAAGACACGCTGTTGGTAAAGTATTAGTTTTCTCACACTTGCTCAAACAGCAAGTTTTCAGTGATAATGCTTAACTGACAGAACTGCGTTAACATTATATATTTTGATATACATATATATGTATATAAACATGGCCTACATTTAGAATTCAACTAAACCTCAGTTGAAAGAGATCAAGTCTCTTCTGAATTTAATGAGAACATTATCAGGCCTTTCCTATACTTATTCTGCAACTGACATTTATATGCCTTCTCTTCACCCTGTTTCAGATCCAAACCTCGTGAAATCAATAGAAAATGACATCACTTGACTTCAACATAAGAACAGTTGGTCATTTAGTCAAAACTAGTAGCTGGAGATCATTTCAACAAATCCTCAAAAATCAGGGTGGGAGAAGTGAGAAGTCATCTAGTCTACTTTCTGCTTCAGCAGACTATCAAATATAAGTACCACATTCCTGACAGATGTTTACCCAATCTGCTCTTGAAATCTCCCAGTGACAGTAATTCCACAATACTGTTAGGCGATTTCTTCCCAAGCTAAATTATTCATATGAGAAAAGAATCCTTAATATCTAACCTGAATCTTTCTCTCTGCAGTTCGTGACCAATATTTTCTCTGTCCACAGCAAGCAGAAGAGTTTCTCCAGTGGAGCCACATCTTTCTCAAAGTGTTATGCTTGTAAATGGGCACAGTTCTCCAGCTGAGGCAACATCTGTGCTGACTAGATCAAAAAGAGGGACCAGACAATAATCATCTCTCCATCCCAGTAAAAGAGCTGACCTTTCCCCAGCAGTGTGCCATTGCTGATTTGTGCTACCCGCTGGTAAATGTTCAGCTTGCAATGTACTGTGCCTCCCAGACCTCCAGGAACGTATCTGAGCCCCTTGTTCCTTATCCTGTCTTTGTGCAATTGTTCATACCTAACCCTGAACTTCTCTTCCTTGAACTGCGTGCTTTTTTCAGATTATTTCCCAAGATCAGTTGGAATTGTACCTCTTCCTTACCAAAAACCTTTTGTTTTCTCCCAGCTAGGCACTGCGAATTTAATAAGTATTCTCTTTCTTCTGTCATCCACTTCATTGTTGAAAACATGCAATTCAGCCACACCCAGGAGAGATTCTTGCAGAGCCCTACTCAGTATCTCCTCCTGGCTTAACACATAGCTACTATACATACTGCTTTCCAAACAGTATTTTATTCAGTTTACAGTGATTTCATCCCGTCTGTGCCATAAGACAGTGACAAAAGCTTGATTACAGTCAAGACGTATGACGTCTATTTCCTACGTATTTAAGATGTACCTTATTAAGCGAAGAAATGAGACTAGTTTGACACATTTAGTTTATAAATCCACACTAGCTCTTATTGTTTTCATTGTTATATGGTTGTTAACAAACCTTCATTATTAGTTCCAGTGGTTTTCCAGGAACTGGTGCTAAGCTGAGTGGTGTGCAGCTCCCCAGCATCGCTGTCACTGCGCTTCACAGGTACGTACTGCATTTTTCTTTTTGCTACCACCACATTAATGAACGAACTGCTCGTTCAGGGCTGCGGCACTGCTGACGCCTATTCTGTGGCAAACTTTCTCAGGTCCAGCCCAATTTAAAATGGACCTACATTCCTTTCAAATTCATTAATGAATTATNTCTAAGCTAATCTTCAAAACATTTTATCTTGTCTTGCCAGGATACCAAATACAGTATGAATTGCCTAATGTGTGCTCTGATTATTCCCTGCAGCACTGTGAACATTACACTGACTGACACACCAGCAATAAAATGCTACACAGTAAAATAAGTCACTAAAAATCTAACATGTTAATTACAGAGGAAATACTTTGCAATAACCCTGAATGAAAGACAGATTGTGGAGGAAGCCACTAAAACAAATGTAAAATTTAGAGTATTTTTACTTTACCTTTCTTAATTTTTTTTTAGTTGAAAAGGTTTTTTTTCAGTAAATATCTGTAATAAATTAAATATTCTAAGTCTAGCAATTTCCAAAATACTTATTTCTGTATTTTTCCATTTTCTTACTAGTCATCCAAATCTCAAAGACACAAATATCAAATTTAAAAAACATATTAGTGATAATGAAACTCAAAAATATTTTTCTGCCACGATAATAATTGTTTGGAGTGGTTATTTGATTCAAACCAATTTTAGTATACAATTATCTTTAGACATGGCATTCCAGAGACTGCTCTTTACTACAAATTTGACTTTTCTTTAATTATTCATGAGACATGCCCTGATGATGTAAAATATATTCCAAAACCTACATTTTTTTTAATACCAAGGACTGCAAGTAAATTGGTAGCCCACAGTAACAACATATGTTTATAATTATGATTACCATCAGGGAATTCAACCTTACTGAAGGATAGAAAAGAGGCCCAAGCAGGGAAAACCTCAAAAAGTGTATGGAAAAAAAGAAGGGGAGGAGAAAGCTGAAATGGGAAAACCACTCTTGGATAATGGAAAAGACTCAGTTGTAAAAATAAGCACAGCTTTCAGCCGAGGCTGCTACAGAAATTTCAATATTTTGGTGACCAAGAAATATTTAGTAACAAATTCTTTTTTTCACTATTGTACTGATTTTGAGCTTCTAAGCCCTAAGCATAAATTCTTTGAATTTGACACAAAAAACTACTAACAGATCAGCTACCTGACAGCGAGATTAAAAAGCTACAAACGCTGCTTTATGTTAATGATATAGTATGTCTACATTTAAAAGCGCCATAGTTAATGCTGAATTGAGGTTTCTGTTACAAAACTCATTTTGAGTGCTCAATAGCTCAGCTGTTTGAAATCACACTGAGCTGAAGTTGGCAAGCTTCACTTGTGTGTGCACAGAAGATACGGATTTTACAGCACATAAGTAAAAATCACTAAGTTCTGGGTGAATCCTGAAAGATTCACGTTTAGAATTTAGCTTGACTGAGGAAAGGCCCTGAACCTCTTGGATCTAATGAAACAAAGTGGAAATATTCAAGAATTGTCACTGTTCATTCTATTAAACTCAGCAGGTTCATAAATAAAAGTTCCTCAGGGTTACAAGTACCCATTTATCAAAATATTTTTTATCTAAAAAAAACCCTGCTTATATTCAGTAAGTGGATGAAATGTACCTGTATTACTTTTACTAAGAGAAGACAAATAATAACATTGAATTCAAATTCTTTCTAACAAATCCCATAAAGGCTGAGATCTTTCTTTTATTTTTTTTCCTTAGATGAATTATTTTCTAGAGAACTTTCAGGCTAGGTCTGCTTTGCAATTTTAAAATTAGATAAAATTTAAATAATAGGTATCTTACATGATCAAACTTTTTGTGGTAACTTCAAAATGGTGCTAGACATAATTCACAGTGACTTGTTTTATGTACTTGTAATTGAAGAAAATCTCTTTAATGCTGGAAAAGGACTGAAGTCATAGTATTTTTGTGTCTTTTTACACTGTTACGGTGACTCAGAACGTGAAGTTCATGTGACATTGTGAGAAGCAGCTCTCTTACCTGGCTCAGGCCTCACTCAAAATGTGATTCACCCCTGAAGAGGCCACACTGGCCTAAATCAAAGCTGAGCAGAGCTAATGAAAGGAAGACTATTTGGCAACTGTAATGCAAAAAAACCAAAATAAGCTGCAATTCATTGTACCTGCAGGGCAGTGCCAGCTCGCAGGACTTTAAAGAGGTATATCTTCTAGCCCCAGCTTCAGGGTTCATGTGCTTATGACTGAATCTCAACTTTCTTGTATTTTTCTCTTTCATCGTTTGTGAGAATTACATTTCCACACCATGATTGTAGGAAAAAATGTCTGATAAAGAAATGGTTCAAAAGCAAGTCAACAGAAAGAGTGCAGTTCAGAAACTGGAAAAAAATCGAAAAGGGGCAGGTTTTCAATAACATATTGCACATGTCCTCTGGAGTGTTAGGTAATAGAGGCTTTAAATTAAGTTAACTTCTAGTTGAACTGACTGTAATTTCTGATACTTAATTGGAATGCAAAAAGATTAAACAATAATAAATAACAAACCTCATTGTAAACAGTGTCATGCGCTATTGGTCAAACACGTTCATTAATTCTCATACCCCAGGGTTACTATATTGCAGAGGAAACGCCATGGACTGAAGTTTTAGGTTTTTTAATAAGTGTTCAGGTTCTGCTATGAAGTGTTTCTGAAACACAGTAACTTATATACAATTTTATAACCTCATCTAGAAATACTATTGCTCCGTCCAGCCGAAACAGTCATTGCCCTTTTGAGTCATCCAAAGCTCTGGAAGGCCATGGACATTGGCTTTGTAGCAGGCAGTTATTTAGCAGAAAGATCCCTACAGGAAGAAGTCACATTGATCCAAAGACTGACTACACTTAGACAGAGGTGTAAGACACAACTTTGTGACAGAGCCAGGAACAGCACCTGTAAATAATTTTCTGTTAAAAGAAACCTTTGACCACATGAATTTCCTGGAATAGAGGAAACTGGGAGGAAAGAAAAAATCCTCTCTTTGAATTCTTATTTCTTGATTTTGTTTGGGACCTGAGTCCTCAAAGTTATCACTGTGATAATTACTGGCTACCTCTGGCAAGTGTGAGGCTTTCTTTAGATTTTATAACCCAGCTTTCAACTTTTTCCTTCAGTCTCACAACAAAGGTAATGTTCCATTACTACATAATAAATAGCCAAGCCAGTCTTAGGCCCTAAAAGTCTATTCCCAGTAGAAATGACTGACTACAGGGGCCCATGTTTCTTTGAAATGCCTTTACATAGTAGTTACGTGGGAAAATCTTATGAGGATCTTTCATTCTTGCCTATGTAATGCTGACTTTATCCCTGCATCTTGGATCTGAACTAGCATTACATGATCACTAACAAGATGAAAGCAAATAGCCCTTCAGATTTTGAGAAGTGGGAACTGATCACAGTTCCAGTTGACTTCAATGGTTCTTTGTGTGCCTCACATCCCTGTGAATCACATCCTGAAATGCTGAGCAGGTATGTCTTGCTGAAGGATTTGTGATCTTAGCAACGAAGTTTTATTTCTGAAATCAACTCTCAGAAGCTAAATGCTTAACTTATTCTTATATGAGAAAAACGATGTACATACTTGAGGAATGTATGACATATCCTTTATATCTAAGAACTGACTGGCCTGTTTCCAAAATATATGATGGATCGATCGATTGATTTGAAAATAAATCTGAAAGATCTTTTAAAAAAATATTTAATAAACTAAGTACTTTATAATCATGCCAATGATTATAAAATTAATGTATTGTTATATATATAAAAAATCTTTACATTTTCAGCTTCACAAACATTTGGGAATTTAGTGACTTGAAATTGTGACCACAATCATAAACACTGTTTTAACATTTAAATAAATAATATCTGAAAGTCATTTTAGCCAGATCCCTTATATTGCTGCTGACTGATAAAACAATCAGTCTCGAAAACTGTAATAATCACATAATAAGGAAACAGTCTGGAATGAGAATACTGCAGGGAATAATCTTGCAGCTGGGAGCAGAAATCATTATGCAAATTATAGGAAAACAGCAAAGGTCTCTAAGACTTTCAAAGTCCTCTAGATCCTAAAATTATTTCAGTGTTGAAGGGGTGAATGCACTCGAGGAACTGACTTCCACTGTCAGTTTGTTGTTTGATACTCATGATTTATAAGCAACTGAAACATGTTGCATTCTTTAGGACGTTGGTTCAAGCTGTTTATGACCTCCTGTGTCATAGAGTCAGATGAGATTTTCTTCAGTTCTTCAGCCCATGGACCTCTAGAGACAGAGGATTTGGTTCTGCTTCTTGACTGATGGGGACTCATGGGATACCTTTTCCCTAATATGTGGGGAAAGATGTTTTGTATTTCCGCTTCTTCTGACATATATACAATGTATGCATGTTTAAAGTATGCATTATAGACGTCAAAGACAAAAAGAGAAGTATTTAGAAGAGCTTTTGCTTAGGAATTTAAGTTCTTTGTATACAAATACTTTCTTCAAAATTATATTGTTCCCACTTGCATCTTGAGAAAATGGACAGTCCCTGAAACCTGGGATAGTCTGAATGATTACAATATTGAAGTACCTGATTATACACCAGATGCACGGGTGGCAGTGGAGGGGCACTTATTGCACTGCAACTGAAACCACAGGGTGACCCTCTCTGCTAAAGACAACACCTGTTTTAGTGCTATTGCTCAGAGGCAAAGGATCTTGAATGGAAGCAGACCGATGTGCTATGTGACAAAAGCCCATAGCAAGGATCTCATTTAAAGAAACGAGCACACACACGCACCATACAAAACAATAAATTAAACCAAATCCAGGATAAAGTATTCCTTAACTCTGCAATGTGTGGAGGAGAAATATATTATGAGGTACTTCCATTTGGAAGGCAGATGTGGAAACTCTCACCTAACAAATAATAACAAACTTGTGTCTTGCAGTTCAGCCAACAGTAACAGTAAAACAACTTAAAAGAAGTTGAACCCAACATGAGATAACTATCTTAGACTTTTAGTAATAATAATTGAGGTCAAACTAGAAATTATAGATAGGATGTATAAGCATGACCTGTTGACCTTTAATATGGGCAGAGGTTGATACCACCAATAACATGTATGCATTGAAGGCTTCCAAACAGCTGATTTCCCAAAGCTGCAGAAAGTTCTAAGCAAGACTGACAGGGCAGAAAAAGTAAAGACAACAAATAAATAGAAATAAGAGCTTTTTTTAAGAAGAGCTCATTATCTATCAAAAAAAAGAGAAAAAAAAGCCATGACTACAATCAAAAACCAGGACAATTTGGCTGGGAAGAAAGCTAAAGGCATTCAGAAAAATCCAGGACTGGCAGGGATCCTGGTAAAGATTTTTTTTTTGGTAAGGATATTATTAACAAAAGGGATTTTTAGCAATGTATTGACTATTTCAAGGTGACAAATTGCTAAGACAAATAGAAAAAGCTGACACATTCTTTAGCTATGACAAAAGGTAATGTACAGTGACACTGGGATGATATTTTTTTAATGCATTAGTGTCATAGCTGGGAGTTAAAACAATAGCTACATGGAATAAATATTCTGAAGTCAATGGATCTCAGTAATCTGCAACCAAGTATATTAAAGGAATGGCCGAGAAATTGTTCATCATACTGATGTTAATCCATAATAAATCTTGTTGTATTAAGGAAATTCTAGATGATTTGCAGAGTGCTACTGTGCAAATACTCAAAAAGTACCAAGTGATAAAATCAGATAACTATTGGCCTAGGTTTAATCTAGTGATTAAACCAATGGGATATCACATACGGTAGTAACCTGAATAAAAATTAACACAAAGAAGCCTCAATAATGCCAGTTAATCAGTTTTACTGATAATAAATCTAATCAAATCAGACTTATTTTTAATAGATTACAAGTCTGGCAAAAGTTGAAAAATTGATAAATATAATTGAATTGAATGCAATATACTTAACCTTTTAATAAGGCACTAATTTGTAATGTGTAACAACCCAATTGAAACATGAGCACTCTACAATATCAATAAAGTCCATGTTATATGAATGGAGTCCCGATCAATTGCTAGCACAAGGTGTCAGCAAGGAATCCCTGAATAGGGATATTTATAGTGGCACTCCCGCCAACTTCTGTGTGGCTTTGAAGTACTCAACTTTTTTTTTCTTTTTT
Source organism: Anarhynchus alexandrinus (assembly GCA_008711295.1). Lineage (NCBI taxonomy): Eukaryota > Metazoa > Chordata > Aves > Charadriiformes > Charadriidae > Anarhynchus > Anarhynchus alexandrinus. The sequence continues at coordinate 2,100,582 of VUYV01000161.1, forward strand.
AATGATGATTTGGAAACAGTAATAAGATCACTGCTTGTCAAATTTCAAGTTAAAATAAAACTTGAGATGGAAGGAAGATATAAAAGAAAGCAGAATGATGCCCATCCTTAATAAAATGGGGACAACACTAATATCTTTCAGATAGCAGAAATCTCACATCTAATTATCTGCACCCTCTAACTAGTGTCTGCACTCCAGTACCTATTGATATCTTCCATGTATTCCAGTGTACAATCCCCTTTTCCATTCTTTTTTATTATAAGAGGGCTGTAGAGATTCATACAGCATGTCCACACAGAGGAGTGAAGATCAGAGATGAATGAGCTTGCTGGGATCAAAACAGCTGGTGCTGTTTACAACCTGGAAGCAAGGCTGAACTAACACGTGTATGCCACTGCTGGACTGGTATGGTGCCGTACTGCACGGCACTGAGGGAATGGAACTGATCATCTTACTCATTAGGGCAATTCTCTGCCATGGTCCCCTGTGTACCAGAGGCACAGCCACGGAGTCTCAGAACTTGGGGCAATAAGCAACTGTTAGCTGATTAAGTCCAAGCTCCCGTATTTTGAAATACATGGGATGTCATAGTTTTTCTACTACAGAATGAAAACAGCAGTCCTCATTTATATATATAGAAAATGAGATGAAGGATTTGCACAACTGCAGCAAAAGTCATAAAAACTCATCTAGTAGTAACTACTACTACTACTACTTTATTATTACTGTTGTACATGTCTATACACCTATGCCAGTAATAAACAAATTTTTCACTATCTAAGCCCATTCTTTTTCAAGACTATACATATATTTGGACCGTTCTTAGGATGCTGTGATTCCAGAGAACTCAATGCAATTTCAAGGTACAAGAACATTGCCTGAAAATTCTGTATAGGTGCTGTACACTAAGTAGCTTTTGCCCTAAATAAGCTACTTTGTGCACTGAATAATATAACTGTTAAAAGACCCTCACCATTTTTTTCTACATAATTCACCATTCTTTTATATATATTGACTTCCTTTCTCAATTCTTCTTTTAGCCCATGTCCCCCTGTATTGAATTACTCAGCTTGTTTCAAAGGAAGGACTTAATATTTGTAATTCTAACATTTTAGGGATTATTTTTGCAGGGACTTTTAAATGGAAGAATCATGAACAGAAGATAATTCAATTTGGGAAAGCATGGTAAATCAATAGTTCAGTAAACAAGGTGAATAAAACTTAGAGTCAAAACACCCCAAAGAAACCATAGTTTACCAATAATACAGTAAGAATCATTCAGCAATATCTGTAGTCGTGACACTGACGGGTTATTGTATTTGGATCTTGGTAATTTCTTTTAGGAGAGAAAGTGAGTAGACAGCAGGCACCAAATTACTAAATTATCCTATTACACTTTTATACAGAAATGTACAATTCATGCAGACAGACTTTGAATAGACTGGATTTTAACAGCAAAGTAGTGCAATTCAAGCTCAGGCACCAGCTAGCAGCAAAGATATTTTTCACCATCTGCTCCTGGAAAATCCAGATTCTCATTCCCAGTACAGCCCCCTCACATCTTCTCTTTCTGTGTTTGTCTTCCATCCTAAAAGATTTCTAACCTGGTAATACTTCTGAACCCAAAACCCTGTGTAAATTCATGTCCCTCCTTGAAATCAATGGCAAAGCTCACTTAGACTTCAATAAACCCAATAAATTGCCCTTTAAATTGTAGAAGTCTGAAGTTGGCCATCTGGCTCCAGATGGTCTGAAACTAGTCTTTCAGGACTGATTCTCCAGAGCTATCTCAGAGAGCAGATTCCATTCCTGCTGGGACTGGAGCCATCAAGTCTAGAGGCACTTCGCCAACACAAATGGGAAGCCACTTCTACCAGTGATCAGCCCACCTGGTATTCAGTCAGAACTCCTTAACCTTCCCTTCACCAAACTGCTGACATTTCTTTTACCAACAATTACATGTACCCTCCCCCCTCAAAACAGCAGTGGCCTAATTTATATGCAATTGTACATATGCAAATAGCATTACTGGGGATCACCTAGAAAATCATTCATTCTCGTTTTGTGTATCTCTGCATTATTTTCATTATATATTCTAAATTATATCTTGTTAGTACATTCGCTACCATAATATCAAAGATTAACATGTTTTGATGTTTTTCAGTTGGGAGGGTCTGCCTGGAATCTAATTTAGGCCTGGTTCAGAAAAATCGTTTCTTTGTGTGAGCATGAGTAGATGCAAATAAACCATGCTTTCAGTCCTATATACCTCAGTCCCTTTCGGTTCCTATACATTTGTTCACTGGGCAATTATGTACCTGATCTTTGCAAGTGTTTTATCTACTGTTTATAAACTATTTCATTCTTCTGTATAACATGAATTAGTGGTCATGATTTGCCAAAGTTTCTTTAAAAAAGGTTCACGTGTATTTATACCAATGTATTTTTAATGCAAAACTGAACAAGGCAGAAGTCCTCTGCTTTTTTCCAGAAAAAGTGCTGCTATTATGCAGCCTCTAATTTTAACCACATAACCCCATCAGTTCTGCAAAGACCTCTTGGTATTCATTCTATGGAATTAAAAAGAAATGACATGTATACCACTGATGGTGCTTTAATGAAAATAATAGAATTGTGGAGGTACTGGATTGAAGAAAAGCAAATGAAGTAACAAAATATTCATGACAAAGAAAGAAGAAGAGTTATGAAATTTACTCTTGCATAAGTTTGACTTCTATTCCCAAGAAATGACACGGAGTTAAAAAACTGCAAAACTATTTCAGGATAATAGTAGAGCTGACTGAATAACAGGAAAATTATTTCACAGAAAAATAATTTCAACATTGTTTCTATTCCACAGTGTACTGAAACTCAGACCCATTTCCTGTTAAAAGTAAAAATGAATTTTCACGTTTTAAAATCAATACGAGAATTAACACGGAAACCTCAGCTGAAGCTAAGCAAATTCAGACTAGAGAAAAGGTACATATTTCTGCAGCAAAGACAATTAACCCCAGAGCAATTTACCAAGGTTTGTAGTGGATTTTCTATTATTAGAAATGTTTAAACCAAGACTAGAATAAGTTTTTGTTTTTTCTGTTTATTTTTTCCCCCCCTGAAAGATAATCTATCATTCAAGCAGAGCCACTGGACTCAAGGTAAGTTTTAAACAGGGGTCAGACTAGACATTGGCCATCTGAAGACCCATCAGCCTTTAAAATTCTTTAGCTAAAGTCTACACAGGAAAAGTTAATGAGATTAAAAAGAAATACCTTGGGCTTTCATTTTTGCTAAGAATTATACCAAATGTGATCATGAAGTACAGCTTTGAAAACTTTTCTGAAACTGATTTATGAATAGTAATATTTGGAGGTACACCTGAAATCTAGTCAAGGCAGCTGGATATCCCAAGGGATCGGTAAGAAGATAACGAGTTTCCCTCTAAGTCAGTTTGAATATCACCAATATTTTGCATATTCTGTAAACGGTACCTATAATGCTTTCAAAGCACTTCAGAAAGGTGGAAAATCATTATTTTCCACTTTTTATAGTTGGATGAATTGAAGCCCAGATAAATAAAAAAACTTCCCTAAGGTCATACAGCTTGTCAGAAATAAAATTGAGAGTCCTCATACCAAAATCACTTCTCCAGCCACTAAATGATGCGAGCACTGCAGCCCTCTTGCTGTACGGGTGGCACAGTAATGAAGGAAAACTCAGTTTTTAGAACTATAGACCTAGGCCTCCCTTTTACTCTCGTATGTAGACAGCCCGTGTTTCCCAGGCCAAATCTTTCTTTTGCGGCACTCACCAGCCTAGATGAAAGCATTTTACCCGTTCACCGTCTTTCATGTGAGCTATGAGGGAGGACAGATGAAGAGAAAATGACGACACCACTGCCAGTCAGAACATCTGAATCGACCAGTATATTTATTCCTTTATATATCTACTGTAATCTCCTTGGAGCTAAACTGAGTCTCATTCTGTTCTTCATACTGCAGTAATGCACTTTTGGCACTTAATAAATGAATAATGATTTTCAACAGTATTCAGGGGGAAAAAATCACATTTCAAAGCACTGTTTGACAAGTGCAACATTCACTACCCTTATCAGACAGTATTTAGAGTCACCATTACAAGCAAATAGTAAAGTTCCCTAATTGCAAAGGTTTAACAAACATTTACTCTCAGAATCTTTATAAATCAGTAAGTAAACATAAACATTCTTCCCCCTGAAAAATCTCATTGTGAAAGATGTTTTATAGTCTTAAATATGTTAATTCAGTGGAAGAATGTTAGAGTTTAAACACAGCCATCTCCTTTCACGCACACATAAATCTCTTCCCATAAATGTGAAGGTCAGGCTACAGTCAGGCAGACCACTCTCTTTGAGAGGCTAAACATCCACTTGGCAGCCCAGATGCAAACTAACCACCTGAGCTCCGGCAGTCCTCTCAAAGCCTTCTCATAATCCTTCATTTGTAACCCCCAAAAAACAGATCGTATCTCCCACAAGTCTGCAGGAAAGCGCTGGTGAAGGCTAAACTAGGCATAGTGTATAATCATTTACATAATTCAAGTGGATTAAAAAAAATTCTCTCAACACAAGGTAAGTGATCTACTGGTATAAAACTATTACAATGGAAGTTCAAAAGTATTTTGAACAGATTTATGGAAAGTATCTGTACCTGCTCAGAAATACTGTGGATTGTCAAAAAACTGCAACGGTTGCTAAGTTTGCACTCAACATTGAGTAGTTTTTGCATTCAGGGAAGACAATCCTATTTTACATGGATTTCCAAAGAAAGATGCAACACACCAAGTACACATTTCAAGCCTCGGCTTGTTTGGGAAAGCCAAACCAGAGATTTACCAATTCACCTACTGTAACTATTCAGTGTCAAAGGGCAGCAGCACAGCAACCCTGGGTTCTAGCCCTTCCTTCATATAAATTTAATTGGGATCACCAAATCACAGAATGGTAGGGGTTGGAAGGGACCTTGGGAGATCATCTAGTCCAACCCCCCCAGCCAAAGCAGGTTTACCTACAGCAGGTCGGACAGGAACGCGTCCAGGCAGGTTTTGACTATCCCCAGAGAAGATGCTGTTATCACAAATAACAATGTTAACTTTAAGATATTTTCTGTCTTTTCTACTTGCAAGTCACTGGAGAGCTACACTTACATAATGATTATTTACATTCTGTTCCTTACATATTTTAAAAAGTGGTTCCTAATTGTATTTTTAAGTCCTTGCCACAACCTCTCCAAGCCACCTCCAAAGGAAAAAAAAAAGCTTTTCAATAATTTAGATATCCAACCACCTGAAAAAGACTCAAGGTCCATGCAGTGCAGTTATTCTGCCATTTCCACAAGTGGTTTAAAGGCTTATCTGAAATGCAGCTGAAAAACTATTTTTTTCCTGCTGCATAGTAAATCTAGATTAAGATGAAAAAAGAAATAAAAGGTACTTTAAAAAAAAGGTAAAGCTCAATCACACTGCAAAAAAGATTCCAGAATTGAAAACACAGCTTTTGGCAATTCCTAGGACTTCAATTCCATCTTCATTCTCTTTGACTTTTAAGTTTTCACTACTCCAACAAACTCCTTTATTACTTAGCTTTGAGATTCCATATTTCATGGTCCTACTTTTGTCCTTTGCTTCTTGAGTGTGTCGGTGGGAACGTGGTATGATCTGCCCTTGAATTAAATATAGTAAGCAGCTCATTGGAAATCAGTTTATGGTCATCTGACTGAGTTTAGCCTCTGATTAGCTGCTACTGTAGATTTTGCCACTGGACTGAATCATGGCAAACAGCACTTTTGGTAACGTGTTTTTATTAATAACTTCTGCTTCAAAGCTAAGCAAATCCACCACAGCTTGGTCTAACAAAAGGGTAAGAAGCAAACAAAACTATCAGAATCTATATTACCTACATAATCCTTTCCAGGGGTGGCCTGGGGCATGTGAAATCCGACAACAGTAGTGAGTTGCTTGGTTGCTTTTTTCTTTCCCCGACCCCCCCCGAAACACTGCCTTGCACTAATGTGCCTTTGATAATATCTCCATTCTCCTTAGAAAGAGTTATAGTCCCAGAAGTATGGAAGGAAAACAAATTTCTGCTAACTTCTCCCGTCTTCATGCATTTGCAAATACACAAGCTGTGAAGACTGATAACCAAAAAAGAAAAGTTACCTAATTTTCAGTAGGTTAAATATATAAACTAATACATTGGTAGATTTTATATATATAGGTGTGTTGAATCTGTGTCGAGAAATATGTGTAACTACAATACACATAATTTGCAGTTGTATTTGCTGACCCTCAGAGAATCACAAGTTATAAGACTAAGCCACTTTTGACATTGATATGACTTACAACTTTTTTGTTGGAAACTGGTGAGGCCTTACAGTTTGTCATATATTGTACAAAACTGCACGGGCCCTCAGGCTCGCTGGTTGATGACTTCCACTTCAGTAAATGATATGTCTTGTCAGAACTCCACAACAGTCTCTTACGTAGATCCCTTACGTTTCTGAGCTCCCATCCCCCATTTCACTCTGACAACATGAATATCAAATTCTTGCTTCTACCCTGCAAGCAGCGATGATTTCTCTCAGACTGCCTTGGTATGCAGAGAGAACAGCTCCACCAAACTTTTAAAACGCCATTACTTTATCCTTTAAACCCTGTCTTAACTTTACTTTTGCTATGGTATTTACAAATCTCTTCCATCTGGTATTGATCAGGAATTATAAGCTCTACTTTATTATTCCACTGTGTTCATTTAGCTTTTTCCCCACCATAACCTCATTTTTCTGTTTATATCCTGGCACACATACTGGAGGCACCATGGGACCCAGAGGCGGAGGTTATGCCTATACTAGTAACATAAACGTGCCCGAGACCATACTATGGCATTGAGGTCAGCAGGCACAGAACAGTGTGCAGCCATATTATAAACCAGCATGAGCACCCAAAACAGAGAGGACACTTGCAAACAGCCTGTTGGGAGCGGTCCCTTACCTGTGCTAATTCCTGAGCTATGTGTAGGAATCATTTGGGAAAGCACTAGCAGGCACAGCCGAAAGCCATGCCAGGAACTGTTCTCCCAAAGTACCAACAGAATGGCAGTGCTTGGGAACATTCCTGGACGCTGTTTAATTTACAAGTACAGCCACGGTAAACTCTCTTCCTTTCTCGCTGTCCATATGGGGCTTAGCACAAATCGGTACAGGTGTTTGATTACGTCCCAGGCACTTCCGTAACACATAACAAATGAAACTGTGTAGAAACTGCTTTTCTATTGGTAACAGTTGTTTCATATAAATTCCTAAACTGAAAACAATACACTCCTATAGAGTGTAATTTCTTATTCTAATGGCCATATGAAAAGTCTAGCAGGAGCTGAAAAGAGATCAATTTCAGCAGGAGCTGAAGAGATCAGAGACCAAAACTGATTTCAAGTGCTTGAAAAATGAAGGTATAAGAAGGTTAGATGTCACTGTATCTCAGCTGTTACAATGGAATACAAATCATAAGAGATACTATTTGATTACAATTTGATTTGATTTGATTTGAATGAGTGAGTGATGCCAGCAGGTCGAGGGAGGTGGTCCTTCCCCTCTACTCTCCACTGGTGCAGCCACACCTGGAGTACTGTGTCCAGTTCTGGGCTCCCCAGTACAAGAGGCACAGACATACTAGAGAGAGTCCAACAAAGGGCCACAAAGATGAGGAAGGGATGGGAGCACTTTGCATATGAAAGACCTGGGACTGTTACGCCTGGAGAAGAGAAGGCTCAGGGGGGATCTCATCAATGTAGATCAATACCTGACGGGAGGGTGCATAGAGGACAGAACCAGGCTCTTTTCAGTGGTGCCCAGTGACAGGACAAGAGGCAGTGGGCACAAACTGAAACACAGGAGGTTCCCACTGAACATCAGGAAGCATGTTTTTACTCTGAGGGTGACTGAGCACTGGAATTACCCAGAGAGGTTGCAGAATCTCCATCCTTTGGGATATCCAAAAGCCATCTGAGCAAGGTCCTGGGCAACCTGTTCTAGGTGGCTCTGCTTGAGCAGAAGGGGTTGGACAAGATGACCTCCAGAGGTCCCTTTTGACGTCAGCTATTCCTGGATTCTGTGATTACCAAATTTCCCATTCAAACCCATTTGAAACCTCAATGGAAGTTCAGCAGAATTTTATTTCTCTTATCTTTACATATTAATTTAGATGCAAACAGAAACTCTATTGGGTTGCTGAGGAGCTTCACAGGGAAATTTATTTGCCAACCCCTGCTGACGCAAGTGACCAAGTCTTTATCTCCGTATAGTACAGGTTGCCAACCTTTATTTCTTTCTTTTTTTCTTTTTTCTTTCTTTTTTTTTTTTTTTTAATTTTTTTTTTTTTTTATTTTTTTTTTTTNTTAATACTATCACAATGGTAATGGAAGCAGATTCCAGATCTATGTCCTGACATGCCGGTTACACATGCAGGATTTGTTCAGGCAGCTACAATGGGAATCTGTGATATAGCAGGCTATTAAGATAGCAAAATGCTTTTAGTTCTAAAGTTCAGAACCTTGGTCTCCATTTAAATAACCTGGATAATGGAGAGTATAAAAATTTTGTTGGCAAGATAGGAAAATACATTCTAGCTTTTGACATACACCTTACAATTACAGGCAGAGATTAATAGAATGAAAAGAAAAAAATGTCACGGATTATGCAAGCTAACGTGTCTTAAATTCATGTAGGCCTGAAGCAAAACAGAAACCAAACAGAATTTGGGTTTAGAAAAAGCTTTTTAAAAATATCTTTGTGTTTCCAAAAGATATCTGTCAAATTCCAGAAGATGGTGAATCAAATTCACAAAATACCTTTCTTTAGTTTTCTCAACCTAGAACCAGAAACCATCACAGTATGCTTCACTCAAAACATTTAGGACTAAAATATAGCCAAGCTTGAACTAGGGGAGTGAAGGTTAGGGTATAATAAGACTGACTTTGCCTAACTGTACTTTGGTCAAGTGGTCCATTTTTTTAGTTCCCTAAATTCATCCTGTTTGATGTGTCATGTTACATACTTTACTGATGGCATCAATACAGGCAATATTATTCTTAAAACAATTTCATTGTTTCTCAATGAAGCTGACATATCTACAGTTCCTAGTGGATCAGTTTGTTCTCTGTAGGTGCATATATATTCAGGTATACTTCTCAACACTCACAGGCAAGGTATGACATAAAAAATTGCTGTGATTTAACTGTTTTTCTGAGTAAGATCAGTATTCACAAAAAGGTTACAACAGTAGACCTTTAACTCTATCCATTATTGGAAAGAGAAGAAATGCAGTATTTCAAGGTGCTTCACAAGTATGTCTTAATCCTAAACGTTAGGACTACACAATTTTCTGACAATTTTCACCAGAAAGGATTTAAAAGAACATCATCACAGTTTACATAATATGGGTACAACTTTCTTGAACCTGAATAAGACCAATTAAATATTTCAGATTGGACAACACCATCTTAGAATTATAGAATCATAGAATTGTCTAGGTTGGAAGGGACCTTTAAGATCATCAAGTCCAACCATCAACCTAACATTGCCAAAACCACCACTCAACCATGTCCATGTCTTTCATCAGACTTCTCCATAGCAGCACAGTACTCTACATCTCATTACTAAGCCCCTGAACACACATCCCAAGGCTTTTCAATATTTGAAGTCAGTAGCTCTCCTGTTGGCAAATATAAATGCAATGTATCTGGAAAAGACAGTCTTATGTATTTGTCAACATTTTCTTTTCCTTTTCAGTTTGGCAGTGTAAATTCTGAGGATAAGTGAGTGAGTGGATGGGAAAAGAGCCCAAGTGACACAAGGGAATTGACATGTCAGTGCCCATTGTTGACTAGAAGCTCCTTAGTATGCCGCTATGAATCAACAGACATTTCTACATTCACACTTACATAGATCTGTTATAAAAGGCATCCCAGAGCTCTGTTTCATCTTGCTTGCCTTACAATGTTTATATGCTGCCACTGGGACAGAGAACAGATGTGATGGATTAACTAGCAATAAATCATATGGCAGAGAACACACGGCATTATCATTCTAAACAGGTAGCAATAAGTATTCCTCTAGAAAAAATAGGAACATTCCCCTTCTTCCTCGAAATAACCATTTCTTTATCCCATGTTGCCCTGTGTCCCAAACTCCAAATCTATCTGGACTACAGTAGCACTTCACTTTTAAAAATTGTATTATGCATTCCCTCAGGCTCAATGAAAACAAAGATTAATCATACCCTTCAAAGTAGTGCTACAGAGCACCATGTCCCACCATTTTCTCTTTCATTAAAACTAATGAAGAGAAAGTTTGTAGAACTCCCACCAACAAAGCAACAACAAAAATGAAGCCCTGCTGGTCCAGTCACATCCTCCCCAGGGAGCACTTCTACTCCCCCGGCATCTATTTTCTGATGGCGAGATGCCGACTCCTACAACCTCCACAAGGAACCCAAGAGTCATAACATCCCCTCATTAGTATTTGCACACCATCTGGTGACTATTACTGAATTAACTTCTCACAGAAAATAAGGTTTTAGAATATAAGTATAAAATTAGACGTTGATATGAAATCTTACTCTTCTTCTCCCTCCCTCTCCCCCCCAAAATTGCAGAATTTTTAAGAGAGAAAAAAGAGGACTGTGGACCAGATACAGTTAAAAAGGTAAAGAGTCTTTCAAATGCCCTCATTGCCCTTCTTCCCAATTTATTAGGGTGTGATTTAGTGCATACATGAGCTGTTTGGGTACAGGTCTTACTCTGTATTTGCTTTTGTTAAATAGCATGCACACTGTTGGACAGTGGAAAATACCGAGTGATAACTTTATAGTAATTTTACTCCAATCTGACATTTTTCTTCTGTGAAGATACTCATAAGATTAAACCCCTGTGTGTTTCATTTGTCCCAGCAAGTCCCCAGGTGCTGCCAGGGCCTTCAGATTTTGAAGCTCATTTCCCCTGTAGTACTACCCTGGGAGAAGAGAATAAGGTCTATCTTCAGTTTTGAGTCTTCAGTGCCAGTCAAGGGAATTTTTTTCCTTTGGGAGAGGAAGGGAAAAAGAAAGAATGGAAGAGGTTTCTTTTTTGGTTGTTTGATTTCTTTGCATTTAGTTTAGTGACATTTCTTTCAAGGGGAAGAATATCCTGGCAACACACATTAACCAACTATTTAATTTCACGGATTGCTATTAGAAATTAATCACAAACTACAGTTAAGACCAAAGCTGTGACAATGCAATATAACTGACATGGTATTTATTAGTTAAAAGAGAAACAAGTGCTCCAAAAAAAAAAAAAAAACCAAAACCAACCACAGAGATAAAACTGTCTATTCAGATAAACCACTGAGTTTCAAAGAAGCAAAACTCTTGATGCTATAGCAAATTTAGGAAAAACAGCTGTTCAGGTTACATGCAGCATTTATCTTTTAAATGAAATACATAGGTAATATTAAAGGAATTTTAATGCAACTGCAAAAAATTAAAAATAAAATACCAAGGACCATATGGTACTGCCATAAAACATTTATGTCCAAATATTTGCTCTCATTCTCATCCAATGAAAACAAAGTCTTAACTAGGAAGCAGAACTCATTTCTCTTCTAACAACCGGTAAAATATCCCCCTGCCAAATTACAAACTACAGCAAGCAAATGCCTCCTCACTTATCATAACTGAAGTCAAACTTTGTCAGAGAAGGCAGGAGGAGGTATCTCTAAAGTTGAACCAAAATATTTTACCATTCACCAGAAGACCTCAACCATACTGCATTCCTTGTGAAAAAAAAAAACTGCAGTGAGGAGATGTGGTATTAGTAAAGATGATTTTCTCTCCAAAACACTTAAAGACTTTAATGTTAAGACTGAAATCTATGGGTTAGTAAAGTTAAGCATATGTGCAGCTGTTTGCAAGATCAGACTCTAAGCACAACTGATGATGATTCAAATTTGTTTCTTAATCAATACTTTAGCCAAGGGAGATTGAAAGTTATTTTAATTGCTGGTCTTGGAAATGTTAGATGTCTGATTTCAAGTTTAAGGGATCCAGATTCCACAGGTTAAACCTCTTTAGTTATAATGCTGAGCATTCTGGCCCAAATCCAACAAAACACTTAAACACATGCTTGACCTAAAACACAAAGACAGCTGCAGAGAACTTGAAAGTTAAGAATTTACAGGACTGGGGAAAGAATGCTCAGTACCATTCAGGATCAAACCTAAACAGCATCAGTCTCTTTAAAAGACCTGCATTTCTGAAGCTTCTTCCCTCTATAATTTAAGTTAAAGGTATGTGACAATGTGATGATGTTAAAACCTGACTATTTTCTTCTGGCCTTAGGATCCTCTATATTAACCATTCATAAAGAAAGAAATAAAACCCCAGTGATACTTCTGTAATTTTAGAAGGGGGGAAAAGATGAGCAGTGTCTTAGCCTAAAGTAGGAACACTGAGTACAAAACGTGACAAAGAAGCGCGCTGATTCTCTGATCTCAGTACAACTTAGCCCATAATTTAGGCAATGCCATAACAGGCCAAGATGGCGTTATAATTACAAGAAATTCACACAAACATGAAGACATAAATAAATATAAATATCAAGCAGGCTTTCTAAAAACAAATAGAAGTTTTCCACTTGTGGCTTTAAACAGACCTGTTGCTTTGTATAAAATGCTCCGAGGAAAAAAACAAGGGAAAAAATGTAGGCACTTCCCATCTTCTTTATGTTAGCTGGATCTGAGAAGTGTAATTTTAATACTACAGAGATGAATCAGGAAATAATTGCCAAAGAAAAAGCACAAAAAGCAAAACCTGTAAGAAAGCAATTGCAGTATTACACACAGTGGATTTAGTGATACTATTACCAACCCAACAAACTATCAGGGGACTGTGCCATTTATGGGGTCTGGAAAAGCGAGGCACATAACAAACACCATCCTGCAAATGCTTATACTCCTTATCACTGGGTATCTCTCAAGTGTAGACTCAACTGAGTCATAAATTACACTGTGCATGCAATTACACTTTCATCAGAGAATCTCCATTACTCCTGATCTCGTTGCACAGAGCAGCCAGCTCCAGGAACACTTCACTTGCACTGAAGGCATGTTTACACCAGACAATGGAGCACAGCGTCCACATCCTCAAAATACAATTCACTGAGCACTAGCACAAATTCACACTGATTTAAGATCCCTACAGCTGTGCCTTCACGGTGCAGTTCCTAAAGCATTCAGCCCTTCTGAAAAGCAGGACTTATTAGCAGCAATTACAATTTACAGGGCTGGAGCATTGCTACTTTTGGGAGCTGAACCACTCTTTCCTTCCTGACCAGCATCACTGGCACTGTACTGGGCACTCAGAGGAGCACCTGTAGGAGTGCTTACCTTCCAGTGCATCAGTCCCAGGGAAGGCGATAGCTCTATCTACAATGCTCACCAGGAAAGATCATACCTGTGTTCCGCAGTACTGCAAGTCACAGGGCCACAAAAATTATCAGAGAGCTGGAGCACCTTGCCTATAAGGACAGGCTGAGAGAGTTGAGGTTGTTCAGCCTGGAGAAGAGAAGGCTCTGGATAGACCTTATAGCAGCCTTCCAGTACTTAGAATCATAGAATAATAGAATTGTCTAGGTTGGAAGAGACCTTGGGGATCATCAGGTCCAACCATCAACCTAACACTGCCAAAACCACAACTAAACCATGTCCCTAAGCAGCACGTCTACCCATCTTCTAAATACCTCCAGGGATGGCAACTCCACCACTTCCCTGGGCAGCCTGTTCCAATGCTTGATAATCCTTTCAGTGAAGAAATTTTTCCTAATACCCAATCTAAACCTACTCTGGTGTAACTCGAGGCCATTTCCTCTTGTCCTATCACTTGTTACTAGTGAGAAGAGGTCGACTCCCACCTCTCTACAACCTCCATTCAGGTAGTTGTAGAGAGCAATAAGGTCTCCCCTCAGCCTCCTTTTCTCCAGGCTAAACAACCCCAGTTCCCTCAGCCTCTCCTCGTAAGACTTGTTCTCCAGACCCTTCACCAGCTTCGTTGCCCTTCTCTGGACACACTGCAGCACCTCAATGTCTGTCTTGTAGTGAGGGGCCCAAAACTGAACACAGTATTTGAGGCGGGGCCTCACCAGTGCCAAGTACAGGGTAACAGTCACTTTCCTAGTCCTGCTGGCCACACTATTTCTGATACAAGCCAGGATGCTATACTAGTCTATGATTTCCAGCTAATTCAGCCATCTATTTGGTTAATATAAGGTGGCTTTAGGCCTGCATTCCTTTGCCATGCTGTTTTGACTCCTGAAGACAAATTGTCCTTTCTTCCATAATTCCATCTCAGTATTTTTCCTCATGCATATAAAGGAAATTATAGTTTTACAAGCCACTTTAGTGTAAACGTACAGGGACTTTGAGAGGGGAAGGTACCTACAGTTTTTATGGAGGCATTTCTCATTTCTCCAAAGAGAAAGCTAGTATGATTTTTTTCTCTGAAAAGCAGGGACTGAACTTCTTTCTACAGATTCTTATCAGAAAAAGATAAGGCTGAAAGAGACATTGCTGTCATGAAAACTGACCCCTCTGTGTAACTCAGACCATGGATGTTTTTCCAAAAAGATCTTTTTTGAACAGGAGCACAGATTTTTAACAAAAATGACTATTTTTATGTTTTCGGCAATATGCAATCACAGGGTTAAAAATCTGAGGTAAGTTGTTCCATTGATTTTGAAAAGTGTATTACAATGGTTAATTTAAGAAAGTGCCCTCAATTTCCAGCCTCAGAGAGTTGTTTTGCTTTTGTCTGTAACCTTCTAGAATTTTCTTATCTATTTTAGTACTTGTACACCAGGACTAAGTAACCTCCTCTGATAAGAAAACAGATGGAGATCTCAGATTCTTTCATTGCAAAGCATATTTAAAAAAATATTTTAACTATTATTCTTTTTTTTCTCTCAACACTCTCTGAAGTATTATCGTCTTTCTTGAAAAGTGGGCACCAAAACTGAACCCAGGGTCTCATTAGATTTTCACTAGACCCACCAGAATAAAATCATATTCCTATCCTGTACTTGAGATTTCCCCATTTGATATATCCAAACATCACATTAGTTTCCCTACTGTGTTAGCTGGTCGCTCACATTTAGCTGATTATTTACCAGAACTCAAAAGCCTTTTAAAGCCACAGCTTCCCACAACAGAGTCTCGATTTTCCAAGCATTGGTTTTGCCCCTTATTCGTCTCCATTTGACCATACTACAACACGTAGTACCCACTTCCACTTATCTTAACACGCAATCTGAGATCACTGTGTATCAATGATCTGTCATGTTCAACATCAGCCACTTCCTCCTACACGTAATACTTATGAGTAATACAAATTTTCTTTCCAAAACAGTGTCATTAAATAACAAGTTAATTTTCTGATCATTTCAAAGTCTGTCAGCTAGTTAGCTATAAAACGGATCCAGTAAAGTTCCTAAGCACGTGCTTAAAACTTAAGCACTTTACTCACACTAATGTTAAATATCTTGCTCCCTGGAGACCCAGGACTCGGTTATAGAAAGGAAATAAAATACAGTAGCGCAATCGATCCATATGCCCAGGATTCCAGGTTTAGCATCTCATTCAGACATTTCAGGGTAGTCAGTAGGAACATTGTATACAAACAGAAAAGGTTGAAGAAAGGGTGGATTTCAAGACTGAGAAACAATTAACTAAAACAATGACACCTTTGGACAGAAAGGGTTAGGATTCTTTTAGCTCATTCTTGTATTTTGTAAAACATTTGTACATGGAAAAGATGGGGTTTAGACAATAAAATACTTCTCACTTTGGAGAACCTTTTAAAAATTCACTCTACACATGAGAGTAAGGTGACTGAGCCACTGTGCTTGGATTAGTCCCCTACCTGGACTTGGATTTTGTGATTTATTTTTGGCTTAGAAGAGAATATTGTTTGGAAAATCTGATCTCTACCCCCCCCATTATTATTATTATTACTACTACTAATAATAATAAAATTGTTATTATTATTTAAAAACAAGACCATTGTTATGAGTTATTACACTCCCTGAAATGGTTCAAAAGAAAAGGAAGACAAGAAAAAGAAAGAGAAAAATAAAAGAATATACCATTTTAGCATAGTTATCCTGTTTCAACAGTTAACAAGCTGGATGCTATCTAAAAAGATACTGCTTAGTTTTTCCTTCAAACATTTTTTTCATAAACAGATGGACAAATCTATTTAAAACTTGTTATAACTTAAACCATCAAATATCGTGTACACACATCAATAAAATATTCTGTTGTCTTTATCAGAGGCTATAGCATTGGTCAAGATATGACTGAATTCTGATCTTGCCTGTGCTGAGAAGGAAAATGCAGTGGAGAAGGATCAGACCCTTATAATGAGAACTGGATTACTGTAGGGATATCGATTAGTTCACACTGTATTCTGAATTAAGAATTGCAGTTCACAGATAGATATTCAACAGTTTGAACTCCTAAGGATTTAATTACTGAGGCTAATAACATAAATGTAACCAAGGAAAAAATTTAAAGGTTTTCAGAAATTGTTTTCAGAAGAAGGAAGGAAAATATTACTGGGGGGTGGGGGAATGAAGGAACTGATTCTTT
The DNA here is from genome assembly GCA_008711295.1 of Anarhynchus alexandrinus. Lineage (NCBI taxonomy): Eukaryota > Metazoa > Chordata > Aves > Charadriiformes > Charadriidae > Anarhynchus > Anarhynchus alexandrinus. The sequence goes on from VUYV01000161.1 coordinate 2,117,291, forward strand.
AACCAAGCTTTGCAGGTTATCTTTTAACATGCCATACTCAATAGGATCAAAAATAAACATATAAATAAATTATACATTTATCTGGACCCCATAAAATGAAGTTAAAGTTTCTCCCTGGACAGAGGTTGCTACCATAACAAGATGACCCTCACCTGTATCTCTTTGAGATTTGATCAGATAATACAGCCAGACTACAATCTACAACAGAAGCAGATGAACCATGTTCACTGATCAGCTGTCCCAAGTAAAGCAAATGCTTTCCTTATAGGAGTGAAAAATATCGTAAATGTTCTCCCAAAACTGAGTAAGAAAGGAGTGGGAAAGGTCCATTACTGTAACAGGCTTTTAAATTTCTCTGCCCCAAGGAGAAAAACCTCATTTTCTGCTCAAATCCTTCAGCTTCTTCTTAAATGGGTTCTTGATTTTGAGGAACATTGAGTCACCAGCTAATGCCAGTTGCAGTCTCCAGTGAGAAAACTAGTAGGCAGTTCTTGAAGCGAAAACAGACACTTGCCACCCTGCTCTCAGAGACAGACACTTCTTGCTTCTGATCAAGAAATAAAGTCCATGCACCTCTTTCACGGAAGAACAAGTTATTTTTCCATTTAGAACGAGAGAGAGACACAGACATGGATAATCAGACCTAATTGTTATTTTAGTCCTGGGTTCCCATGTTCAAAATAATCATGCTAGAAATCTTTAAAGTAAATTCGATCACTAATCTAATCCTTTAGTTTCCATTTTCATTTACTCACCAGATGATTCCAAACAGCAATAAGAGCTGCACAGACTGATTTCACGACAAAGAAGACAGTTTGATCAAGTATCCAGCAGAAGGAGAGGAAAACTTAAAAATGTGGATGAGAGAGAAAAGTTATTAGAAGACCACTTTGACATACTCTCGCTGACTTTAGTGTATATAGGTTTGAGGTGACACAGTTCATGTTTTGGATGTAAGTTGTCCATCCTGTAACAGTTACAGTAATATATTTGCTTTCTTAGAAATGAATTCCAATTTACATTTTCCTAAAAATGTTGTTAATGTGTGGATATTACTCTTCAATTGTGTTTTTGAAATAGAATAGAATAGAATATTTCAGTTAGAAGGGACCTACAATGATCATCGAGTCCAACTGCCTGACCACTTCAGGGCTAAGCAAAAGTCACAGCCCATTAATTAAGGGCATTGTCCAAACGCCTCTTAAACACTGACAGGCTTGGGGCATTGGCCACCTCCCTAGGAAGCTGCTTCCAGTGTTTGACCACTCTTGGTAAAGAAATGCTTCCTAATGTCAAGCCTAAAGTAGTCTAAAATCTAAAGTCTAAGTAGTATGGCTATTTAGGATTATTCTTCTACAGGGAAGAATGGCTGCATAGAGAACAAATAGAATTATGGAGGGCATTTTGTTTGCTTGTTTTTACAGAAGATTGAAATACCTAATTCTGCACTTTCCCCAAACATTTCAAAGCTTGTTTCAAACTTTCACTATATGTATGAGCATAATTATTATATTTGTCGTCACATCCTCATGATATTTGTAGCCTGATTCAGGTTCCTCTAAAAGGAGGTACAATGTAAGTGCTGCTTCCTATGGGCTACCTTTAAAGCAAGGGCATAGAGTATGACTTTGTCTTCCATTATGTATATCACACATTTCTAAATGTGATATCAGTGCAGTGTAAGCAGCTAAATGCATCCTTGTTTGCATATACGTAGAGTGAGATTTGCGGCTACTTCCACAGCTAGCTAATGCAGCATCTTAGTGGTATTACACAAAAAGTGTAAAACGGGGAATCCCTGATTTATCTTATACAGCAGAAAAAAATGCTGAAAGAGAGTATCATATACCATGTATAATTATTTAGGTCTACAATTTGTAGCCGGGAAATAATGGCAGGAAAAAATGGGCTGGATGCATTTTTTCAAGTGACTTGTCGGAGGTAAAATAAAGTCCCATGTTATTTTATTTAGGGTACTAATTTTACTCAGGTCACAGGCAAACAGCTACACTTTCATTAATGAAATGCTCTTAAGCTAATTTCCATTTGTATGCAAGCAACATCATCGGGTTTAGTACATGCACACAGTCGTACATACTTATACCGATATCTGCATGAGAAGAAAGCGAACAGGCTGTTGATTTATTACACACAAATTGAATGAATAAGATAACATTTTATTAGCGAGATACCATTATAAAAATGACTATAAATGGATACAATACAAGTGGTATATGGCCTTATCGGTAAATCTACTGTATGTTAGGACCTGGTACATGTTGTAATAAAAAGATAATTAAAAGTATTGAATCACAGAACCATACCAAGAAATAGCCCAGTAACAACAAGCTCCATTAGTGAGACAGTATGTACTGCCAACCAGGTTCAAAAAAGACCGAAAACTGAAGTCAATTTTTTGGGAAGCATAAAAAAGCCTAAAGTCCAAGCAGTAAAAGAATAAAGGGGAGTATTTTTCTGACTTTCTCTCAGAGAGACTAAAAATATTACTTGACACGAGGATTTCTTGTTTGAGGAGCTTTATCTCATACCCTTAATGCGTGTGTTTCTGGTAGGGTGATATTCACACTCTTTAACTGCTGTAAGTAATATAACATGCTGGAAACCTGTACGAATATTTCAGGGGGCTGCTTTTGTGGGGGTTTTTGGTTTTTTAGTTTTATGAATAGCACTGTCTGGCTTTGGAGATACACACTGTCGTCTTCTCCTCATCCCTCCCCCTTTCCCCTCAGGTCAACTGCTTCCCCTCCCTCCCTCTGGTCAGTTTAATATGGAGATGCTGCCTGAGCCTTGTTGTACAGAATAAGCACACAACATTTCTCCTGGGAGTTGGTTCATGCAAAACACTGCCCCGCTGAGAGAGTGGAAATTTACCCATAAGACATTCTTCCAGCAGCAAGACTCCAGAGGAAACCTGATCAGAATTTTTAAAGACATGCCTCGATTTTCTCTATAATTCCTTCAAAGTTTCGTGGGGAAAAAAACATAAACCAAATGTTTAAGGTTTGTTATGCTTGCTCTTGACCAGAAACAGACTGAGATAGAGTCTCATTTGGGGATAAAAACTGAGAAGAGAGCAGTGGATTATTTTCAACAGATTTTCTGCTGCTATGTCTTCTCCTGTGATTTCTTTTTGTTTCTCTTTCCTTCTCTGCCTATCAGTTTATAGTCTCTGCAGCACTTCAGCTGATCAATACTCCAGCTCTCCCCCTTCCACATGCAGGCAGAATCTTACTGGCTTTAAGGTATGCAGGTGGTATTTGCAAAATAAAAACTATTTATTTTTACTACTTAAGTTTGTGTCACTGATTTATCAAAAAATGTACTTCCAGGTAACACAGAACATAAGAAAGGTGATGATTTTAAGGTGTTATTTCCTAAAGACCCTTGAAAAAATGTGTAGGAGATCTATGTAGTGAACTTAAAATCTCTTTTAAGAAAGAAACCTTTAATTTTGGGCCTGATCCAAAGTCCAGTGAATGCTCCTCCTTACTTCAGTGTGCCTTGAACCAGCGTTTTATTGTTTAATCTTACTCGGATCGATTTCAGCAGCACAGCTCCCACAATCTTTTATTATCATAATAAATTTGACCTTTATATTTTCATAGTACCTACAAGCTGCAACTAGGGTAAGACCCAGTGTGCCAGGTACTATTTAGAAACTCCTTTTTAAATGACAGTCCCTTCCTTCAGAGGTTTCAGTTGTTACAGTCAGTTTGCAGGTTGACGCATCCCACAGTTGGATATCAGTTAATGCTGGCATGGTCAGACCTAACAAATCAGTGAAGTTAGCCAGGTGAATAAGGACTTTGCAGAACTAAAATTTAATATGACAACATCTTTAGGAGAGTGAACACATCTGCCTTTTAATCTTAAGCAAACAGGTATGTCCAAATAAGATATAATACCAGAAACTTTATTTTCTCCCTTCACTTCCTGCAACAGTACTGGGACACTATGTGCATTCTGGTGACCGTTTTTTAAATTATATCAAAAGTGGATCCAGAAGTTACAAAAATGATGTGAAGGATGAAGACCTTACAACAAGGGTTGAAATTTGGTGTATGTAGATTAGCAAAAGAAGATTGAGATATGATTGCAACATTTAAACACCTTAAAAAGAAGACATCACCAAGCTGTAAGTGGCTCTTCAAACTCCACATAAAGAGCTGTAAGAGGGAACCATGACTGGAATTCATATCCAGATCAAATAAAAACTGGAAGGAAGGTGCAATTGTAACAATGAAAGCAATAGATTCTGGGAAGTACCAAGAGAAGCGGTAGATTCCCTGTGTCCTGATAATTTTGAATGAAAAAACCTAGAAAATCAGTGCTAGCCAAAGACAAGTAACTAGGGTTATTGATGAGATAATCAGTGAAATTATGTCGCCTACATATAAGAGGTCAGACTACACTACTGATAAATTTAAGGATCAGAAGAACCACTTGCTCAGATAAAAAGTAGGAACTTTTTATTTATTTTGGTACTAAGCAACTTGGATTTCAGCTAAAATGTTTCTCTTTTGGAAAAACAAGGACTTGGGGTACATGTGTATTTCAGCTCTTGTAGAGTATGTTGCACCTCAATCCAAAACTCATTTCTTTAACTCATCATTATTACTATATTTTCTAATTCCACTTTCTAAGGATTTCCTATAGTTATATCATATTTCTGACTATTCATCAGCCATGTATTGCTTTGTTCCCCTGACTGTAGTGAGACAGTATCTAGCCCAGGGGAAACGTTTCATCTTGCCCAGGTGTCCAGCTATATGACAATGCAAACATAAAAACAGGCATCACAGTAAATGATGAATGAGAAGTACATTCAAGACACTTCTCACTGCTGTAATGAAGTAAAGGTACTTTAGATGAACTATAGATAGCCCAGGTACAATTTGTTCACTGCCATTATTCTGAGATGCACAAATGCTATTCCAGGTTTTCTGTGGTCTGCTCCACAAACCCGGGATTGTTGGTGACTCACAGTAAAACCAGTACCAGGCAGAATCATTGAGATGCTGAACCACCCCAAACTGAATCACAGCTGGAGGATTATCCTGAATCACAGGTGGAGACTCTTAACTGTGGATGGGACCAATTCCAGTAAGCATTACGTGATGCATTGTATAAAACTTAATGAGGGATAGGGGACAATTTAAACATTCCTGGGAACTGGTGGTCTTATTTTTGTCTGCCTCAGGGGCATGTAAACTGGCTTTCACTTAACCACCAAAAAGTAAGTGTAAACTCTCCATTCTTTCATATGATAATGCAGAAAGACAGACACTATGAGTATCTTCTTATATCCATAAGCTTAGCATAATAATTATTCACTTCTCTCTCTCTGCTTAGTATGTTCCATGCTTACCACAAAATAGTAACAAGATGGAGGTTAATAATCAAGGAGATTTATTTTTAAAAGGCCTTTTTGCTATGGACAGTTTCCAGGAAGAGAGGGTCCTCTTATTCACAGTGCTCCTCTGTGTTTTTATGCAGAGGCACTCTACCTTTGCATGGTTTGAATTCCTCAGGACGGCATGCTGTACTTCTGGTTATGAAAAAGCTTTAACACAAAGCACAAATCTCACAGCTGGCCCTTTTACCTGATGCCTACATGTAATATTTCTGTCATTCTGTGCCTGTGGATGGAGGTCTTATTTTTTTTGAAACTTCCACTCATGCCACTTGAAACATTCACCTCCTGATCCTCAGAACATTCTGAACAGCCTTCTTTTCTTCTCGTGAAGGCTGTGCAAAATTCATTACAAAACTAGAACATAGAGAAGGTATAACCTAGTGGTATTTACACTCAGTCTCAAGATTTTTTTTGCTTTCCATTCTTCCAAAAAGCACACTCCATAGACATTCTACAGCTACTTATGATCAATTTAGAGTTCTGTTCTTTTATCCATGCATCCAAGTAAAAGGATTCTTAAGTTAGCAAGAAGAGGTTAACCTGGAACAACGGTCCCACTATTAAGGTCTATGAATAGATGTTCTGCCATCACATAAATATTCTGTATCTTCTAAATATTCAGGTGGTGTGGACCTTTCTAGACTATCTCACACAGAGAGCATGAACCTTCTACATTTCATGCCACCACTGGAAACTGCCCTTTTTCTGTCAAAAGCCTTATGCTGGGCACAAAGGCCACACATATGGGGCAAGATCCAGATCAGTAACATTAAGTACACAAGTCATGTGACTCCTAAAAAAAAAAAAGTGTACCTGGATTGAATGGAATGACTCAGATGCCCTGTTGTGTTATAGGACAAATAGGTGTCTCATAATGAGCGAGAAAACTTGCATGCAAAATCAGCAGCTACACACAACTTAAGCAACAAGGAATGCTTGGCAAAGGCACGTGTTGCAATTCTTGCACTTCTTGGAGTTGAGGCACTGTATTTGGCAAAACACTTTCAATAAATCCACTTTTACCCTAGACCTTAACATTTTCTTTTGTGCTTAGAAAAGCTTGCCTCTATTTCTTTTTCTTTCTTTTTTTTTTTTAAACAGTATCAATGAATTTAAAAATTTGTCTATGAGTGGGAACAGTGACAGTGATTTGGAAGGGGAATAGACTCTTTTCAGCAACAACACGGTGGGTAAGAGCATGTGACAGTAATCTTCTGAAGAACAGCTGACCAGAGGCTTTCTATGACGCTAAGATAGCTTGCACATAGAAAAGAAACATAGAAGCTACTTTGCCTGACTCCACGTGTCACACTTCTGACAGCTTCAGGAAAAGGCCCCAAAATAAAAAATGCAGGAGCCCCAAATTCATAAAGCATTGCTATGGATGAAGATACGTAGAAATCTTGGACCAGATGATATGCTGATTTCCAAACACTGTCCTTAGTGTACAAGCAAAACTTCTGTTCATCAGTTACTGTGCACACACAGTGTATGTAACTAAAGAGCAGTGATTTGAAAGTGTAAACCTGAGTATAAAGCATAAGCTCTTCTTTGGGTTGTATACATTGGACATGGGCCATGTCTTGGCAGTGAGAAATACACATTGCACATAACAGAGTACAGCCACAGGGCTCAAGTAGCTATAATCATCCAGATAACACTTGTTTTATTTGCATTATAAAAGTGAGATTCACCATGAATCTACCAGCTTAAAAGCTCTTTAACAGACAGTGGAAGGCAAAGGAAATAAGAAAGTAGGCTAGCAATTCCCCCAAGATACCTCCATTTCTGTAAAACTTACTTTTAGCAGAGAAAAATATGTATCAAGTATGTATGTCTATGCCTCTATATAGCATAAGACCATAAAGTTCATAAAAGAGTTTGAGTATTAATACCAAATAATTGCCTTTGGAAATTTCTTTACAAATTCTTGCTTACATTAAAACTTTACACCAAGCCATACAGCACAATACAAATTGCATCAATTAACTACAACGTTTGTATGCTACACTAAGAGTTAGAATACAAAAATACCTGTAACGCATGAATTGGATAGATAACACAGATACAAATTTGTACAGAAATTTGCACAAACTTTGCGAGTTAAAAAAAAAAGTAAATTATTTAATTTCCATTAATGAGAATGAGGAAATACACTATTGAAAGAAAACCTTTCTAAAAGCAAAGAGCAATTATGTTTCATGCTCAAAAGACCACAGATTCCACATAAAACTCACAATGCTGCACCAATTACTTGGAGTTCAAATTCCCTTATTGTAGCAATTGAAACAATCTCAAAGACTCCAAAAATTACGGAGTTGAAAAATCTATTCTTTAAAGTATACCATGCATTCATTTTGCACATAAACGACCTTAAAGTGTTTCAGAAGGTGCTGTACTTTTTAGTTTTAAAAGTAAAAATAACATCTATCACTTTAGTAACACTGTTAGACATCTTTTAAATAGATATTTAACAGAATTACAGACATGTTGGATAAGATGGCTTATATTCACTGAAAAGGCTACTGTAGTGCATTAGTCCTTAGATAAAGTAATAGGATCTTTTCCATGTATTAACAATCCTCCATACAAAAGATTTCTTAAAACTTGTTAAACAGCTTTATCAAGCCAAGGTTACAAAGCACAAATGGGTAGCTAAATGACATGTGGTTACTCAAAAAGGTATTGCCTGAATCCATACAGATTTTGATTGCGTTAGGAAAAAGAGGAATTTGCAAGGTTTGCTTCTTTAAAACTAAAGTATATTTTAAAATTTACAATGGCATAACAAATTGGAAGATATCCCTGTAGTGCAGATTTTCAGCTGTCTCAGTTTCTTCTGAAGAATCTTTGTCATACCAACACGATTTAAGCTGCAATGCATTGATTTGTCCCCTCTGACATGATCTGAGGTGAGCAAAACACAGAGTGCAACACCACACTGAAACCTCCAAAATTTTTAACTGACTTTACATTTGCATCTCTGGTAATTGCAAAAGTCTAGCAAAGTCAATGCTAATTTTATGCAATAAACAACTGGTTTAAAAGCAATATTTACTTAAATAGGTAAAGTTATGTACTATTCTGGTTAAATTCCTGTTGATAGCAATAACAGCTGCATATTCAAGAAGGTGGCTACATATATATAGCTTCTAGCATTTGCACATACATATGCACGTTTATCTACCCAATATCCATCACCCCACTGACGATTTAAGCACTTCTAAATGTGTATTGGTTTCTGGTTCCCACTTCAACTTCTCTGTCTTAATCAGGAGTGTCCAAAAAGACTCATACACCTATACCTACCATTTGTCCATTCCTCTGGTTCAAATTTCAAAGCACTCAGGATCAGGAAATATAAAGCCAGGCGTTTGGCCAGGCACCCAAAAGTAATAGAAAAAAATACGCTGTGTGGAACAAACGATGAATCAGTCTTTTATTCATTTTTCTGCAAGGTTTGTAGCAAATAAATGAGCCTTTCTTTTTGGTGCTACCACAGCATAAAAAGAGAATCACTGGAACATGCTGGAATAGCCATAAAAAGTGAATAAAAAATAGCAAGAATGGCTCTCAAATGCCTACATAAAGCTAAGTCAGGGCTATAAAAACTGCTGCATCTAATTCCATAATTTCTTTCTGCGTTTTCATGCAGTCAGCCATTCCGAATTGTCCTGGAGTTCACTGTCCAAGAATATTGCAAAAAATCTTATCTAATCCATAATACAAATTATTTTATTATCATTATTTCCTCTCGATATCATCATTACTAAAAAAGGGTGTTAACTTCAAACCAAATAATTACTCAAATAGGACATTCACCCTTTTGCTTCCCCTCCCCCAAGATTTTTTATAGACATACATTTCATTTGGTTTTCTGTACACCCCTTAACAGTTTGTGAATTTTCATTCCTAAGATATGAATATATTATACTAAGGGATATTATATAAATGAGACCATTATTCAAAATGAGAACCTTCTCTACTAACAGCACCACTATTTGCAGAGTATGAGACAAAATAAATGTCTCCCATGAGTGACTAAATGCAAAATAAAAAGTAACCACTCAACTTTAATAGTTTAAAAATGCTATTAAACATAATGGCTCCTCAACATTCAAGCAGCACTATGTTTTAAGTGATCTTCATTTTTAAAGAACTATTTTATTTACATTTGAAATATTGATGGTGCATAAAGTTCTGTTCATGTAGTAATGATAGTCAAAAGTATTTAAAATAATTGCCACGAGACCGAAGTCATAAGTTTGCTCTGTCCCTAGGCCAGCAGAGACTCCAGTGCTGAAAACGTAAACATCTGAAGAAATAATAAGAAACACCTACTCCGGTCTGTGTAATTCTTGAAAAAGTATCTGTGACTTTCTTAGTGACTAAAAGAAGAAATATCAAAGCAAAACCTACTAGGTTATTAAGCAATAAAGCAGTAACTCAATCTGGGGTTTTTTTACTGGTTGAAGCGTATTCTGGCTCTGGGTATATATTCCCAGAAATTAACTCTTTAGGTAATAACCTTATTATCAAAATGTATGGATGTAAAGGAACTGTTTCAAAATACCACAAAGATCATGCTTGCATTTAAACAGATAAAAAGAGAGAAAGTTTATTTTTAATTTATGGTGCCATATTTAAAAATAAATTCACATTACTACTTCTTGTGTTGCTCAGGGCTGAAACCCAAAGTCTTCAGGAGGCACGACAACTACAAACCCAGATTATTTTGTCACCCGATATCAAGCCCAGTAGGCATGCCGGCACAGCATCCATATACCATACGTGCTCTGAGCAACAGCAGAATTTGTGGGAAACCAAACAAATACACATGCCACTTCAGAGGAAAACAAAATGATTACGGGTCAGATTTACGAGTCCGTGGTCACTCGTGTGCCAGCAGCATATAAAGCTGCGTGGGCCTGGAGTAGCCCGGCAAATGATGTGAAGTGGCCAAATTTGCAGGATCTATGTCTCCAGTGAAACACCGAACTCCTGGAAAGAAACCAGGGCACACTCAGAGGCCACAGCTGGCACACGGTGCGAGCGTAAGCTATAAATTGTGTAGCCTTAATCTCTCTCTTGCTCAGTTGAATTTATCCTGAATTCCTGTGTAGTTCCACATCTTCCTGAAGAGCACTCCAGTTTACTGCTTTTTAAGGTAGTCAATTAAAAAAAGAGAATGGTTACATCCATTTACCAAAAATGTAACCAGCCATGAGCAATACGGGCTTTGAAACATGCCAAGAACCAAATACAATCTTAGTTTAAGGTTGGATAAAAAATTCAGACTATATGTAACCTCAGAAAAATTCTCAAAAACTCACTAGCCTGAACTAGGAGAAAGGAGACTGAATTGTCATCCTCCCCAAAATTAGCCAAGATGCTGAAACAAATGAAGAGGTCACTGGTTACGTAAATAACAGAATTTTGATTTATTGTTTTTTTTCTTTAGTAGCTTTACTTTCTATTTTGTAATCAGGAAAATCAAACTTTCCGATCATCTAGAATAAATGTATATTTATTCTGGAGCAAATAGATCAGAAGAATTTTCTTTTTCAAACAATAACATTTAATTGTTAAATATAATAAATCTAGAATGCTTTTACATTCATAGAGCAAACAGACAGAGACTTGGAATCCAATGTTTTAGAAGCAGACAGCTTCGACAACATTAGCACTCTTAGGGGTAGAAAGGGTCCCAAAGAGCTGCAAAAGCCAGTTGGGGAACTGGTGATCCAAACAGTGGGGCAGATGGAGAAGTCTTCTCAATGTGAGTATAAGCAGTGAGAGATACATGACAGGCAGTGACTAACTGTGAGTTTGGGATATTCTGCAGTGTTCCTCAGACTTTTTCACATCTTGTTATTTTTCATTTGTAAATTTATTAAGGTAGCATTTAAAGACTCCACTGAAAGTGAGGCAAATTGGGGCAAACTTTGCACATATGGAGAGCTAAAAACCAAACAAACATACTTTTCACAGTATTTGTGAATTATATAAAGTTACAGGATAAGGTAAGAAGCAGATTTAAATTACTTGTCCAGTATCACATAGCAGGACAGGGACAGAGCTTAGAGAGAATACAGAGATATATCCATGTAGCAAACTATTTACTACTTTGCTTCCCCTTGCCTGCATCCCTTCCTGGGTAGGTGGTGGCCATTTACATTCTCCAACTGCCAACATTTTGCTGACAGTTCAGTTGCACATCTGCACTCACAACTGACTTCTGTCCAGCCAAAGCCACATCTGGCATTTCCAACTGGAATAACTCACAATTAAGACACGGGCACCCCTAATTTTCATTCCCAGCTTCTTTTTTTCCTTCCTCCTATCTCACAGTCAATACCACAGTGTCCTCTGCAGACATCACAGATACCTGCCCTTGCACTAAAGCCCTATCACCTGATATAATTCTTCCCCCAAATAATTTCTATAGTTGCTCTTTTCCTCCTTTAAGGGTCAACACCCTCCTCTCACGTCATAAAAGTCTCCATATACCATTCACAAGCACAGCACATTGTAAAATGCATCTGTGCTTTCTCTAATCAAATTCCTTCCCCGTATTTTGAGCCTGTCTACCAGCAACCAGCTCCACCTTTTTTTCCTAATATCTGGCCTTTTCTTCAGAGCCCTGCACAGCTCTGCTTCCGAATGCCTGCCTTCATTCACATCTCCTCTGCTTTGGTTGTCATGGCTACAACACCAGCCTCACATCCAGGCTTCCTTTTCCCCGTTGGCAATTTCAGGCTTTTTTTTCAAGACACCCATGATATTTGAAAATCCGTTAAATATTCAACCCTGCCTAATGACCAACACCTATCGTGACATCTATACAAGTGTGTCAGATTTTTGGTTTTGTCAAACATCAGTGAGGATCTTCTTTGATTTCCAAAGCTTTTGAATGATGGGTCTTCAGTGAAGTCTCAACATTTCTTGCACACCACCAAACACCCTGTCACTAAACTCATAGCTCAGAACTGTAGTGAAGCAGTAGGGTCTTGTGGGCCACCTGCATATTTCTTATGGTAGCCTTGGAATGAAGTTTGGAAAATGGGGCAGAGGGATGTGTGTGCGTTTGTCTTATTTTCACAGAAATATTTTCAGATCAATGAGACTCAACAGGCAGGCTTCAGGCTAAGTTCAAACCACAAGACATGTCCATCCATGCTGCAGCATCCTATCTTGTGCAAAACAGCTACTTGGACAACAATACAGCAACCACCTGTTTCAGAGCTCCTGAAAATGACACACTTCTATGAAAGCAGAAGGTGGAAAAAGAAAGAAAAAAAGCACCCCCTTCCTTTGCACAACCTGCAGACTCTAAAATATTCAGAGAAAGATCTACAGCAGATCTTGCAGCTACTGCCATTTTTGATGGGGAAAGGAGGGCAGAGGCACTCCAACATAAGATCTATTGCCTTTTGTTAGGGGAGAATGAAGGGAAGAAGCATCTCCAGACAGCCAGAGTTGGTGTTGAATGGTGGAAACTCAAAGAGATGGCAAAGATCTTCAAGAACATGTGGGAAGGTAAGGAAGGGCAGGCAGTTCATGAGTGAGAGTGAGACATAGTCCCTCTCCCAGAGCAATATGAGGACAAGAACATCACAGAACTGAGGCTGCAGAGTTTGGTTCAGCTGTAATCACATGATGTGATTAATCTTAAGTATCTTCCATGTCTACTTTTTATCTCGAACTCTCTCTCATATGACTTCACTGGAGCACATATCATACTTTCATTTGTATCTTGCCGGAAAAAATAAACCACATGTGTACAAAACAGCTGCTAAACTGTAGTCAGTACCTCTAGGGATCAGACTATTTTTTGGCACAAAAGTTTTAGATTAATGAGAAAATGATTAACCTGCACCATTCTAAGATCATTTTGGATTTGAAGTTTCACCACATGCATTGTTTTTTTTATGTTGTTTCTCCTAGATTTTTAATGATGTCTCTAGTTTGACTTACAGCCCTGATACAACAAAATATTAATAATTTCTGAAGTGATAAGATGCAGGCAAACAAATTGGGGAGGGGTTGTAGGTTGGCTAAAATTTTATTTACAGAGATGTCCTCAATTTGTATCAGTCATTGATTTTGTAGAGAAAACTTGAAACAATAATTCATGCTGAATGTACTTTTTCCTTATGGATTCCTTGGTATGTCCATTGCTGCTGTTAACATGGCATCAGCTCTCAGCCTTCACCTTTTAACAGTTTTCAGTGGAGGGAGCAAGAAGAAAGGGGCACACACCCATTGTCATCAGTGGCATTTTTCAACATCATGACAGGTTCTCACTCGCAGGGTGGCAGCTGCACTGACAATAGGTTGTTTTACACCTGGTGTTTTCTTGAGGGAGAATAACCCAGTGACACTGGACAGATCATAAGCCACTGCAGAAGTGGTGGCAGCCTGTCCCTCTTACATAGGCATGGTTGATGAATCAGAAAAATTGCCTGTAAAACCCGTAAGGCTGTGACCCTTAACAGTTGCAGTGGCCAATTAATTCTTGGGATTGTTATCATTTTATTTTCCTCAACATTTTTTCAAGGCTAAGCTTTGATGCTTAGGGGAATGGCGAAACAAGATTTGTCTTTCCTTATCTATCATATAAAGACATTGCCGTCTAACCACTCACTGCTTCAGCACACGGGCATGTAGGCACAGAACATAGATACCTCCCAGTCTCTGGGGAAGTTCAGATTTTGAGCTCTGTTGCTGGGGCTCATCTCAACTCATCTTTACCTTGTTGTGAAAGTAACATGAAATGACAACACTTCCCAAATAAACAGGGACTCCTTTTGTTTGTTATCTTCAAGCAGTGTAGCAGACTAAAGGATGAACCAGAATCCCTATATTTTATGGTTACTTTTCTCTCTATTTCAGTGAAAACCAAAGAACCTTTCATTTTCTGTCAACCCAGGCAGTGAAATACATGTATCACAGGTACACTGTAGTTCACATGGTCAGACGTCCCTGGTGTTTGCATCCCACCAGTCTGCACTCATGGAAATTTAGCTTTCCTTCCAGGCTTCAGCAGTGTCTTTCTTTGGCTCTCCAGCACATTTTGCATATACATTTTGTAGTTTAAGCAAAGCTTCATTCCTTTGGTTTATATTTTTCATGTCAAGCGATATATATTTATCTAAATATACAACTCCAGGATTTCCTCCCTTAGCGTATCTCTTCTAAATCATGCAAAACTGCTTCAGTTCCCGTCAGTCCACCAAGCTTATCTCTGTCCATCTGCCCCTCCAGTGCTTGGTAAGGTACTTTCTATTTCCTTTGACAAGACTTGATCAGAAACAGTTGGCTTACCTCAGCAGATAACTCATTTTTTAAAGTAACGACCTCATCAATTCTTTTCTATTTACATTTACAGGGTTGTTGCCATGTAAACTGTCACTGTTAGTCTTTGATTTCTGGCCCAATGTAAAGGTGAAAAGATGAAAGTAAATAGACGTGCAATCAAGACAGAAACTGATGTTTATGAAAGCTTTGTAGCACCAAGGGAAGTTCAGAAGTTGTTCATAGGTACACTGGCAATTGTCATTGCATGCAGTGTAGCTCTCCATTCTAGGTGCCTAAGGATGGTAACTAGATTTTAGATAATGCATTAATATCTCCTATAATGCTATATGTGTTGGTGAGAATGAGATAGCAAAAGAACTCTCTCCAAACAGTGTGCAACAAGAAAATACAACAGTGCATCTTTGCAGCAACGTTTAGCTTAGATGAGGCCAGGAAAAGGATTCTGCTATTTGCTGTGATATTTACTGCTAATATTATTCTTTTTCTACATGCACCTTTCTCTTTTCTAATTCCATTCTATTATGTCCCTGTGTTCAGTTCTCCCTGGTGAAGAGGTCCTTTTGCACCTTCCTGATTCCTCCACCGGCGTCCCTATCTTCCCTGGTGGCTCTGCTTTCAGAGATCAGTTGCAGTTCTGTTCTCCCTCATGCAACACAAGCCACCAATAAGCACTGCTAAGTTCATTCCTCCTTTTACAAACCTTAGTGCTCTTTTTATAAAGAGGTTAGGACAGTTGTAGACACATTTGGAAACAAACAAAAAAAGAGAAAACTCTACCCAGCCAAGCAGCCAGGATTGCACAGGATACCAGGGCTCTCTCATGCACTCTGAGCTTCAAAATTCCTCAGCACCTTTTGCTCCTCTTGTTCCCTTCTAATTAATTCTTTGAGTGAGCAACTGGAGTTTGATCAATATAAAAATCTGTGATTTTTCTAATTGTGATTCGTTACAGCTTCTCTAAAGTGGTTACTCTAAGAATAAAGACTAACCTTTTCAAACCTCTCATCCGGAAATATTATGATAATGAGCAATGCCTGAGCTTCAACAAAGGATGCCTGCAATATTACTGTACTATTGAACAGGCAGATCATTTATAAAAGTAAAAAGTTGCTTCCAGAAAAGGCATCTTTATGGAAACATTTAGCCCTCTTTAAATTAAAAATTCGGGTTTATTTCTTATTTTAAGAATTTACCAGAAGACCACCTAGATGATAACATTTGCTTTATAAATAACACACTACTATTTAACGCAAAGAACAGATGCTTATCTCTACTTCAATTCGTGCAACATTTTTGCAGGAATAATCTATAAAAAATTAAGCTTCCCAAAATGAAATATACTTGTCCATGTGTGAGGAGGAAACTGCAAACCAAAGCCTATTTAATCTAGTGCAATTTGTATGAATGATCTCATAGCCACAAAATAAGTCCATACTCAAACATATTAGTGTGAGTTATCCAACAAATATTAAAAATGGCATTTGCGCAATGCATAGGGATGTTGATGTTACAGAATGTCAGACACTCTACTTGAGGTTTTTTGGAACAGAGAATTTACAAACATTTATTTTAGGAGGTCAATAGTGCGTTCTCTCTCTTGGACAAGCTATTTGTGATGCTATTAGGCAGTGTTATTTGCATACATCTATGCTTATTAAAGATTTTAAAAAGCAAACTTTAGTCTGAATTTTACCACAACAGGGAACATAATTTTTTTTACTTTCAAAATGAAGTCTTCTAGTCAGCTATCCCATAATGTCTGTGCAGTGTCATTTTATGGCACCCATGTTCCAATACTTTAAAGCACTTAGACAGTATTGTTGAGTCCAGTGCAACAATTTGCATACTTAAAGTTAAGTACATACTTTTTGGGACCTGGGCCTAATACTTCCTTTCATTGTTTGTATGTATTGCAAATGCTTTCTGTTTCCTTCTGGACGCGGGATAGCTAATTATGTTTTAGTCCCTGGGCATCCAGCAAGCATAATATAAAACCACAAGCTTATGGCTGTTTCTTACTGCAGTTTTGTCCCAGCGCAGACTAGGCTAAAGGTGCAGTTACAGGCTTCCACTCCAGAGCAGCTTCCTCCCAATATCCAAGGAAAGTAATCTCCTGGCTATGCTAACAGTCATCCAAAAACCTACCATATAATCTAATTGAACTATCGATTCCCAAGCTAGGGCTTCTATTTAACATTCTAGAGAGAAAGAAAAGAGAGAGAAAAAGCTTTTGCAGACACAGTAACACAATGCTGCACAAACCTTCCTTAGCTTCTCTTGCTTTACATTCATTTATCACAAAGATTATGCAAAAAATATAGTTACAATGATAATGACAGTATCCCCCTCCTTCTCTGAAATGTATTCTTCTTTTTATTTCAAGCTGCAAATTCTTGAACAGGGAATATACATTTTCCTTAATAAGAAAGAGTCTAACTGCAAGGAGGAATAGAAGAATGGAAAGTGCTCCATCACAGCATCACCTCACATTAGTTATGTGTCTAGACAGCTGGTAGTACTATCGGTATGACAGAATCTTCCTCAGCTTTTTGTTTGTTTGTTTGTTTAGTTTGGGGTTTTTTTTTAATTTAAGAGGAGAAAAGAAGCATGTATTTTGCATTTAAAAAATTCCATCAGAAACCTACTTTATCTTTCATTCAGATTGCAAGATCAACAAACTCCCTTGACAATTATTTCCTATGAATATTAATTAAGTTACTACTACAGTGTGTTTACTAATCTTTTAGAAATAAAGCAAGCATTATGGGGACAAGATATTAGTGCCATGGAATTAGAAAAAATAGTTTGAATATTTGACCAACAATACAGGTTCTGTTCTGGCAATTCTGTAAGTGCAAACCTTATAGCTATTTTACTGAAAGCTATATATGATAGCAATGTGTGACATTCCTCCATATTTTTGAAAAAGCAAGTCAGGATTATTCATACCAATATCAAAGAGACCTACTTACAAAAGTATTCTGTTCTGTTATCTGATCCCAGAATGTTTACTTCATATAACTGGAGTAACTTAAATAAGAAAATACCTTCATTTATCTAAATGGCATAATAAGATTTGTTCTTTCTGGTCAAAATATTTCCTTATATCATAACATATTCAAAAAAGAGGTTAAAAGCACTTCTCAATTGTTTCTCAGGTAGACTTATGTATTTGGAGATCTTTTAAGTCATGAATTAAGTGACTCTAGGAAGGCAAGTTCTTCACAGAATAATTTAAAGTCAGCTCCGAAAGAGTTTCTAGTCTGGTTTTTACAATGTAGTTATTGTCAGAAAATAACACCGGGGGTTCTTCATACCATGCCTCTTCACGACTAGTTTGTAAGCTATAACAAACCACTTCCTATCTGCCAGCCCCTGAAATTTCCCTAAATAGTTAAACAACATGTTGATAGTTAAGAGCTACAGTTTACTCGAGGCTTGTACTTTTGGTTTTGGGTAATGAAGCTGAAAAACGGGACATTTGGCAACAACCTAAACTAGTATTGTTCCTGCCTATTTTCCACTGGAATTATAGGAGTGGAAATTTTAATCTTATTTAGGACAACAACCTACCTTCAAAGGAAAAATTTCTTTCTACTGGTGAGGTCCATATACAACGAAGTGACACACAAGCCCTAAAAGAGATTTCCCCAGAGAAGGAATTACTTCCTTAGGGTCCCTTTGCAAGCTGTGATGAAGGAGCAGTTGTGTGAAGAGAGCCAGGAAAGGCATTGCACAAGGCAGTGATTGCAGCAGCACTGCACTTGCAAGGAATTGCATGGAAGTTGCTGTAACTGCAAGAGTGATGACCCTGACTTTTGCAGGAACCACTTCTAGGGCAGCCCAGTGTTAGGTGGACAAAAAGGAAGCAAATTAAATACCATAACGCTCTTTCCTCCTAACAGTCTTAAAAAAATCTTAGCCCACGTTTTCATTGAGGACTGCGCACCAAACACTTTGCACAGCTTAAAAGCAAGGATGGCTTCAGAAGACTGACCACTGGGTGAGGAGGAGCCTGAGGGAAAGAACAGCCCCGATGCAGCTGGCCAAACATCAGCCTACATCAGCCAGAGGTTCGTGTTCCATCCAGGGCAGAGAATAGCTGAAGAAAAAGGTGTGGGAGCACAGACAAATGGCATCAAGGAATCAAAGGACATGCATACATATATTGCAGGAAACATCACTAACTCACTTGGTGCTATTTGAATATTTACTGCAAACTAAGAATGCCGAATCTCAGGTCCTCATGTCTGTTCAGAAATGAGGGTGGAGACGCTACTGGCATCATTGGTGCAAAAATGGTCTTTCACTGAAGGATTTTCTTCAGTGTTTTTTTCATGAATAACAATTAGTCCTTGACGTTTTGAGTAAGTTCTAAAACTGGTGTAGTAATACATAGGTAACTGTTCAAGTCTGGCTTTCATTCAAGTCTGCTCTCATCACATTTTCTAGCTATTTACTGGTAAACAGTATTAAAATTACTCTTATTCTGTTGGCAGCAGTTTGGCCTAATATGACCAATATGTCTTCTCTGTGAGAACTGTCCATAATATGCAAAGTGAAGAGGACCATATGCACTCCTTTTAACGTTTGTTCACTGCTAGAAGTGATGACCCAAGACTGCTGAAGCCCAGGGACACGTCTAATTTCTCCTGATTTACCCTTGTTGACCAAAGTCTATGGGTCTTAGTGAAGAATTCAGAAGTAAAGCCCAAGAGACCCCAGCAGAAGGCTACCTTAGCTTTCTTGCTACATTCTCTGCAATAGCTAACAAAAATCATGAGATCATCATCTAAGTCCTCCTTCATTAACTGTGCATTTGCGTTCTTCTTTATTATTATTACTTTTCCCCCTCATATTAAGGAATCATCGAGAAAAACTCCCTATCAGCTGTGTTGTAAAGCTGATAGAATACATGGATTCTGCATTGTCCCCCCATACCTCAAATTTTGAGGGCTTCACCATAACTGTCAGTGATAATTGTCAGCACTACTCCTATTGATACATAAAGAATTAATAAAATATGTAAATCCCAAATGGCTCAACACAACTTTGCCCTATTCAGCAGAAAGACCCGGAACTTTCAGTCAGGAATTTGGCTGAAGTGAAACTGTATCCTGTTCAGTGGAGTACAGAGCAACTGTCTGTAATGTTTCTCTCATGTTTCAGCAATACAGAAATTTCTTGGCCTAGTCATGCTCCTTCACTATGTTGTTCTACTGAAGTTTATTGAAATGGGCTCTGGCATGAAATGCTTTTGCCCAGCTAGCCCATTTACTAGAAAGTGCAGCTTCATCTAGTGACTACTAATGAGGTATGTTTTTTGTTGGGTATGTTGAAAAGCATCTTCAAAAGCACTTTGGAAAGGGCTTAGGCAATGAAAACAGATATTTTAGCCATATACAATCTTGTAATTCACTCCTCCCTCCTTTACAAGCATTATACTTCACTGACATCCCCAAAATGGAACATACAAAAGAGGAAAAAAAAAAAAGGGAGTTTGAATTGCACCTTTCTCCTCAGCACAACTGCAACAATTAAACACACTTTACAACGGCCCGACATCACTATGAATCCACTTATTGAGGACATTTGTGATGTCCATCATGTCAGAGGCTGTCAGGCTACTTTCTGGAATTTGACTACGTAAACCAGCTCCTCCTTCTGAGGCAGTCTTGCTCCTCTGTCTGATTTCTGTGCTTGCAGAAGAAGGTGTAATTGAAGATTTTCAGAGCTGATAAAATCTTGGAGATTACCAGTGACAGAAAGATTCAAGTATTAGTTCCAGTGGTGGTAGCGCAGTTCAGTGAACTCTTTCCCCTTAAACAGCTCACAATTATGTTTCCATTTTATCTTTTTCTCCACAGTTGCATAAATTCAGAGAACCTGTGCAAGTGTAGGTTGTTTTGAAAGGAACAGTGCATTTAAGGGGTTAAAATGGCAATATTCTATTAAATCCTCTTTTCACAAGTTGGCAAAGATCATAGACTATGCGGTAACAATGTTGGTAATCAAACTGGTAAATTCTTTTTAAGCAATCATCTGAATGGGAAGTAAAGAAATTTTATCTTTTAAGAAGTCTTATATTGTCATATTTATTTCTTCCAAAAATTGTTTTTTTGAAAAGGTGGAAAGTTGAGCTGCCTAACACAATCACATCAATCAACAAACATAGGATTTTGACTGTATCTCCTATTACAACGCTAGAACTCAGTCGTTTCTTGCTTATTCTTCTTTTCTCCTTCCAAAACTGCTTTGTGACACCTTGAGTATGAAAGCAGCCAAATAAAATCTGTCTATTCTTTCCAGTCTTCTGAAAATATCTGAATTATGGGGAAGAGGATGGTAAAACTTCAAAAGCTTCATTACATTATACTGATCGTTTATAAGGGCTGTATTACTTGCTCTTGTTAATTTGGCTTTACAGTGTGCAGACACAGCCTTGCAACAGTAATCTGCCCACTGCAAAATCCTTGTTTCAGCACTGAAGCAATATTGGCTTTAGGTCACCCATCCAGCAAGCGCGTGATTCTCAGTCAGAAAAGACACCTGTATATTTGGAGAGCTGGCAAAGAAGCAAGTGCAGAGGAAGTTCTTGATAGCAAGAAGACCATTTTCCCCGTTTGAATTTATAAAGGAACAAATTTTGTTTGCAAGAAGCTCGAGAAGAATAAGGTACATTTTGCCCTACATGCAGAATTCTTGAGCAGTAAATGTCATTTCCCTTTCTAACACCACCTTTTTTCCACAGCGACATGCTTCCATTTATACATACACACACAAAAAATATTTGCTAGCAATGTACATATGCGTACAGATCTACAGTAATTTGTTCATCTGATTTCTCTGAGAGTTCATCTCAGAGGGTTGCAAAGCAGCGCTTGGGCTGTAAATAGAGAAGAACCAATGACAGCCAGAGAGCCATGAGACCCTTCCATCTATCAGTCAAGTTGTCGCTGCCCTTCAACACAGGTGAAGAAATGTCAAATAATATTTGCAGCAAGTTAAGCATTCCCATAAGTGTCAGTGGAAGTGAATTGGCTCCAGACACCTGTTTTTAAATTTCTTCCTTCAGCGAGAACAATCTCAGCAGGAACTGGGAAGGCACACAACTCGTGTGCCTTTTTTCCTTTGGGTGACTAGTTTCCACCAGGACCTGAGGTAGAGTATGAAGTATTATGGGACGCTTGAGAGGCAACAGGTGTCTAATGCAAATAGGTAGTAAGTGCAGGGTTGTCAGTGAAGATAGTAACACTGGCACATGAAATAATAGTAGTAAGTAATTGAAGCAAGGAAAAGGAGTGTCAAATGAGACAGCTGAATTGGCATATGAGTCTCTCATGAGATATTGAGAGATGTTGGTTTGGAGAATCAGACTCTCTTTTGGCATCATTTACAGAGCCTCTTTCTCCTCCTTTTAAATTGAGAAGGATCAGACAGGCAATAACAACACTTACATTTAATCTTGGTGATCTGCAAACGCTCCTGCCCACTAACATTAGGACAGGGGGGCTGGCTGCGTGGAGGCTTTTTTAACCCTACTGCCCAGCCTGAGCTAAAGTTCTGACAGCAAGTTATTTTTTGCTTCTGGTATCTCTTCTCCTCAGCTAAATTTTACATAAAATTTACACCACTACCTTGCTTACACTAGCAGCTTAACATATACCAGAAATACATTCTATAGGTAATCTCTGTTCCTTTGCACAGATAACCCTGCAGTCTTCACCCCCGTGAGCTTGGCAGGGAGGTATTCAGCAAGGAAAGTGGGAAAGAGCCCTCTTCTTCTCAGCACCCTTTGGAGCCAGCCTGCAGTACCTCTGCGAAGACCATCTGCTACCACAGCCCCAGTAACCCTGCACTGGAAGTCTCTGTTGTTCCCCGTACGGGAGATCCCTGTTCCTAAGTCATTACCTTCACAGCAATGTGCCATTGTGCTGCACACAGAGAGTTAAATTTCTACACTGGCACCTCAAAGCCAGTTCTCGGTCCAGGAAAACAAAATTACATAGGTTTCGTGGCAGACAGCACACTTTATAACACAAGGAAAAGAAGTAAAATTCTGCCCACAAGGGAAAAACTGCAAAGGAAGCAACCCAGGAGATTATTTTGGGTATGCAGTTATGAGGTAGTTCTAAAATAAATAAATAAATGGACCAGCTAGTATATAAACATGACAGAGGAAAAAATAAATATTCAGGCAGGTTCAGCTGCTTCATTATTTCCCCCGATGCTTTTCAGACATCTTCACTCTCAAGCACTTAAAACACATACCAAAAATATTTGCTACTCCCTTAAGCCATTTTTAGCCTACCTGCCTAGTGCGCAAATACAGTTTCCTTGCAACAGCAAGCTGTAGTATTGTGTTAATAATTTTTCCCCCAATTCCACTGAGATACCAAGAGAAACTTGAAAGGAAAATCAAAAATTAAAAAGGCAAAGGGATCTTTTAATATATACTGTCAAACAGCTGTGAGGCCTTAATCCTAGATGCCTTTTTTTCTCCTTCCGTAACACCTACTTGAGATTTTTCTGTTCAGCAACAAAAAGATGCTCAACCTTAAAAATTAATTTTTACAATGTACTTTTTTAAAACACAGTGATTTGAGCGAAAGTTCTCTCACTGACTTCACAACTGCACCCAGAAATCGTACTTCACAAATTCGATGAGGAAGTGACTTTTGTGCCATTACGCCTTTACCCTATCGCCCGCCACCATTTCCTCGCTGCAGCGCGTTTTTGCCCAATGCGCCAATTCAGAACTGTTGCCAACAGATGGTTCAAGCCACATTTTCACTTAACCATCATGGACCCAAGCTGGAAGGATTTTGAGCGAGAAACGCATAATTTATAAATATAAAAGCTATGTGTACTTATTCCACTATATGTACAAGCAGAAAGCCAAGGACTCTGGTTTTTAGTGTGTTATATGCCCCACATCCTTCTGACACAGGTGGGGACAGAAAACGCTCCCCAGTTCGTGGAACACAGTTTAGAGGATGAAGACTGGGTGTGCCCATTTTAAATTTCCTGCTCTTTTCAGTAAAAGTGCATATCCCTCAGCATCTTGACAGAAAGAAACACAATCCAGGTAAAATGACAGAAAACAAAAGATGTCCATGGCACTGATTTTGGTTCATTTTTCCCTGCTGAAGTTAAGAGGTGGGTAGGAATGTTTCTCACATGATATTTCTATCAGCTCTTTGTGTTAATTTATCATTAAATCCAGTAAATACCAGTACTGTCCTTGTCTATATAAGGACAGCGAAAAAAAAATGAATCCAAATTAATATCTAATAGGAGTCATTAAGCTAAGTTTAAGCCGTTTATGTGAAAATCATACTTTAAAAATAAATTTAAAAAACAAACCTATTTAAAATGAAATTTAAAGTTATGACAGTCTTTGTGAAAGGCCTAAGAGCAAGGTTAAAGTGTCTCATTAAAACCTTAATACTACAGTTTATTTTTCAATCACAATTTATTACAGTAGCCTCTGAAGACTAGGGAGAGAGGATGTTCTCTTCAGTTCTACTTATTCAACTAGCAAACTCAGTGATTAGATAATGAAAAACAGAGCAACCACCTGTAACCTGAAAAAATATAAACTTATTTTCCCCCTCCAAGATTAGGGCTAGAACTAGGCATTAGTGAATGAGATCTACTGTTTCTAAATCCTGGCAGACTCAGTCCCCAGGAGGTATTACATCAGTTCCTTCCTTGTAGAAAATACTCATTTTGTTAAAAAATTGTAATATTTACGTGAAACATATTTTGATAGACTTTACTTATACATGCAACATGTTTAAGTAAACTGATTTTTTTTTTTTTAATTCTCAGTACCATTTGTTATCTATTAACTGAATTTTGATCGCCTCCAAAAGGTGTTCCAAATACAAATCACTGGAATAGTAAAACAGTCAATGCTTGAATCTATTTCAGATAATAATCTGAATATATGCTTCTTTCTTTACAAATACATTAAATATTGTGTTCATGGGTAACCAGCAAGTGTTTCTTTTATTGTAAAGGCAGTATTTTGCAGCAAATCAACACTCAATGGCAACTTCAACTTTCAAAATACAAATTCATTGGCTATCAACTGATACAAACTAACTCTTCTTTCAGAAAGCAGCAGGGAAGCGGTGGGAAAAAAAGCTTCTTAAAAGTCTATTACTTAAAACAAGTTTTTCCTGCTTCAGGCTTTAAATCAGTAATAAAAATGGCTATTTAAATTACTTTCATGTCAATCCATCCACCATGATCTGCAGAGAGCTATTTAAGAAGACGAAGAGACAGACTAAAGAATATCTTCACTTGTGTTACTGTCAAACCTGGTATAGTTCATATTTATCATGTCATACTAATATTTCTTAAAACTCATATTTTTACTGCAATGAGTATTTCAATGGAGAAAGATATATACATTATTATAAACACAGAAGATTTTTTATGTGCCAAAATAAAGGAAAAAACTTATGTATTTGAAAAAACACATTGAGAAGATGACATATGACTAAGAGCCTCCATTGCAATAAAAAGATATAACAGCAACAATTGGCAACCAGCAGAAGCTTAACAAATATTTGATTACCCCTGACTTCTCCAAGACAGACATCAAGCATCAAGATAGAAAATAACATGAAAGAAAAAAATATATTCTGTAAATCGATTAAAAAAAAATCACCAGTACCACGTACTTTGTACTGTATAAAAGTAAAACCTACTCAGATTAAAAAAAAAAAAAAACACACAAAAAAGAAACTACTAAGATGCCTGTAGGAATAATTTCCAGTGAGAACAAGAGCCTGAAAACCTTTCATAAAGCATTTTGAGGCCCAGAATGAGATGTGCACTGCTGCTGCCTTCTGTCTTTCTCCTCCAGCCTTCCCCCATCCTTTAAAATCCCCTCCCAGTAAAGGAACATCAGAGGATTTTATGGAATATCCGTTGGACAGCCCCATGCCTGTTTTACTTAACTGGGAACTACCTAGCAGGTACCATACACCCTGCAAAAGAACTGCAAGCAAGGGTTAAGAACTATGTTTGCCTACGCTGGATGCTTACACTTCACCAAATTAACAAGAGGACACATAACTTCTGCGTTCCTGTGGAGCACAAGTGGGCGTAGACAGAGACTTCCCAGTGACAGAGGGGACAAACTACTCTTGGGTACTTGTGATAGGGTTGTTACTGTTAAAAAACCTAACAAATAAACGAACCAACCTTAGTTAATGTAGAGATAGGGCTGCTCCAGAGCACTTCCTGGCAACTTTATTGCCAATGAAAAAACAAGTAAAATCAATGTTCGGCTACTGCCAAAAACCATTCTTGTCACTATCCAGGCTTCAAAATCACAGATATTCACCCAGGCTAGCTCTGAACCAGGAACTTCCTTATCCTTTCAAAACGCATTTGCACAGAACTCCGATCAGAGAGTTGTAGGTCTGGTCTCCTCCCCCAATGGACAGTGTGGGACATCATTAATAACAGGCCAGGGCCGTCAGCGATATGTGGATAGCACCTATTACAGTGCACTATTG
Source organism: Anarhynchus alexandrinus (assembly GCA_008711295.1). Lineage (NCBI taxonomy): Eukaryota > Metazoa > Chordata > Aves > Charadriiformes > Charadriidae > Anarhynchus > Anarhynchus alexandrinus. The sequence continues at coordinate 2,143,586 of VUYV01000161.1, forward strand.
AAAATAATTATAATTACAGAAAATAGCTGTGTAGCAACACCTACAGAAATCAGGGATTAATCTTGAATATGTGTATCCAAATAACCGTACATTTTAGGGCAGACACAAAAAGCAGTTCATCCTTTAAAGAAATAAAGAAGGGTAGTATACTCTGGTTTTATGATAGCTGGGTGAGAGGTGACAACAGTGTGAGACCTATTTGGTCTGAAGTCTTAGCTGAGGATTTTCTCTATTTTTAGCAACAGTAACAATAGCAAGTGGATGAAGAACTGCAGGTTTGCATTACGCTACAGAACAAGCTTGCCACACCTCTCTATGAATTGCTTAGTCTTCCTTCCGTCTGGTCATGCCTTTCCATGTAAATTAGCCCACTTGGATGTATTAACCCCATTCCACCTTAAAAGTTTTATTTTCAAATAAATATATGTGTTTCTAAGCACTGATCTCTAGAGAATAGGGGGAGAGTGTAATTTATTACATGAGTACCTGAATAGGTAGTTGGGCTGTAAGATTGGAAATATGGCTAAATTTGTCAATTTATTTTGACATATCTATTTCTTTACAAAAAGTGAAAGGAATAGTTCATACCTTACATTTCAGTATTTAGACATCTCCAAGACTCACAGAATCACAGATATGCATACAGAGGAGGACCAGCTCAGAGCAAGCTGGCACATTTGGGGGAGGTACATGCTTCTGAAAAGCAGCAGACATGAAGGAAAAGAATTCCCCAGAAACAAAGGAATCCCAAAGGTACTGTTAAAATGCACATGCCTGAAAACAAAATAGCAATGACTAATCTGTGTGTGAAGCTTGGAAATTAAATTCCAGGACAATGGATGAAAATTAGGGGATGGACGGAAGAACCCTTCCAGACCACAGCAACAACTACCTTGCCTCTCTCTCTGGCCACTGCAGTCTAAGCAAGTCTCCCAGGGAGCGAGGCAGAGTGCTGCAGTCGGATTACCACGCTCAAAAATCTTTGCACAGCTACTCAGTGCCTCCACAGCATGCTAGGACATGTGCATGAAGGGGTTGGCAAGGGGCGCGTGTGTTGTACCCTCTGCTTTTTCACTTGAAATAAAGTCAAGTTCCATTTTGGAGAATGAGGCTCTTCTCAACTGATGTATAAAACCTGCTGCTAAGATAGGGGACTCTGTCAATAATCAAATTAGACATGTATAAGGGGAGGGACATTTCCTTCTGCTATACTCAGAATTGCCAAATTTAGGTATATTTGTGACATTTTAGACAGTTAGAGCCATCCATCAGCATCTCTGTCACTAGCTTTGGGTTTGCAAAAATGGAAACAAGATGTTGCCTTGGAATGCAGCTTTGCAAAATTCTGCAGATTAAAAAACACCTCACTACAAATCCAAGATTCTGTATGCAACTAGAAGCTACCGCTGTAACATGATAAGCAAGATAGGTGCTACATTAAATGACCACATGAATGGTCATTTAATAAAATGTTAATAGTAGGATCCTGAACTTACTTAGATTAACTTTCCTATTATTTACACAGAACATCATTAGGCTATCAAAACATACCACACTGTAGCCCAGAAAAACAGGCAGTGTGCTGGGGGGTGGAAGGAATCAGCATTCTGGTGCGGTAATAAAGGTTTCTTTCTCCAATGATAATCAACTCTGCATAATTAAAATAGCTCAGACTGCTGAACTAATTTTCAGACTGGAGGTTTCTTCCTGTAGCAACACTTACACACAAAGTTTCTACTGCGGCTGAATTTAATCGTGAGTCTAATTACAATTTTAATGAATATCTTCAACACTGCATGTAAACTTGCACTTCACAGTCTTGCTATCAGAGCGTTTTAGAAACTCTCTGCATTTAATATAAAGGATTGTTCTGAGAGATGCTCATGGTAAAGCGGTATTTTTTAAGAAAGCTTAAACTATATTTGGCCAAATTGAAATGTTTTAAAGTTATTTTAAACCAACTTTAGTTTTACTATGCATATTTCAGAATATTTTTACTATACATTTAATGAGCATTTGGCCTATTTCTAATCAAGTTCTAACTTCAGTATGGTCCGGACTGTATCTGCTGAGTTTCCCTTCCTCCCTTTCACTCCTTTTTGTAAATACTTAAGGCTTACTTGTAGATTTTCTCACCACAGGGAAAAAACCAATACAGGAAATTCTCTGTTTGTTCACAGAAGAGAAGCCAGATTTAATAGTCAAGGCCTAAAACCCACACCAATAAAATACCAATTCTATCTGAATTGCCTGATTTTTTTTTTTATGTAATTCTAGTGCAGTGAACTAAAAATTCTGTAGCAGCCTCACATAAATCAGAAGCTCTTTAATTAAACATGAAAACTGACTATTCACCGTGGAGTTTCTTCTGCTATATACAGTTTAGTTTATTTTATCTTACGTGCCCCTCAAATTTGCAATGGCCAGGCTGGTGTACTGTTTCCATTACAGCAGCACAGGTTGCTGCTAAAATAAAAGTGGCCTGGTAGTCCGGCCATTTGCAGATTACGCTTCTAGGTCCTAGGCAGACTTGACAGATTCAAGATGACAGGATATGAGCATTCTGTATTGATGTATCCATCAGTACTGCAATCATCAATGCAGAATAAGCATTTTTATGTTCCAGAGCTAAACTTCAGTTAAGGCTTCTATGAGGAAGCCTATTCAGATGTTCTGAAGGTTTCCAGGGTTGAATTTCTTCCCTTCTCCCCATTCCACCTGTATATTTCAATTGAGAAAATGTCTTTCTTGTTTGCTTTAGAATTTAAATCTAGCAGAAACATCTTTAATCACCGAGTCCTATTCCCTGCTTCTATATAATAGCAGTATCATAAACTTATGAAGCGATGTTGAAACCAGTTAGGTTTCTTGTCCCACTAGTCCTACTGGGAGGCTGTTCTAGAATCCCACTGATCTACTGGTTAGAAACCTTCTTTGAACATCACCTGTTAAATTTCCGTGCAGGAGGATTTCTCCTCCAGACCCAGTCTCGTTGTCCCCTGCTGTGATGCTGGCAACATCTGCATTCACAGTTCAGTACAGAGGCTTCTCTCTTCAGCTCCAGGAACCCCCTACGCCAGATAACACCACTCAGACCTCCAACTAGCTGTGCCTCGCATGTGGCCCTAGAAATAGGCTGCAATGTTATAAAGCAGATGGGGTCCTGTGTTCAAAGGAGTCTCCTGAGAAATGCCGCTTTCCCCAGCTGCAACTGGGACTGCAGATCCCAGCTCCTCCCACCATGCTCTGGGTATCAACCAAGTTCAGAGACCTGCTATTTAAGGTTAAGGAGAAAAGGATTCATATATATATATATATGTATATGTCATTGTAGATTTTGAAAGCAGTTCAAAACAAAAACATTTTTGATGATTTGTTTTGCTTTTCATTGTTTCAGTTCAAATGCCCACCTGGTTTGCTCTTGGTTGTGTTTTATGTCTATGACTTGCATTTAATTTCATGAAGAGAATGGTAAAAAGTTGCTTTTTAAAATTTAGAAGTGTATTCAGAAAGATAAATTCAACAATGTTTTAGCAGAAATGTGTATACTAGAAGAAAATAGCTTGGTTTTCCATTTATTTTTCTATACTCTGGAAAACATCACCTCAGTATTGTAGCATGTATATCTTCAGCTGTGCTATAAGGATCGGGGACAAGGAAGGGAAAGATTTTGGTTTTCTACGAGTCTTTTACTTCTAAATATGCCCTATCAGTAAACTGTCTCCAACCTAAGAGGTAATACAGGTAATAATAATTTGCCCTACTCTCAGCGTGGAAGCCATTTGTCTACTTGATTAAGTACCAGTACAAAAATATTGTCTGGAATTTAAAAAAAAAAAGAAAAAAACACACAACAGGAAGAAAAAGAGCTCAAATCCAAGAAAATGAAAGTTTCTCAGGTATTTGCCAGTGTTTACGATGCTTATGGTTAACAGTCCAGCGTTACTCAATGAAGAGGTGATGCTGCAGGGGAGGCACAGCCAAATGGCAGCCAGCAAGAAAGTCATGCTGTACCTACAGTCCCGTGCTGCGTGACACAGAAGCAGCTGTAACCGAAGCGCTGGATGATGCAGGTCTGTAGGTGCGATTTCAAGGTTAGCCTAAACTGGTCTAACTGCAAACTAGTGCAGAAAGGTGCAGTTGTATCCCCCTTGTTCCTCCGCAGGTGCACGTTGCCACCTCTTCCTCCTGCCTATTCACACAGAGAGTCTCACCCACCTAACAGGAAAATGTAAACGTCTCAGTTATCTTTCAGTCAGACTGGAAGCAGGTCTGGCTGACGGGGTAGCTGTACTCTGGTAGTACAGCAGGACGGCTGCAGGGCTGTACAGCCCAGCATCAGGGATAAGGACAGACTTCTCCAAAGGTGGCAACTTTCTGCTCAGACTGCTGTGATACCCTGCACCATGCCCAGAAGCTTCACTCTGATTTCAGGCTAGCAACTGATGCAATAATGACTTTTTTTTTTTTTTCCCTTCAAATTACACAGACCATGGAAGAATGAAGTAACTAAAAGCACGATGACAGCTGGAAATGCCTACAAAAAGGAAAAAAGTAAGGAAGTTCACACAGCACTTCAGAGGTACTTACAAAGAATAGGAGCCAAAAAATAAGAAGATACACGGGAGGTGGTCTGATTTTTCACATAGCACTGGTTGATTCAGAGCACAAATGTTTAATAGTTTTCAGCTATCATAGACATAGAAGTCGAACTATGAAACCATACCAGAAATTCGAGGAGCACTGCATTCCTTGTAAAAATGAAACACATGAAGTATGTGCTTTTAATCAGGGCACAGAAGAATGTGAAATTACAGAGGGGGTTGTGATCAATCTAAGCCAATTTTGCAAGTCTAACTAGGACCAGATATGAGATAAGATTGTAATTGAGATCTGGAAGAAAAACTGAGTGTTCACTGGAAAACACAGAATTAACCCTGAACTATGCGTTTAGAATTTACAACACAACCACAGTTGTCCAATACATAAGGAAGATTATGGGATTATGAAAGGTAAGCAATTCTCTGACACTGAAGTCACGATTAAGGATACTCAGCAGAAGAAAGAGGTCATGAAAAAGGTGGTGGGGTGGGGGGGTTCAAAGTTTGTACCCATTATGGCAGTTAATGTAAGCTGCAACAGCAGAAAGAGGTAAGAAATTAAATGAAATAAATGAAATGGATTTTATCACTTTGCAGTAGTTTGGAAGCTCCAGCAAGGTGGTCTGCTGACCAAGAAAACAACATCACCTCTGCCAGTTCACTGCTCCAATACAGGTGAATACTCTATAACCCGATTTTAATCGGGCAGGACTTTCCTTTCTTGCACATCAGCCCAGCCCACGCACCAGGGAGTAGTTAGGAACAGGTAATAGAAAGTAAATGGGTGAAAAATGCAACTTACAGGAATGACTGTTCCCTCTGGGGATAGAACTAAGCACATGGGTGAGAAAGAAACTGCAATAACACTAGTGAAAAAGAAGTAGTTGTTATGATGTTAAAAGCTCATCCTACATTCAGTCTCATCAAGCAGATAGGCCAAAATGATTAAAGAAGAGTCTGAATCAATCTCCAAAGTTCACCCCAGAAAACTAAATGTAGCAAATTCCATCACCTGTAAAAGTGTTTCTCTTACCTTATGACAGAAGCCAAAAGAGGAGCCCAAGGAACACATTGTTCTGGGCATACAAGAGAGAAACAGAAAACAGAGCGAGTACACACTGTGCATTGTTTTAAAAATAGAAGGAAAAAAGATCATACTTTATTTACAGCTGAGTTACATAGCAAGGAGCAGGTATCTAAAAAGGGAGCATTTTTACCACCTATTGAACAAGAAATACTGGTAGAAGGGAAGGGATATAGTGTATTTCAAATGTTTTTCATGTATGATGTGAGAGGTTGTCATAATAAGTAACGCATGAAAAAAAAAAAAGCAGCTCATATCCATGTATAACAACAAAAAAACTCAACTGTTTTTTCGTACTCCGATGTGAATTCCAGTCAATACCCACTTATATCTGTGTGTGAAAACACAGGAGTTTGATCACATAAAAGATACTTAGTTTATTTAGATTATCTTTTAAACTGGTGAAAACAACAGAAAGGTATGACTGGAAACTCTAGGCAATTTTTGGCAGAGCCAAAAATTGAGACAAATCAAAATGACAGAAATATAAATCCTATATAACAAAAATAACAAATAGGAAAAGCATTAACTTAGCAAAGCACATCAGCAAATTGGGGTAAGGTGAATAATCCATAGGGAAAACTGTTTTATGCAATACTTTTAAACATTGGGATAAAAATTCTGACACTTCTTTTTGTTTCTTCCAAGTCCGCTTGCTAGGGTTTGCTGGAAGGCATTGTGGAATACGGCTGATTCTGGCTCAGGTTTTCGGGACAGATCACTGGAGGCTTTCTAAATTGGTCGGCAGTAGATTTTGGCAGCACTCATCTCAAACTTCCCTAGGTTTCTCCAGGGTGCAGAGCAAGCTGGATCAGGTTTCATGTTTAAATTAATTTGGAATTACTTTTTGCAAAAGTGACTGGAGTTTGCAAGTTTTTCTGCTTTCCTTTGCTGGAGATGAAATATTACTTTCTGCCACTATACTTTTCAGAGTCTCCAGCATTTCAGCCTCCCTACATGACTGGATCCTTCTTGCCTTCTACCACAATTCATTTATGTTGCGTTCTAAATTTTTCCTAACCAAGTACAGTTCTATTCCTGTCAGATTTACCCAGTTCTGAGATCCCATCTGCTTGGCTATATATTCTTTAACAGATTCTGTTTGCTATATGCTGACCTAGTTCAAAGTTACATTTGCTCATTGACTGTTCTGTACTTCACCTTCTCCCATGTTTATTTCACCTGAAAATTGTATGGGTTTGCAGTTAGGTTTTTCACCTAGGGCATTTTTATAGATTAGAAACAGTACAAATTCAAGTATTGATCCCCGGGGACCCCATTTAATACTTTACCTAAATTGAAATAGCTCCACTTACAATCACTTTTTATTCCATATGTGTAACCACTGAGCTATTCATCCAATTTCATATTACTGCATCTCTTGAATCCTTGAAGCTCTTTACTGTGGGCAGTCTTGTGACAATGCTTGCTGCTTAAATATACCACATTATAACCCTGTGGTGTACATCTGAAGTACGCTGTGTGTACAAGTCTAACATTACCCATGTTGGACCACCTAATGATTTTTCTTTTGCTTATGCCTGCTTTGTTTATCAGAAAAGGAAAGGATTCTGTTCTTGCAGTGGCAACTCTGTTCTTACACACAGGGAAAAGGCAGTGATCGAGACTGACTGCCATTCTTGGCTATTCTCCCTAACATGGGGGTTTGATTGCGCTAGTCAGAATACCCAGAAGTGCCATCATCACAAAATGCCTTGCAGACAGATATTAAGCTCATCTTGAGCTGCACCATTCCCTATAAAACAGAGAAGTTGTACTGGGCGTTAACACNGTCTTGAGCTACATCTCCTTTTTGAAAGCTCTACCATTCCCTAGAAACAGAGAAGTTGTACTGGGCGTTAACACAGAGCCCACATTGAGCAAGCAGATCTTGTGCCATATAAAGGCTCCAAAGCTCCACATGGATTCCTTGCAAGCTCAGGTAGAGACAAGCTAATCTAGCAATGAGAAGAAAAGCTCCAAACCTAGCAAAAATGTCTATGTTGACTGGAGGGGTGGAAGGGAATTTATGTCAAGTCAAGCAGAGAAGCAGGTCTAGTGCACAAGGTTAGTGTGGTTCCCCTCTCCAAACCAAGCTCCCAGAGACTGACGCTTTTCTCGTTGGAGGGAAGGCTGTACAAGACAGCAGAAGCAGCTCAGCCTTTTAAGGTTCTCTTCCCACCTTCATCTGGTTCCGGTTGGGAAGAAAAGCCCTTTCTCCTGCTCCCTCTAACATTAGGCTTTATGGAGAAGTTGGGGGTCAGAACCACTTCTTTAAGGCTTTTCAAGGAATTGGAGAAACCCAGGGCCTGAAGGAAAAGCAATTATGAAACTGAAAATGGGAACACTGAAAGAGAGAAATTAATACACTGGAGAGGAGAAGGTAAGAACTTCTGGATCTAGAGATGAAACTGATATGGGAACTATGTCACTCGTCCATAATAACAGAAGCTTCAGTCCTCTCAGAATGGGCACCAGGATTGAGGACAGGCAGATGTCAAATCTGTTGCAATGATCTGCAGGTTGGGAGAGGCATAGAGTTAATTATAATTCTGGAAGCCTCGCAACATCAGGCAGACCAAAACAGCCAATAACGCTGTCAGACCAACACTTTGGAGCTAGACAGGGATATTCAAAATCAAAAGGCACACCAAAATAAGCCAATACATCTACACACTTAAAGCACATGCACATAAATTCATATTCTCATATATAAATGCATACATAAATATGTACCAGCTAATCTCATAGCTCTTTGGAGGTCTGCCTCAAGATTTTTAATTTTTGCATTTGGCTGTCATGCACTTCTAATGGGGTTACTTGTTAAATGAATATGCAGCTACTTGTTACCCAGCTAAGAGACTGGCTGTAGGATTCAATGGAACTAGATAGGACCTTCTCTTCCTCCTAAACACAACTCAGTCAGAAGCTTGGTGATATTATTTTAAATGTGGTATTAGATAATTACATAATATTTTTTCTATCTTTATCTCATACACCATCTGATGCATACCACCCATCACCACTTCCAAATTCTTCTGTTCACATCGGAGAGGACCCCTGCACTTGATCCATTAGATCAGCCTGTCCTGCCTGTTTGATATCTTTTCAAATAAACACCTTTGCATTTTTTCCATGCTATTGCCCACACTTGGAACAGTGCCCTTAAGCATCTGCAAAATTGCCTCATTATCCTCCTTTGAACTTTCCTTGCATCAAATCTTGGGCTAAGGTAGGGCGGGGAGGAGAGGACAACAGGAGGTAAGAGCAGCTCCAATGCATGTTACTCTCTGCAGAGCTGCAGCAGAGGCCTGAGGTTACAAGTAAAGAATAATTTTGCTGCTGTTCAGCAAGTTAAAGGATTCTTTTTCCCCAGCATCCATGAAATAATTCTACATTAAGTTTAGCTATAAAACCATGACCCTGGAGAAAGGACTTGGCTCTAAGCCAAGTGTTTTTCATATTCAGTTTCACTTTCCTGGTATAAAATATTTAAGAAAACATAATTCTGCTTAAAATAATTCTATAAAAAAGTCATCACATTCTTGTCTTTTTTATATGTATCAGAGTCAGACATTTCAAAATGATTTCATCCAGCACAAGGCTTCAGCTTCCCTTATGCTGTAAGTGATCAGTACTTGTGAAAGCCTACAGAATTTATACTGAAAGGCAAGCCAATAAAAAAAAAATAAAACTTCTTAATGCATTAGAAACCCTCTTCCTCTGATCTGAGTGTTTGTACTGTCACCAGCCATTGGAGAATGTGAATGTTTCTACATAAAACAGATTAGCGCTAATGAAGTCTCTGGTAAACCATGTGGAATCTCTGGCCCTTCTGTCTGTTGAAGCTGTGGAAAAGCTCTACTCTTGTTGAGATTTTAGAAAATTATGATTATTTAAGAAGTGTGAGTGCTTGGTGTTGTGAGTGACATTCTAGTTTTGATGGAAAGACTTTATCAGATGGAGAGGTTTTAAAGCTTTTCTTAAAGATGGTCAGAGTTTCAATTCACCTAATCTCCTCTGGAAGTTCATTCCACAGCCAAGACCTTTTGTCCCCAGCCTTTACATGTGCTTCTGAATCACGTTTGTGATGCATTAAAAAAAGGGAGGAAAAAAAAAAAAGAGAGAGAGGGGAAAAAAAAGACACTATAATTCTGAATCTCTACAAAGCAAAAACTGGTTTAGCCAAGAACAAAACATTGCAAGTTTTATAGTTTGGGCAGTTGTTTTTTGTTATCCAGTATAATTAATTTCATTTGACTTTTTACACAAACATTTTATATAATCTAAGTTTTATATAACCTAAGTTTTGGCCTAAATAGGTTTTATGATAAATGCATCCTGAATAGTTTAGGCACATTAGATCCTTCTTTTCAATCCAGTATTTCTGAAAGGTATAAGACATATATGGTAAGCAACCTAACTATGTTCACGTATAAAAAAGATCTTCAATGCTGCTGTCCTGAATATGCAGCTGTGGAGGATGCCCCCAACGAGGAAGCTTTTCCTTCAGTAGCAGGCACAATGCTTGGGCCTTTCCCAAAAGTGGTACTACAAATTCTACCATATGGCCGCCCAGCTGGGCAAAGTCTGTGAAACTCAAAGTAAGGCACAGGGTGGTTTTGGGGTTGTTTTTGTTTGTTTTTCTGGTTTGTTTTTGTTTTCTTTCCCCCTGCATTGCCAAGGAGGCTCACTGATTTTCCACAGGCTGGCTGCAGCAGAGCCTGTTCTCTTCTGCTCAATCTATTTTAGGGAGGTCAGTGAAACCACCTGGTGCCTGATTTAAAAAGGGAAGGAGAAAGAAATTTGAAGAGGCTGCTAGGCCCAATACTTCCTTAACAGTGTGTACAGGAGCCAAAAGGATTCAGGGATCACTCATCTCCTGATGTCACCAAGCACCGGTAATGTCTCCTTTTTTATGAAGTGAATTAAGAAGTCAGTATATGTAGCAGCTGAACTTAATAGAACAAGAGTTTCCTGTCGGTTTCCATGAAGAAGAGTGACCAAAGTCAGCTATCCCTCCAATAAAAGGCACAAAAATTCCTTCAATCCCACATAGGTTCATGAAAAATCAAGTACCCTGTTATGTGGGACAAGACAAGCAAGCAGATTACTGCAGGGAAGTGAATAATTTCCTGACACAGAGTGCTCTGCTGCTGGTCTTCCTTCTCCTCTTTGGCCTTCCAGAACTTGGCAGCAAAAAACTGTCCTGCTTAGCCCCCAGGTATAACCCTCCGATGCTTCAGGGCCAGAATGCCCACATCCATTCAGAGAGACTGGGCTCAGCAGTCTTTTTTATTAAGGTTCTTCTCATTTTTAGAACAGTTAGGAGGAAAAAAAAAATAGAAAACCACTTCATTCTTTGAAAGTAATTAACCTTTTGGAGAATAATCATGCTGCATTTCAGAAGGTCAACAGTTAAAGGATGAGTGCTTTGGCTTCAGCTCACCAGGCAACACATACTCCCTTTGAGACCACAGTGTATTGAGTCAAGTCTTGGGTCAGTTTTAGTGGGTTTTTAAACACAGTTCACTTTGCTGCAGCAAACAGTAGAGTTTTTTTGGTTTTTTTTTAAATTTTAGTACTGTACTTTGTGTCCAGACTACATTCTAGGGTCAAGCACAAAAACATTTTTGTATATGCCAAGGCATTTTGTAACGTTAACGCTTGCTAAGACCATCTATTAGCATTTCTCATTTGATTTACTAAGGCAAACTGGCAGAGATACTATTGACCCTATGAATGTAAATGGATCCTCAAGCTACAGTTGGGAATGTGTATCTTATAACATCACATAAACAACAGTAGCTTTGACTTTAAGGTAAAAAGTACAGACATCCTCTCTTTACTGGAATTTTGTAAAGAATTACTGTTTATATATATTTTTATGTTTTGAGGGTTTTTAACTCCTTTTCTTACAGGACAAATACACCCAACATTACTAAATACTACAGACATACCAACTTTACTGTTACCTCTATCTTTCTATTTTAGTTTCTTTTTAGCATTTCTTCTTTTTTAGACAAAAGCAAACTACAAACTCTGTTACTTTGGGCTTTTTTTTACAGTGCCATTCCTTGATCTATTTCAAACATATTGGCAATCACAACAACCATTCACTGAATCTGTTCCTTGCATTTTACAGCCAAAAGCTGTGTTCTTGACTGAGTACTGAGGTTTTTTTTAATTGGGGACTCCGGGGCTTCCTTAATAAATGAAATTTTACCCCTCCAGATCAATTACTTGGATATTTTTTTTCAAGCTGGTTCAATGCTAGACCATCATTTCCAGCCAGAGTCTACTCTACTTGTGTCCCAAAAGGAGACAGTCCCTTTTCTGGTGTTAGCCACCATAATGTCAATCCCTAAGATTCAAATGAATAAATCTAAACAGAGGTTTATCTCAGATTATTAACCCCACCTTTACCTTGACTCAATCCCTTTTATTTCAATGGCATTATCTTCACAGAAAGGCAAAACTTAAGAAGTATAAGGGATCTGCAAGCTGGTGAATTAGCAGTAAAGTTATTGGCATCCTTAGCACTGACGGTTCTGTTTTCTGCATTATTTTGTATTTTCATTATTTTCTTTCTTCCAAACCATTTTAGGCTTTTAATCAGTCTTCTGCTGTGAAATGTTTTCTTCTTTTAAGATTTGCTTGATAGAGTAGCTTTGGAATAAAAATTTTATTAGCATTTCACAGCAATTTTGTTTTATCTTTAGTTTATGGTTCAGGATAAATTCATCTTTGGTTAAGGCACTGTGTGGCTCCATGGGGCATTTTGACATGCCTGTGACCATGGTTCAAAATAACTAGTCGTGTCCCTCCTTCCTCCCTTGGTTTATCTCTCTGTGTCACATTTTAAATAAAAAAGGCTCTTTCAGGACAAAGTCCATGTCTGTGCCAAACAGAACAAGGTCCCAGGCATCAGAAGCGTTTACAGACGTTACGCTCCATTCCAGGCAGTTCTGTGTGAGAACCTTTTGAAATTAACAGGTTATATTATATTACTGTTTGATGGATATTCTTGTCTTTTTGCAACAAATTATTTAGCACAAAGATTTTATATACAACATTTGTTATTCAGCAGGACTTAGCAGCGAAAATATGGTTCTAATCTTTTAAATTTCAAACTGCATAATAGACATTCAAGATGAAAATCATTCAGCAGTGACTAGTTTCTGAATTACTTACTCAGGTTAACTATATATGTAACAAATTCTGTCTCCATAGTACCACATGCAGACTTCTCTTCACGATGAAGATTATTTTAGTAGCGGAAAAAATGAACATAGACTTAGATTCACATTTTCATATTTCCTAAGTTTTCTTTCAGTTTTAGAAGGGAAAAAAAAAAAACCAACCACCAAAAGGAGTTATATTTTCCTCAGATTTTCTTCCCTAGTCCAAACAAGCGATTGTCTTGAAACTCCAATATGTTGTGGAATTTTCTGTTTCTCTATTCATAAGAAAAGAGTAAGCGTTCATTGAAACTACACTGGTTTTATCTCAATTTCCATCCACTGGGCGAGAGGGTTATATTTGGCCTTCTAGAATAATGGAGGAATGCACTTGCAGCAGAGGTCCATCTAAGTCCTGTCAGAATTCTGCTCATAGCCAACAGCACAAAAACATCTAGTGTTAATTTCCCAGGATACCCTCGAGCCTCCGTGTGTTTGCTACTGAGAGACAGGGGTACCCGAATTGATGGTGGATTTGGGTGTGTTTTGCCATTAATTTGTCCAGTCAGGATTTGAACCCATTAAGTACACATTTCTTTATATATGAACAATAAGCAATATACACATACATATATATACACACACCCTCCATACAGATATGAAAGCTTGAGGCAAGGCATTCCACAGATACTATGCATCACTTTTACTTCAGTTTTAATGTGCTCCATAAAGCAAAGAATCAAGGTCTCTTGATGTACTTAGGATCACTCTGGATTCCTTAGAAATCAAAAGTCAGTTTGAGTTATTTGTAAGTTCCCTTTAGAAAACTATTTTAAAATTTTTAAAATTCTAATAATATGGTAGTCAACAGAAATACTGAGAGGCTATACAGCATAACTACTCAGTCATGATTTTGTAACAACACTCTAAAACTTCTTTTAGCTAATAGAAGTCACCTCACGTTGCGCACATAAGCACCTTATCTCTACCCAACCTTGTACCAATGGGCGAGATCTTTGTGTCTGAAGTGTTATGAACAATGCCTGTGGATAGTTTCATGTCATATTAAAGATTTCTTCTTCCGAAAGTTCTAGCTACAAACCAGTAACAATAATGCAGCAGTAAAATCTGATAAATGAATGCACAGGGTGCTTCACCAGTAAGTAGGTTTCATCCTCCAGCATGAAAGTGATGTCTGAGGGCAACTTTACTATAAATGAGAGGGCAGGAGAAGGAAAAAGCATTGAAGCTGATCTCGCCTTTGAGCTACACTGACCACTGGATCAATAGCTATCATTAGCAGAGGTCCCTTAAAGGAAGTTTGCTGCCACAGTGCTGACATTTAGCCTGCGTCAGGTGGCACCATGTGCACACGGAGACAACTTCAGGTTTAGAACTGGAAGAGACAGAAAACGAAAGGAGATTCCTAGGCTAAACAGCAGTTCTCCCCTGGAATTTTGAGTGGTTGTTGAGTTTCAGACAAAAGTAACCTCTTGTTATAACAAACCGGTGAAGCCAGAGCTAATTTCAATACTAGATTTTAGACATTTCAGCTGGTTATGTGTACTTGGGATCACTGGAACAGAGAAAACAGTGCACGTCTGCGTAAACCTCATTATCAGTTAAGGGCATGTCATACTAATTTGATTAATCTTAAATTGCCAATGAATCTCATTTCATTCCAAACAGGTTGTCATTTCAACTAATTTAAGTAAAACTTCCCCCCTCCCCCTTTCCCGAATAATGAACTTGCCAAGCTTGGTAAATGCACTGCTTGTGTTGTGTGTATCGCCTGCCTCAACTCACAACCCTCTCTACAACGGTCTGTATTTTTAATATTGTAGCGTGATCACAAAACATTGAACATACAGATAGCATACACATGTCCATGGAATTAATAACGAGATCCAAAAAAATTTAAAGACTGTATCTGCATACAGATACAAAATGCTTTTGTCTCCAAAGGCGCTGAAGAAGTAAAACCAGACTGTACCTGAATGCTAGATGACTTCACATATAACAGCACTGTCTAGAAAACCCTCTAGAGAAATGGATTTCTGATAGTTTCATCACTGTGCAATCATCATAATAAAAGATAATCCCCTTACTCCAAGAAAGTTATAGTCTGAATAGACAAGACAAAAGGGGAAGAATAGAATGAGTGACAAAAGAAGAGTGAAATGTCCAGAATTAGATAGGACAGGGTCTGTCAAATTCTATCCTAATACCACAGTCATCAATACTCATATAAGCAGTGTGCTAACACATATTGTTAGTGATTCTTGTTTAAGGACCGTCTTCCTCCATCCAAGCAACAACATTTAGGAATATCAGACTTAAAAGTGCAGAAGACAATAATTTTCACTGTAATTTCAGCCCTTTTGTCCTAAAAGAATGCCAAACAGGAAACATTTTGGTTTCCAAATTCTCTCCAAGAATCACCCCCCTTTCACACAATGCTCCTTTGCTATATGACATGTAACAGAAAGTGACCAAAACACTTAAAAAAGCAAACTTTCTCTGAAGTCTACAGAGGAAACAGAACACAGAATAATTTCAAGCAAATTACAGTTCTGTGGTATCTTCCAATAGGAATGAGGGAGAAAAAGCTTTCTATGTATTTTGCAATTAATTTCTGATGAAAAACTAGCCAAGAAGTCTTTGTCTTGAAGAAATGAATATAAATTTCCTCACACTTCAGGAAAGTCCATAATCTTGTAAAACTATCTTCATACCATGCTGTACCTGATGGGAATAGGATAATAAAGAGTTCTTAATCTCTCTTCAGAGAGAAGGAAATCCTGCACACTTAGACCCCTAATCTCTCTTTAGCCACACCGTGTCACTTTTCACCTTCTCCTTGGTTTCCATTGTCCACTTGCACCCACCCAGCAATCACTGCCAACCTCGTCTTCAGCTTTCAACTCCTTTCTCCCGAGTGCCTTAGAGCCTCACAGACAACAGGCCTAGAAACTCTTAGCAATCCTCATAAATCAGTTAGCAAGCTCCAAACCCATCTTTTCCTTCCAATACAAGGATGGGTTTGCTTTGATGTGTCCTGGTGCACACTAAGATTTTTTGAGAGCAACAGCTACAGGAGCTGCCAGCCATGTCTTCCTGCTCATACAGCTCCTGAAATATTCCTTTTTAGCAATAAACCGTAAAAGGAACTGATGATACATTACTGCATTTTTTATGCTCTCATCCCCATCAGAATTTGTTCATAGTGTAACTTTGTACTTCTGGTGACTGCTAAACAGTTAAGATAAAAAGCAATGCAACATTTGAGAGATAACTGCTGCATCCAGTGAGAAATTATTTTAACACAGTCCTTCCCCTCCCTGTTTTTCTTTTCCTCCTTCAGACCCTGCCCATCCCATAGATGTTTAATGCTTGCCAATAGAGTTCTCTTTTGTGCTCAAAATTCTTAGGACATCCACTTGAAAAGAAGGATCTAACCACATTTTGAGGGGGTCTTTGGTGGAACCGTTCTGACACCTCACACTTTCACAAAACCTTTCTTGTTTCTAGGGCTACATCCTTTGTGTACCCCAACTCCCGTGAGTCCCAGCTCCCAAGAGCCATGCTGAGCTATCGCAGTTACTGAGGAACCTGGGTAGAAGCAGCCAAGAATAGCCCAGAACCAAAACCAGGAAAAAATGGGATTGGTGGACAGTGTCAGACCCAAGGAAGCAATGCCACTCTTTGGGGAGGATGAATACAATATAGACAAAATAGAAAAAATATTTCTTCAGATCAGAAGCATGTCTTTTCCTAAGTGGATTTAAAGTTTTAGGGTTTTGATTTTACCAAAAATAAGTGTAGGATTTTTTTTTTTTCTTTCTTCTTGTTCCCGAAACCTTCAGGTATGTTTGGGCCAACTTTCTGATGCAATAATGAGAAAGTAATAACAGTAATTCCCATGACTCCCGGAATTTGAGATAAATACAGTGAGATTCATATGAAAGCTGCTGGAGTTAACGAAACTGGAAGAGTAAACCCAGCAGCTTGGAGAGAAGTCCGTTCATGAATAGGCATAACTGACATGAATTTAAAGCTCTGAGAATGTGAGAAATAAATACTTCTGATTTTTTAAGTAAATCAGAAAAAGATAACGAAGACAAATTTTCTATTTCATCATTTTTATCCATAAAGAATAGTAACTTCCTGGTTGTACGCTACAAGTAAGTAATGTATATCTTTAACGAGCTATTTGGAGGTAAGAATCAGCACCATCTTTCTTTCATACTCTTCCCCTATCCCTTCTTTTTCCTTTAAATGCTTCCTTTTGGACACACAGAAGAGATTTTGATTGTGTTGAGAAAAAAAGAAAGCCTCAAAATATAAAAACTGATTTTACTAGAAAGCTAATGACTGCACCATAACCCAGATTTTCTATGGCTATTGCATTAGGGAGAAAGAGTTATGAAACTTCATGCTTTTATACATTTTGTTGAGCTTGCAGTCCTGGCTGAAGGAGAGAGCAAATTCTCAGGTGCTAAACATCAAATTGCTTATTGGAACAGCTGCTGCACTGAGCTGAGTAAGCAGGACATGCAAGGAGGGGCTTTTTCTAGGCTAGTCTTTGACCAGCTTCAGTGCTAACACTTACAAATTAAAAAGAATCTTTTACAATTAGAATACCGTTATTGCTATTTCCCTTCCACTAAAAGTACAAATAGAAGTGTTCTTTTTGCATCTCTTACTCTTGGTTCCACTGTTTCCGTCTCACATTGCTGAGGCTCTGCAACGCGTATTTTACATGTCCCATTCTCCAAGCTGCAAAACCCTTTTTGTTGGGTTTGTTTTGCATTTGGGGTTTTTTTGTTTGTTTGTTTGTTTTGGAAGGGTGGGGTGGTGTTATTGAAATAACAAGGCTTTAAGTGGGGCACTGAAAATACAAATCTTTTCCCTTTTGAGGACCAGTGAAATGCACCAGGGCAGAGCTAACATTAGGGAACTGCATACTGTTTTTCTTCTTCTTCCAAAAAAAAAAATTCTTATAATGCCACTAGCACATGAAATCCTCCAAAGTACAGATTTTTTTTTTTTCTTTGAATACATTACAAAGAAAAATGTTCACTGATTTTATGGGGGGTGGGCAGAGAATGTTAAATATCATGAAATAATACTGATTGGAATGTAGATTATTCAAGATTCAGCCTCTAACTTCCAGAGATGAGTTTGGGTTCTTTTGTTGACTTAGATGATGAATTGAATCATTTACTTGGGAGCAGGTAAGGCTGAGCAACTATTAGTTGCTCTGTGATGGAAACAAGATTAATATTATGGCAAACAACCTATTTTGGCTGTCAAGGTGGAAGCAGGGGAATGCTGGAGCACCTTTCACTGCAGACACTCTACATTGACAAGCTCTGCAAGCAGGTAGGAGTGTCTGAAGTAAAAGGCATGATTCTGCACAGCAGACTCGATCAGACCTGCATTAATACCCCTCCCCACCCCCCTTCTCACTTTCAGGCTTTATTTCCTTAACCTTTGATTTTGCTCTTAGTGTTTCCACATTATTTTTTTTTTTTCCCTCTAGTGAAGTAGGGGTTCAGCTCCTGCTGGGGAATAAAAGGTGCCACTCCTGAAATCTCCTGCTCACTTTGAACAACGACTTACCAAGAAAGTCAGCTTCTGTTTCCAGCAGGTTCCAATTCATGTTAGAAGCCTGCAGGAAATGGGCACATTGCAGCATCTGATTAAAGTCTTTCATTGCTTAGATTAATGCAGGGTCAGCTGGTGAAAAGTCTTTCTTTAATAGAAAGCAAGCTGAAACAAAACTAAAAAGCCTATTCACTTAAAACCCAAGCACAAAAACAAATATTCCAATCTTGAAAAGAAACCCTAACAATGATATGGATGCTTTTGAAAACTCTCCTAAAATATACTTTTTCCCCAACAGCAAAAGGGTGTCCATATTCTAACCACAAACCTCCACATTGCAATAATTAGCATGAGATAATTATCTGGAGATCAAAAAGCGGCTTCCACACTTTTTCATCCCAATTAACAATAAGCAAGTATAAAAACACGAAAAGTTTGATTTAGGAAAGTCCAGAAGATGCATTCTAGGACATATCCAGGATGTAGTCAGGCCTTCCCGCTTCATCAGCGGAGTCAGAACTTCCACATTTTCTGAATCACTGCTTTCCACTAATTTTCATCACAAACCTCTACTCAAGCAAGAAACCTGCCAATCACTAGCTTGAGTCATAATTCTGATGCATCATATGGTCTCAGTATATCAACAGTCGCCTTCTGCCTTCTAAGTTGTCAGGTTCTCAGATTTCTTGCCCTTTTAACAACCCACTCTGAGGTTTAATCTCCCAGGTGCTTCCTGTTTGCAGATCGTGGAGCAATAAACAGCAACATCGGTAACTATGCAAGCCTGCTATGTCTTGCTAGTTGGGAATCTAGAGGTAGAGAACAGGCCTGAGAGGAGGAGGGTGATATTTACGTACATTGTTCTGAAAACTTAGTAACGAGCTATGATTATATTTCGTTTCAGCGGAAAGTGTCAGAACCCAGACCTTTGTGAATTCTCCTGAGCTAATTCCCCAAAACCATTGTCATTCTGTTGACCACTGCAAAAGTTGCCCTTGGGCCATTTAAGTTCTAAATGAGCTACAGAGGAAATAAGGGGAGTCTGATTAAATGTTTTCTGAGCAGACAGTTTTTAAAATAGGTCTATGCCCAGCATACACATGCCTGTAAAATATGTCTCTTGTCAAAGTAAGTGTATGCTTACTTTCCCGTATAATTGATTTAGTAAAACAAATTTTCCAGATCAGATCTTGGTGTCTATTTTGCAGCTGAGGGATACTTGGTGTCTTATGCTTTAGGAAATGCTCACTGAAATGGTCAGAAAATTGAACTTTTTGGAAGTTCACATCAGCCACTTCCTTTCTCAGAGTCTTTTGAAAAGTTTAACCCAAGTGTCTCCAAATTACTATGTTTTCCTCCATTTGAATTCTATGGTCTTTTTCTATGTTTCTTTTAATGAAATAGTCTCATAAGCCTTGAACACTCCAAGGACCCTCAAAGCATCTTGCTGCAGTGTTTCATTTTTAGTGGCATGTCAATTAGAGCCAACTTCCCAATGTTGGTGTGGACCAACAGGTGGCTACCTCCAACTTCTTTTCCAGACTCATAAATGGGCCTCTTATTCTTAGCTCTCATTTTCCTGGTTATTTACTTTCCGAAGTCAGACCACCCATCTTTGCTTGCAATGCTTTTACTATAAGTAGGTAAAGCTTAAGTACATGGAAGTTGAAATTTGTATGTAGCAAAATGGAGTCACATTGTAATTTCCTACACAATCTATCTTCTTTTTTTGAAGAATGCCATCCACCAGTGACTGTTCATACAGACAGAAGGATCTAAAGCATACCCTTTTCTTAGATGCATTTATCCAAAAAAGGTGGGTTTTTTGGTCCTTTTTGGTCCCAAGATATTGGAAATGAATATATGCAGATATGTGAAAAGAAAACAGGGCTGTCTTCCTGAATCTGCCTGCAAGCTGTTGTGACAACGATATGCTGCTATTACTCAGCATATTCCTCATGGAACAGGGGACTGAATTTCAAAACTGATTAAGGTCTCTGCTATGAAAAGGCCACAGACCCCAGCTACGAATCCAGCCAAGAGTCTTCAAAAATTGTCCTTACAGCAGCTTCATGCAAAACCAGCAGCAGCAGATACTACAGTTACTTATAATGAAAAATGACTCGAAAAGATGAGGATTGACAGAGCAGTCAGAAGGGTTGTGAGGGACCCCTCCAGTATTTATTGGCGTAGCATGAAAAAGACAGCACTTCTCTTTTGCTCTTTCAAAGTGTGTAGGGGATGAAGCAGATTATCCCCATGAAGAATTTGGCACGAGGTTATATATTCATCATTTTTCCTAGTTTTTATGAGTACTACTTAACATTGTAATGAAGAGATGAACTGCTATCATGATGTAGTCCAAACATACATAAGTCAGCACAGAAGCCAAAACTCAAGATGACTTAGCTAAGCTACAAGGTTGCTGATAGAGCTTGACTATATAGGAAATTTACTGCAACGTGAGCTAGAATGCAAATTTATAGTATGTTACTCATTTCAAGCAACTTCCCTGTGACGGTGAAAAGTAGCTTACTCCAAATAGAGCAGACCTTATGCCCTACTAAAGGCTGAGAACTTGCTCTTCTCAATAAGTATCTGGATGATTTGGTAGTAGAGACTAGCTAATGTACCGTGAATCCACACCCTAGCTAACTTCAGAGTTATATTCTAAGACATCCTCTGCTTAAACAGAAGATGGAAAAAAATTGTTGGAATTCTAGAGTATCCAACTCTATCATACAAAAAAAAGATAAAGTTTAGGTTTGTTCAAGCATTATCAATTCACTTAAGCTACTTCATTGCTACATGTCATTTCATTTTTCATTATCAAAGCCCGGGGCGTAAATTTAAAAGGTCTGCAAGATCTCTCCTCTCAATTTGTTTGCTGCTGTAGTTCAGCAATATTTAGCACGAATGTGTGTTGGCCCTTTAGCACTTTTCTTCGTATTTAACATAATTTATCAAAGAAGGTAGCAAAATACAAGTTGATCAGTCTCTCTGGTTTAATTTAACAAGGCAGGTCATAACGGCTTTGTTCCTTGACCAGCCATGCCAAAGTGCTGCTTTCACATATTAATGTGACATGACTTGTACAGTCATAATTACTATGACAAGATAAAGGGAATTAGTTAAAACTTAATTAAAACCACACGCCTTACAACTGTGACACTGTACATATTTAGTAACTTTACTTCTTTGTTCCTGGTTTATCAAAAGGGGAAGGGGTCCACATGAATTTTCCTGGTATTACAAGTGCATCAATTAAGAAAGAAAATTAAACACTGATCATAAATAACCAGATAAGAAACAAACCTGAAATAAGACAAGTACTCTTATTCATGGTTAGTAATGAATTTCCTCACTGATACCTATGTACTAAAGCAGCAATAAAGGACAAACAGCAACTCCTCTTCCAAGGGTATGAGAAGAATTGATCAGTGCAGAGGTAGGGCACAGAGATGGAAATCTGCAGTGACTCTGTGTCGCATTATTGGTAGCCCTTTCCAAACAGGCATTACTGAACAGCACCATGAAGAATAGAAATAAGGCTTGTCTTTTCACATTACAAATAAGGGCAATCAAAAGGAAACAACAGCTTTCTCTGGCTTATCATTACACTGTACAGCTCTATAGAAAGTAGAGAGGGAAAGTAGATAGCCTAGTCTCATACTGTTTAAAAGTTTAACCCTCTGCGGTGTACTATAAGTCAGCAAAATCTAGTTATGTGTGCTTTGCTTTAGCAGCTATACCATTTTCCTATGAAGAATTCAACTATACAGATGCTCTGTTGTCACCTTCTCTTTTCTGTTAGGCATTTCCCCAAGGGCAAGACCGTATTATTGTGGTACAACCCCTCAACAGCATCAGAGCAAAACATTACCCTTTCCAGGTTTTGCCTGCAGAATAATCTATCTATTCTTCTTCTACTATTGTGGAAGTCATATGCTGCTTTTAGTGCAGATGTTCTCAATACAATCTGGGCTCCACAGTGACAGGTTCCTGTCACTTGGATTTGACTGTTTCGATCGGCTTTATGGGCTTCTCATTTTCAAAATCTCAATAAACTTTGTATGTCTCAATGTGTTTCTTAACCCTGTTCACTACAAGAAAAGAACGGCAACTAGAGAAGAAAGCAAGAGTGGGAAAACTTATTGCCCCAATGGGACAATTGGCTCCATCTTGGTCAATGTAAAGAGGTGGCTTATCTCCCACACTGGAACTAGTGGTACCAGATTAGCTCTGGCCCATAATAGGTTTTGCAGCTGTTTATAACCCTGCTTTAACATGCGTCTGATGGGTAGTGAAACAGTTAACAGCACTGACATTTACAGTATAACTAGGTATCAGCATTAATAGTGTTGAAATGAATGGGCCCGTCACATCTGTCAGAGCTACGGTTTCAGGTCCCTGCATCCAGCGCCTGTTTTCAAGGCTAACAGTGAGGGGTTGACTTTAGTATTAAAACGGAAAACCTAGCAGCGTGGGGAAGAGGGTGTCTGCACCAAGGAAGCATCTCTGTTCTGATGCACCCCAAATCGGCACAATCAGACCTTCACTACTATATCCTGAGGCTGGAAGGTTGTGTATGCAGGAACAGTGCCAAAACATGTAAAGATCTAGGAATTGAAGAACATTCACAGGCAAAATTTATACGAACACCTTTCTGGTTTCCTTTGTAAAGGAATGATGCAGAAATGGTTCACCAGACTCTTAGACCTACAACTGAATCTGACTCAAGGTCTGACTGCTTTGTAGTGGCTGTCGCCCTTATCAGCAGCCACAAACTACACTAAAACTAGCTAGCTCAGGCATCACTGGTAACATAGCTGCAGCAACACAGAATATGACACCACTCACCTACTTATTTAGTCAGCATTTCAAGGGTGCACCTTGGTATGAGCTGCCATGATCATGCCTTTCTGCAGAAAGCTAGCACAAGCACATAACCCTTTGAAGGAGAAGACCTTATCACTCTCATGGGAGACCTTATCACTCTCTACAACTACCTGAAAGGAAGTTGTAGTGAGGTGGGGGTCAGTCTCTTCTCCAAAATAACAAGCAACAGGACAACAGGAAATGGCCTCAAGTCACAGCAGGGAAGATTTAGATTGGATATTAGGAAAAAAATTTCTCAGAAAGGGTTGTCAAGCACTGGAACAGGCTGCCCAGGAAGTGGTTGAGTCACCATCCCTGGAGGTATTTAATAGACAGACAGACGTGGTGCTTAGTGACATGGTTTAGTGGTGATTTTGGCAGTGTTAGGTTGATGGTTGGACTCAATGATCTTAAAGGTCCCTTCCAACCTAGACAATTCTATGATTATACATAACATCACAATAGCAGTCTGATTCTTCTGTTCACATTACAGGACACAAAAAAAAATTCATCAATTAGACCATATCTATATTAGTATCACATTAGTATTACATAAACAGGTTATATATGCCTGCATACTAGAAAGTATAACACACTATACCACTCTAATACTTCTAAAGCAGATGTTGCTATATGACAGACTAAATCTAGCACAGCCTCATCCTCACAAGAGTTAAACAAGTAGCACTAATAAAAATACATATTTTAGATATAACAGACTGACTCTCAGGCAAAGAAAACTGCTGCAATGATTTAAGACATTATTGCCTGCAGTT
This sequence comes from Anarhynchus alexandrinus, assembly GCA_008711295.1. Lineage (NCBI taxonomy): Eukaryota > Metazoa > Chordata > Aves > Charadriiformes > Charadriidae > Anarhynchus > Anarhynchus alexandrinus. The sequence goes on from VUYV01000161.1 coordinate 2,167,716, forward strand.
CTTTACCTCACCCACCTGGCAGACGTAACTGCCCCCACAGCAGAGACAACAAAAGCAAATTCAAGTTCACGATTTAACACAAGCCTGTCTTCACTAGCAATTTAAGCAAATATAGCAGAATGTGAACTGAAACACCCATAACAAAAATATGTGTTCTTTTGTGCTCCCTGTGCTCACCTGTAGCAACAGGGTAACGTAAAAAATTAAGGCCAGTAGCATCTTGTCTCCTTTCAGAGAAACCCACACACACGAGTCAGAGCAGGATCAGCCAGCAGAGCACAATTTACCTGGCTGACAGAGCTGTGGCACAAAAGTCCACCGTGTAAACATGCACTCAACAAATTTAGAACATTTCTTCCATAGCTACAACTCAATTAACACTGGAACTGATATGGTGCAAGTTGCACATAAACAGAATAAAAAAACCTGAAGCATGATCTATCTTTAGCTTTAAAGGTAGACATCCCTTAGTGACTAACAAAATCATCAACATCTTGAATCAAATGCCAATGTTAATAAACTAAAATATACACTTTTATGCAACCCTATGGCAACCACTGGGATCTGCACATTTGTGAAATAGTGAAAATCTTTTGGCACCACGTCATCTGCAAATGTGGAAGATGTGAAAATATCTTTTTTTGCCAGCAGTAACACATCAACTGTAGCACTAAAGAGAATGCTTCAGACAGCAAAACTAACTATTTGAATAGCAAAAATGTCAAGAACAGAAAGGAACATTTAGGGTGGTATCAAGGCGTGACTACTTTAAAGACTGGGATAAATAAAAATTAAATTTTATATTTTTAATTTACAAAACACTCTTATTTTGAGCCACTTTATATGTTGTCATTTAGTTACTGAAAGCCACAGTAACAAAACAGACATTCAAAACAACAAAATCCAGACCTGAAAAAATTCAGGGAAACAAATACATCTAAGCAGCCAAAACCACAACAGATACTAAATGCTCTCTGAACAGAAACATGGCAGCGTCAATGGATACACAAGAAACAGAAATATGTATGTAAGCCATATAAACAAGAAAAAACTTTTTTCTTTGAACTTTAAAACCTACCAAGTTTAAAGGACTCATTGGAACCACTTACCTGACATTTTGCAACCAAAATCCCTCTGATCCTTGCACTGCTGAAGGCTTCCCTTGTTGCTCAGAGTCTACCCAAATGCAGGCACTCTGTAACCTGTGAAGTACTGCCTCCCCTGTGCTTTCCTTGAGAGCTTGTGGGTAAGGATCAGGAGACTAACTAATATAAGAGACACTGTTGTGGGTGTCTATTACAGGCCACCTGATCAGGATTGGGAAGTTGATGAGGCCTTCTACAGACAGGTGAGAATCGCCTCACAATCACAGGCCCTGGTTCTCATGGGGGACTTCAATCACCCTGGTATCTGCTGGGAAGGCCTCACAGCTTGGCATGTACAGTCCAGGAGGTTCCTCCAGTGTATTGACAATAACTTTTTGACTCAGGTGGTGGAGGAGCCCGCAAGGAGAGGTGTACTACTGGACCTAGTACTGACAAAAAAAGAGGGACTGGTGGAGGGCATTAAGGTTGGCGGCAGCCTTGGCTGTAGTGATCATGAGAAGATAGAGTTCAGGATTAAGTGTAGTATGCATAAAAAGACAAGTAGGATTGAAAAGATGATGATCTCCAGAGGTCCTTTCCAATCCCTACCATTCTATGATTGATCCAGAGACCTATGACAAGACTCTCATATGTGTTATATAGATTGTAACCAGAGAAAAAGCTCAAAGAATTGTCAGGGGAAACCTCCTTTACACCCAGTCTAACATAAAAGCACAGGAAATGTCCTCCTGGGTCAGACTATCTAGTCAGCCTCTGTCTCCAGCCTCATCAGAGACTCTGCTCCTAGCATGGAGTCATTCCCCTCTTACCCTCTCAGCAGCTGCTAACATTGGATTAGGGATCTCAGAGTTTCATCCCTGTCCCTGTATTTAGTATCTGCCTTGGCCCTGTTGGCCAGGAATTTCTCCAAGCCTCTTTTCCATCTGTCGCCTCTCCACAACCTCCTGTGGCAACAGTTTCACAAGTTCTCTATCCACCATGTAAAAAATTTCCTTTTTTTCCCTGTTTTTATCTCTTGCTATTTTCAGTGAGTGTCCCTAGATCTACTGTTGCCTCATTTGTTGAATAACAAATGCATTTTTTGCAAACATCAGGTGTATCACGTTCAGTTTTTACCTCTCCCAGGTGGAAGGTCCCAGTCTTTTTAGCCTGTCCTTTCAACGCAGCAGCTGTCACTCCCTCAATCATTCAGTTGCCCTGTTCTGTAGCTTCCATAGTTCTGCTGTGTCCTCTACAGAGACCAGAATGGCACACTATACTTCAGATGTGGGTTCTTTAAGGTCTTACAGAGCAGCAAAATTATACCCTCTGTCTTGATCTCAAAACCCCTCCTGATGATGCCTGACATTTTGTTTGCTTTTCTGGCTGACTCTGTGCATTGAGCCAGTTGCTTCAGAGAATTGAAATCAATGACAACTCTCAAGATCTCTTTTCTGCATTGCAACTACAAGATCTGAAATATGTATATTTTAAATCGGTTTTCTGCAGATTCATAACTGTATATTTATCTACAATTAAGTTCATCTGACATATTTTTGTCCCCTTGATCAATTTTGCAAGATCCTTTTAGAGTTGCTCATCATCACTGTGGCATTAGAAAACCTGAAAGACCATAGTATTGTGCATGAACTTGGACATTTCACTGCACATTCCCTTCTCCAGGTCACTAATGAAGGTGTTGAATAAGAATGGTACTAGCACTGATCCCTGAGAGTCTCCACTACTGACTCTTTTCCTTCCTGAAGTGACCTTAAAACTCAACTGTCTGCTTCCTAACCTTTAATCAGATTTGAGTCCTCAAAAGGACCTTTCCTCCTGTTTCTTCAATAACCCCAATTCTCTTTTCCTCCAAGGCTCTAGCTTGTACCAACAAAAAGTAATGTAGAAATAGTCTCAACCGAGCAATAATGCCCATGGTTTCTTTCCTCAAATCCTTTGTGCTCTGGAAGATGCTTTTCTGGGTTTCCCTTAGCTTTAAAGGCCTCTTGCTACAACTTTAATCATTTTCCTGGTCCCTCCTTTCATCTCTATCTGTTACTTTTTCTCTTCTAAACAGTTCCACTGCTATTATTACCAACTCCCATCTTTCCAACTGAATAATCTTTTTCCTTATTGCACTGTGTCAGTTGCTTTACTGACTTCCAGTGGATTAGAGGGGGTGCATTTCTTTTGTTTAAGAGGTATATTACTTTCTCAAAGAAAATATTTGGTTAGCTTGCTCCAGTCTTTTTCTATACGTTTTCCTTAAAAAAAAAATGTTTATATCAACATTTTAAAGAGTATTTAGCAGAAAGGAAAATTGGGTAATAATTTCATAAGCAACACAAATGTCTAAGAAATTATCTGCCAATTTGTGACTTGGTTACACTTTCTTTACATAAATGATTTACAGATGAAGTACTAAACAGACCCCATTAAAGGGTTTTTTCATCTAGCTAGCAACTTGCTGCTAGCTAATCTGGTACAGCAGGAACCATGTCAGAGGGGAATGATCAAAGTATTGAACTAAAAAATAAAGTAAAAAGGATGGGGTGACAACAGTTTGATGTCTCATTGAGGAGAGAGTAAGGCTTGGAAACAACTTTTAACATTTGGTTGTACATTCAAAACTCAGTTCCTGTGTAGCATACAGCAATTAAGAAAGGAAGGGATATTTGCTAATACTGTTTAAACTATTGGTGTTTTTCTGGTGCTTATTAACACCTACTTGTCTACAATGACAAGTGAATGTTTTGGACAAATGAAGTCTTTGTTAAATATTCGATACTTTACTTCTGGCTACATACCTCATGATAAACAGAGGCCAGCCGGTTAAGACAGGTAAGGCTCTCCCCAGACTCAGTCTACCCAACTGTGAAAGGGTATCTCATAATCTGGGCTAGGAATCAGAAGTTGCTGTCTGACGATGTTGATAAATCTGTTCTCGTGTGGTGCTGGCTACAGAAGTTTACATAACTTAATCGATTTACCACAGGGGTATTTCAAGATTCATTATCTATCTGGCCTTAGCATAGATATTTTCTATAAAACTGAGGAAGGCCAAACACTTTTAACATGAAAAATACATTTTTTTTCTCTGTTAAATGATCAAAGGATGGGGCCAAAGGCCTATTTTAAGTTGGAAATAAAAATAAAATAAAATAAAATTTAAAAAACACAACAGAGAAAGAAAAGAGCAAAAAGGAAAAAGCATGAGAGATTTTGGGATCTCCTTTACAGACCTAGACCTATGCCATCAGGAGACAAATGGGCATAAAAGAGATGAGACTGGCACAAATTTCTCAGATGACTAACTCTCACTAACAAGGTGTTGTGTATAGTCTATCAACTCCTTTCTAGTGCCTTCTTTGTTTTCCCACTAATTTCATTCTGTAGACTGCTGTACAGAGGCAGGATTACATCTCTGTATATATCTTCTTGCAACAAAAAAAATATTGATAGCAAGGCAGTTTTTATTTCATTGCAATTCTAATATGTTTAGGCTAATGCAAAGTGTACCAATAATCCTGAATCACTTCCCTTGTGTTTCATTTAGGTGGATTTTGTCTTCCAATTACCGTGTCAACATGACAAGAATCAGAACAGGGCTAACTAATAATGATGAACTAAAGCAAGTTAGTTACAGATACAAAACTAATGTTGAGACTGGTCACTTTTATTTTTCATTTTTCCTCTCTGCTTTTCCCTAGTTGCAAGGGGAGAAAATATAATTCCTGAGAGACATTTTGTTGTCAGCTGCAGCACTGAGAAAAAGAATATTAAGATGTTGGATCTTGGTTTATGCTTTTGGAAAGCATCAACTGGAGTTTTGTTACAGAGACCAAACAAAAAAAAAAAGTTAGAGGCCAGCCCGAAACCAGAACTCCAGGGAATTTCTTTACTTAAGACGTTCATTCCAGGTTAAATGAAACATTTTGTTTGATCTATGACAATTCGGGGGGCATTTTCAGTACATGCTGAGAAGATGGAAATAAGATCCTGCTTATGCCTTGAAGTCCAGCGTTTAGACAAATTATTTTGGGTTAATTTTCCAGGAAGAAATAGGCTCGGACGCTGCCTATCTTGTCACTGTCTAACACTAAGCAAAGAAGATTCTGATCTTCAACTGCTTAGTCCCCGGCAACAGCAACTATTAAGAATCACTTTAATCTTTTCTTAAAGATAAAATGGAAAAACAGTCAAAGCACTGAAATTGTAAAGTATTAACTCAGGCTTTCATATTAACTCCCCCTTATTCCTCTGCCCTTTACTTGTAGAGACATTTTTAAAGGGAAATAGTCCTGGTAATCTTTCAAGTAATATTAAAGATGGTAAGAACTGTCCTTTTAGTGGATATGGGTGGGAATCGCTGTTAAAGTTCCGTGTTGCTCCCTTGAAAACAAAACAAGACAAACATACACCTAAAGATGAGACAAAAGAACAGCAAACAACAGGGGCAGGAAATGCGTTTTTTGTTGGCAGCCTCCCTGGTGACAAAGGCAGACACTGCATGAGGTTTTATCTGCTACTATGGGACTTGAGTGACCTATACCAACATCAACCTGCTTAAGAGATTGCGTTTAGTTGCCTTCTAAATTATGACCTTCGTGGCAGTGTCACAAAAGAGGTCTTTTTAGCCATAAATGCCAAAACAGAAGGCAAAGAAGAAAAAGGGCGGGGGGGGGTGAGGGGGGTGTCAAACCAGACAGAGATAATAGGAGAACTAAATACCACAGCCAAGGTGTTTCCTCTGGTTAAGACATTTTGTATAACCACGATAACTGCTCTTTGGAATAAGGCATCTTAGCAATAAGTATTCTTAGTAGCAAGGTGCAGCTATGATGACTGAGCCCCCTGAGTTCAGTCTGGCTGTTGTAGTAGAGCTGGCACTAGTTGGGATGTTGCAGGGAGCTTTTCATCTGCCTGCCTGCATCCGGTTGTGTGAACAAAAGCAGATGGCAGGCAGGGAAGTACCAAGAGGAGACAAGGTTCTGTTTACCAGAAACTCATGTAATACAGCTTGTAGGTTCTGTCAGTAGGACTTCTGGTTTGGAAAAAAACTCATGCTGTGGTTATACGAGACAATAAATGTAACTTAGGGATTCCTAAGTAACCAGATCAAAAATGCTGTGTCTACAGAACTTACATAAGAGCTTGAACTCACTCTGGCAGTTCATACTTTTTCAAAAACATTTGTATTGCCAGGCTTTATTCTGGATCAAATATCACCTGTCTTTCTACAATCAGCATAAAATCAGTGTAAAAGTAAGAAAGCTGGCACGAACTTCATACCATGTTCTGGCTAAATAGACAGAAATGCAATCGTGTGCTTGTGCCTGATCCAGATCTAATTTGTCTTGCTGGATGATTCTCTAGAACATCCAGATCTGGTATTAATGATTACACAACTGTAGCCACAGTCTCTTTTTGTTGTTTTGGCTTTTGCAAACAATTTTATGTACAAACTGGATTGGACTTCTGTTACCTCTGACAAAGTCTAGGCCTCTGTTGAGTGATGACACAGATTCAAATTCTCTCTGTCTGATTTAGCATGATTATTTCTATCAAAAACACCAAGCAGGCTGTGCAACACTGTTCTTCCACTTGTCTCAGATTGCATCACCTTTGCAAAGCCCCATTTTGTGGAACATTGCAAAAGGCCACGCACATTTCCATGTCATGACCTACTCCATTACTCTTGCTTCTTTTAAAGACTGTGTTTTCTTTTAGTCTTGGGCAAGTTTCTCTACTTGGCATTTGAGTTGGAGACATATTCATCTTGTTTCTGTTGTCTTCCCTAGGCATTGCAAAACCATCCATAGCTTCCTTAGGCCTCAGATTCAGGATTCCATAAGAACATCTGCCGAGTAACCTATCCAGCAAGGGTAATGTCCCTGATCTTTCACCATTTTGTAGGCTACAAAGGTTACTAAAGCTTTGTCTCCAAGAATGAAGGCATTTTACTAAAGGCATTGAGAAGGAAGTTACAACTCCCTCCAGTGCCCTTTTGACCACATGATAAGTGTAGGTCATGTCAATGCTGCATCTCTCTCAGGTTGTATGGCAGGATAGACTGATGAGAACTCAGGTATTCCAACAGAGCAGTGCTGGTAAGAGATACAGCAATATATGCTGGGGGCCAACTGGCTGGATAGGAACTGTGCAGAAAAAGACCCGGGGGTCCTGGTGGACACCAAGTTGAACACGAGCCAGCAATATGTCCCTGCAGCAAAGAATTGTAATGGTATCCTCAGCTGCATTAGGAGGAATGTTGCCAGCACATTGAGGGAGGTGATGTTTCCCCTCTATTCTTCACTGGTGAGGCCACACCTGCATGCTGGGTCCAGTTTTGGGCTCCTGAGCACAAGAAAGACATGAAGGTACTAGAGAGTCATGTGAAGGAACACAAAGATAATGAAGGCACTGAAGCATCCCTCATATGAGGAAAGGCTAAGAGAGAGAGAGCTGAGACTGTTTAGTCTATAGAAGAGAAGACTCAGGGGAAATTTCATTAATGTCTACAAATATCTAAAGGGACAGTGTGAAGAAGAAGGAGCCAGTGGTGCTCAGTGACAGGACCAGAGGCAACGGGCACAAACTGAAACACAGGAGGTTCCCTCTGAACATCAGGAAACACTTTTTTACTGTGAGGGTGACTGAACACTGGAACAGGTTGCACAGGTAGGCTGCGGAGTCTCCATTCTTGGAGATATTCAAAAGCCAACTGGACATAGTCCTAGGCAGCCTGTTTTAGCAGAGAGGTTCGACAAGATGATGTCCAGAGATCCCTTCCTACCTCAAACATTTTTTGATTCTGCACATCTGCAAGCCATGCTTGGTCACCTTTAAAACTGTCTGCCCTTTGGTTTGCAGTGGCCTCTTGGAACAGCCTTTGGCACAAGAGATGTTGCAGAAGTTTTGTACTGCTGTAACCTTTCCTCCCAGAAGACTTCCTAGTGCCAGGCTTTTGTGCCAGGATTTATGCTGAAGAAAGCTGGCAGACCCCTAAGCAGAACCTCACCGATGTTTTATGGAGACTCAGAGCCAGCTGAGAGAGTTTGTTTTTCATGTGCCATTGCTTGTTATGGCAGCACAGCATAGCCAGGCCAAAAGTTAACTTCTTGGAGGTCAGGTACATAGTGCAAAGTTCCTGCCCATCTGAAAAGGTCTTATATTGGCATAGTTGATGAAACTGAAATATACTCATTCTCTCCTTCGTCCTGACCTCTTATTTGAATCACCGCCCTTGTTATACATCCCAGCCCATGATTTCTAAACCTAACACCACACCTGCCCATCTCACTCCATGGATGCTCCTGTTCCCATTCTGGGAAGTACAGATTTGGCATCTGGAGGATGTTGTTTCTTCTGAGGACTGAAAAAAGCAAAGCCTGAGTGACACTGAAAATCCTTGTGATTTTGTACCAATTATGATATTGAGATGTTATCTGCTTATTTATTTTTCTGTTCCTGTTCCTTAAGAGCTGTTATTTTGAGAGAATTTGAACTTTCATTAAAAATAAAAAGGAAGAGTGTTGTCTTTTTGGCAGAGAAAATCTTGAAACATGTTCTGAGTATATTCTACAGGCTCAAAACCTAAAAGGTTATTACAACGATCTCACCATTGTTAATTTAATCTAACCTAACAGGTTTGGGGGGGGAAAGGCCAGTACTTTTCTAGCCAGGAAAGATAGGAATACCGCCTCTTCAGGCTTCTCACCACATGATCACTGTTCTCAGTTGAGCCCTAGACAATCTGTGGCTTCCTTCTCCAAGCAGAAACACTGAGCTTGGAGACAGTCACACGAAAGTTTGTTTCCTGCAAATCAAGCTCTCCCTACAGAGATCACATTCTACTCTAGGAAGCAGAAGAGGATCCAGTAGGAATATGGAAATCTTCAGTTACCTCACCTCCATGCCACTTTGATGTGGTAGATTTACATTGTATTTATTACATGGCAAAGAATTTTGACATATCTCTGAACATGAAATATGATCTCTTGGTAGACTGTCATTGAAAAACTAGTTTGGGCTCAAGTCTTCTTTGGTCAGACTTTACCTGACTCAACAAATCTGGAGTTTCCCCAAACTGAAGCCCTTAATTAGAGGGCAAAACCTTCCTAACCTCGCAGGTAGAAAAGGACAGCAGGCTAGCAATGGTGCTTACTATCGAATGAATTGTTTTCCTATTCTGTGGAGACAGACTTGATAAGATGCCTTTTAGAGGTTGAAAGATGAACAGCTGCCTAGGGAAATCTAGTGGCCAAACTTTCGGAGTAGTTTGGCACAAGAAGCCAGTACAGAACAACATGAACTGGAGTCTTTGTTTCTGCAAAGCTGCAGTTGGAGCTAAGGGCCTGAAGAAACATTTAACAGTCCAAAGAGCAAAGGTGTATACCTCCTGGTGCTGCCAATCTGAAAAAAAAACTGTAACAACCAGGCTTTGAAAAATCTGGAATTTCATATATGTGTGTGTGTGTGTGGGTGTGTATATATACATATATGTCTTATTAGAAATCTAGGATACCTATGTCACTGAATCCAGGTCTTCACAGTGACAGGTAATCACATAATAGCTATTCAGAAGAATTCATGAATACATGCATCTTGTCGCTAACTGAGCTCAGCACGTCCCCCACCTTCCTGTCTGAAACTTCACAAAAATAACAAAAGCTACGTACAACAATGTTAAAAACTAAAAGTGTAGGAGATTTAATCTTGTAGGCCCTTACAACAGCAGGGAATTTCCTCAGTGAAAACGTGAAGGATCCTAGGATGTTATCCTCTCCATAGAGAAGGAAAGCAAAGTACCCTGCACAGTCCCTGATAGCCTGACATGGGGAAAAATTACTTCCTAACCCCAAATATGAGACTGATTTATCAGTCTACTACTAGTTGACCCAAATGAATCAGATCCTGAAGACACAAAAGGTGCTCTCACTCATTAAAAGTTTACAATCTAAAGTGAAGTACACTTTACAGTCTGATGACCTGATCAGATTGACATTGCCAGAACTCTCCATTTAACAGGAACAAATATTAATCCTTACTAAACAAGGCAGAATTGAAAAGAAACAGTTTTCTACCTACTGCCTAAGTAGCTCAGGAACTCACTGCAAGAGGATGCTGTGGATGCCCGAAATATTGATGCATTCAAATAGCCATCAGAAACATTAACAAAATAAAAATGTATTACAGATATTAAACTTAAACAAATGGATATAACTTAAGGTTCAAGAAGTTCCTAAGCTGCAGTACAATAGGAATGGAGAAGGTATGGAGAAGAAATATTATAGTATATTGTCCTGGTTTTTGTGTTCTTTTCTTAGTCATCTATTACTGTCTATTATGAGGGATGCCAGATGAGCAAATGGATCTGTGGTCTCACTCAGTAATTTTTTTCTTATATTCTTGAATTATGTTATTAAACTGGGGGACAGAGAGGTGAAAGGCTCTACAGCTCATTAGCAGTGTCTTGTGATATAAGCACTAACTCTAAGCTGAAGAAAACCTTACTTTCTAGAAAGAAAAGGCATTTAAATATTAAATAGAAAACATTTTTGGCCTTTACAGAACTCCAAAAGGCAAGAGTGTCCATTCTCTGCTTGCACTGACAAAACTTTATCTTCTATACTGCTCTGCTTGTTGAACCTACTAAGCCTGCAGCGCCCAGACCGTGTACTTTTGAAATTATAAGCATGGAACAAAATACAAATAGTTTTGAAAAACACATTACAAACCAAATATTACTGCAAGGGCTAAATTATTTTTTGAGTACAACATCCAACAATAGAAAGCCATTCCAAAAATTATTCCAGTGATCCTTTCAATGACTCTTCTGTAGCATGCTGGTGGTGTTTTTCATACTTCATCCCCTGCGGCCATAACAAAAGCAAGGGATTTAGCTCAAAAACTTCATAATCACAACTACAACCTCTTCCATTCCAGAAAAAAAGGAGGTAGCATAGAGAGAAAGGAGTTATCACATCTCTGTGGACTAGTCCATATACAGGAGAACTGTCCCTACATCTACAAATCTTTTTTGCTAGTGGATTACACAATAGTGCAGCAGTGCTAGAAGATTGCACCTACTCAATTTCTCATCCTGGTTTTAGGAAAAAAATGTAGTATAGTGTTTACAGATGTTAGAAGGAAATAAAAAAGTGTTTGTGTTTGGATCACAAAAGAATACAGAAGTCCAGGCCCCTAGACAGAAGAAGCATTGCCATTCCCCATGTGGTTAAAGCAGAATGTGTAAGCCCCTACACCTATGACCCAGAATGGCCAAGCTCTCCCCACCTTCCCAGCAGCAGAATCAGAAACCTCAGTGCAGGTTTAGATGCTGTCGAGTGACAGGAACTTTAAATGACAAAGCAGACAACCATAGAGCAGCTTCTTGGAAAGCTGGGCTCTGCCCGTCACTTGGCCAACCTTTCTCAGATTCTCAGTTGAAACTACTGAGCGTGCATCCAGGTATGAAGCCTAGGTGCATACAGGGATGGTAAGGTTCAGACACTTTAACATAACTTCATGGGCCATCTAGGGCTAGGCACCCTAGTCCCTAATTTAACATATGGTCCACTTTATAAGGCACCAGCAGGTAAAGATGCAGGGTAGAGCTGATTTCTCTCACGTTACGTTAAGGCTGCTGGCTTTCACATCATACAAGACTGCCCACAAATGGGAAATAACAGAATTTGTGAGAGAACAAACATCCTTGAAGATATGACCTAGTGGACACACCAGCTTTGTAGCACAAGAGTGTCCCAGGGCACATAAGAGAAAACTGAGGTGCACACACATCCGCAGTTTGTCTTGAGTGTATTACACCTCTCTCCATACAAATAGCAATTACTTAGCCTAAAGGAATGCATAGAAATCACCTTGGTGCCTAACTGAATAGTAGGAGTGCAGCGTGGATTGAAACATCTAAGCAAAGGAAACAATACACAGCCATTTAAGCAACAATCCTTCAAAAGGAGTCTTACCTTTCCCCTCTCAAAAACCACGTTTAATTATTTTCCCAATAGTTGGAGATTTTTAGGAAAATATTTGAAATAATTAATTTTAAAATGCTGCAACGAGCATTTCAATTACTATTATCCACTTCCTTCTCTTTCATGCTCAGGGACTGATGACAATCAGAGAGCCCAGATGCCAGTCTGTATGTTATAGTCTCAGCCAGAGTATTTGGCTCCTTGGCGAGATCCACAGGCAGTTATTCTGGCAGCTCTCGAGTTGTCCCTGCCTCGCAAATGATTAAGGCTGCTGACTGACTGCTCAGACTACCCTGTTCTGGACATCTGGGCTGTTTCCCCTCCCCTTACTTGTGGCAGAACAGCTGTTCTGCGCATGTACTGCATTTGTGCAAGTGTGCATCCATTCATTTATTAACAGGGAGTCAAGAAAAGCATGTTTATATAGGTCCCTTTTAATCCACAAAACACATGGCTAGCCCCTATGCTAGTACGATTTTCCATAAATTAGAGAGAAAGTTTCCAAACAAGTAGACACAGAAATATGCGTGAAAGGCCGTACCTGGCAAAAGGTCTCTACACACATGTAGGTCTATGGCAGGCAATGCAGATTTCCTGTTGCTTTCCCCTGGAATCTGAAGAACACTTGTTTTAACATGTGCCTAAGAAAGTTGCCAGAGACTCTGTAAACCCCAACTCTGACCTTAGCCACGTCTTTGACTTCCTGCACAAAATTTCTTCTGCATCAAACGGGCCAGAAGCGCTCCATATGTGGCTGATCTCTCAACAGCATTGGCCTTAAATTATTTATTATTTCTTGAGTGCTATCAAGGTACCTGAGGCTGTGCAATACAGAGGGAAAGACATGGTCCCTGTCTCGTGAGTCTTAATCTAAATGAGACAGAATGCTTAGTGCAGATATTCAAAGTAATACCACACAGCATGAACAGATGAAGGGCCAAGCTCAAAATTTCATCACTCAACTCTGTTATTATCTAACATTATTGCAGAACATGTGTGCTTTCAGTAAGACCAGGTGTGCAAGCAAAGATTTTCTTAGATTACCTACATCGAGATGGAAAGTGATAAAAATCAGATCTGTTTGACATAATTATTGTGTTCGAAACCTTAGTGTAGATAAAACAAAGTCACAAACAAAAAAGTCTCTTCTAGATTTAGCTTATTTTGTTTGGTGAATGGTTGTAGGCCATTGTAACCAAAGAACTGTTTTGTTGGTATAACCTGCCCCTATGTCGTGGTTTAACCCCAGCTGGCAACTAGGACCACGCAGCACTTCGCTCAGTTCTCCCCCTCAAAGTAGGGTAGGGAGAAGAGGGAGAAAAGGAGGGGAAAGGAAAAAAACCCGTGGGTTGAGATAAAGACAGTTTAATAGAACAATAATGGAAAATAATAATAATGGTAAAAGAATATATAAAATAAAGTAATACAACACAAGTCACTCTCACCACCCGGTGATCGATAGCACAGCCCATCCCGAGCAGTGATTGCAGATCCCTGCCCTCTGGGCCAACCCCCATTTATATACTGAGCATGGCGTCTATGGTATGGAATATTCCTTTGGCCAGCTTCTTCTGTCTATGCTCCTTCCCAGCTTCCATGGGAAGCTGAAAAAGTCCTTGACTAATGTAAAACATCACCTGGCAACAACTAAAACAATACACATTATCAGCATCATTCTCACGACAAACCCAAAACACAACAGCTACTAGGAAGAAAATTAACTCTATCCCACCTGACACCAGGACATTCTATGAGAAGTTTTTGCTGCCACAGCAACATTGTAAAAGGCTCCTAAAGTACCAAGGCCTAAAACTGCTTTGAACACCAGGTACAGTACTGGAGGTGGTGGCTAAATGTTTTGAAGAAAGCTTGGACTGAATACAGATGGAGGATTACATATAATGAGATATCTACCACTCAGTAACTACTGCTATGCCTGGTCATACTCAGTAATGCAGATGCTTAAAAGGGTAAGAATTTGGAGTAAAATGACTTATATTTATAGGCAGGAAGAGAATGCAGTCGGGTAGTTATAGGGGTGCAGCTGACACACTGTAGGTTTCCAACCTAACCTACCTCATAGCAATTTGTGTATATACTGACATGCTTTGAGAAGTAACTTTACCCCAGCAAATGGGCAAGACGACGATGTGGAAAGAAGTGAGCAGAATTCCAGGCACAGCTGGAATCACTCACAGTTATGACTGCAAGGAAGCTGGAACTGAAGGCAATAGATATGGGAAAGTCGTTAAAAGGATTCAAAAGCAAAAATAACTAAAGAGTCACAGGGAAAATGGATTGGTTTGGTAGGACAGAAAGAATTGAGAAATCTGAATATTGAGATGGGTAAGTATTCGAGCCAAAAACTATTTCTGCCAGATGTGCTGTCCTAGACTAGCTCACTGAGAGGATGTCCTCTCTGCAACAGGGCAAATGCTCAAGATACCTGGTTCGGATGTAAACCTGAGGATAGCCTACCCAGGCATTTTGCTTTTCATGCTTCATGGTATTTCAAATCCTGGTCTAAATTCCCATAAATGAAGAACAAACATGACTACTGACTGCCTACACATGCCCATCTGTTCAGATGGCACAGCTCCCACTAACAATTTAGTTGGGCAGTTTCACTAAAGTCTAGGTGCCAAACCAGCATACGTTTCACAAAGATAGTCTGTATGACACTACAAGCACCGTTTTCTTTGCAAGATTCCCTTGTCTGGGACAGGTTTGAAGATTAGCCATCTAATGCTTCCCTGTTAGCCTGGTTTCACAGGAAATGAGATTATGCAATCGCAGCGTGTCTCCTCATCTGCCAGCCTGCCCTCTTCTTTCCTACAGAAGTTTGGCAAACCTCAACCAGATTTGACAGAAGGGCAATGGTTTCAAAGTTATTATTTTCCTATACTTTTCATTAAAATGAATAGATGGTTAGAAGAGACCTTATCAGTGAATTTACTGAGGGAAGTTCAACTGTGTGAACTAAATCCTTACTAGACAACAGAAAATCTACACTGGTGAATGTTGTTTTACCCATGGGAAAAGCTACTGTCAGAATGTCACTGATACTAGACAGAAGGGAATCCAACCATCAGACACAAATCCATAATAAAGAGGACAGCTGCTCGCAGAACAACTTGTATTTGATCACACTTCTCATCAAAGTATGTGACCAAACCAAATACCTGAAAGCAAATGCTGAAGAATCCCGAAGAGTTTACAAACATTTCTGGCCACAGCTCAAACACTCCATGTGTGTAGCAGAATAAATTGGCGGCACACTCTCAGCTTGCACAGGGCAAGCGCAGTGCCATCCACCTACACGTAGCAAGAGTGCATCGGAATATCTGTTGGGTTTTTCAGATTTTGCAAGTTCCTCAGTTAATTTCCTAACGAATGTTACAGAACTCACGTAAGCTCTCACACTCTCCTGAATGTTCAGTGTTGTCCATCAAACACTTGGCCGCAGGAGAAAACCAATTCAATGAGCACGTTATCCATAGACGTGCACAGAACAAAAGAAAAGCCTATGTGACAGCTTCCCCTAGCTGCTACAGTCCAGTCCAAGTACCTCAAGCCATTTCACTGATAAGGCTATTTCCAAAGTTGCACTATTAAAAACTCTCAGTCAAAGACACACTGTGCTCTAAAGACCAATGGCAGCAAACTGAGCTGGTTTTCTGCCCCAACAAATGGCAGTGCAGTATGCAATGAGGAAACATAGGCTAGTTCCCAAACAGTGATAACAAAAATTGACCAGTGCATACTTGTCATAAGAGAGGGTAATTGTTTGTCTTCTTGGCTTCAAAAGAAAACAAAATCCACAAAACTATCAGCATATATAGGTGAGCTCTACAAAAGCAGCTAGCTGTAGTCAGGGATGGGGACAACTACTACATTTGTGCTCATAGTGTCGATGCAGCCACACAAAAATCAGTCCCAGCTGTCCTGGCTAAGAACAAGGAGGCTAAGGACATGAAGAGAACTGGATTAACAGTATTGAGGGAGATGGCCAGCACACACAGCATGTCATTAATGTCATCCTGGCAGGAAGAAGGAACATCATCCCATTGCCTTTCAAATGCACGGTGGCCCCAGATGATCCACCTCTACTAAGAAGTCTGTGGCGAAGAGCAGAATTTAAGCTAGGTGTGTGAACCATGTTGGTATCAATAGTATCAGTGTTCCCACCATGAGACCTGCCCTGAACTGGAACCCTCCCAAACTGGGATGTTACTATCAGAAAAGGCAGACCATCCTCATAATTCAGAATTCATCAACAGAAATAATTTTTACTGAACACCTTATTTGAAATTGCTGTTTTGTACATTAACAGTTTAATTTCATTGTTTCATTTATTATTTTTTTTTAAGTAATAACAGGTATTTCCTTTGACAAACCTAACTCTAAGATTAGCATTACTGTCACTGATACTCTATCCCAGGAAGAGCATTCCCCTTCGAAACGGAGAATTTTGCACGTGTATTAATTGGCCCTCTTGACCTTGTTGGACCACATACAGCACTGTTTCTATTTACAGGTGGTTGATATCCAATAGAATACCTTCCCTGCAGTTCTGCATGCAGAACAGTGTCACTGACAATGAGAAAAAGACAGATATAAAATGGACCAATAAATTATCATTTTGATTTTTCTAACTGCAGTTTAGAACTAAACCAAAAAAAAATCCTTGTATTTTCTGAGAATCTTTTACTCTGTCAGATAAAATTGGTGAAGACTTTCGAAGGATCCAATTTTACTGGCAGTTACTCCTCAAACTAAATCAATAACTCTAACAATTTTTAATAGCAAAGTTCTTTCCATCTGAGTGGCTGCAGTGCATGTGCATAAGCTGCAGTGATGTTTATTGTATATCAAGATGGAAAAGCTAGACTTTAAATTGTGTAACTTTCCATAACACAGTTTTCCTGAGGGCTGTTCAACTCAACAAGCAGCCAAGGAAAAGGGAGGGTGAATGCAGCAGATCTGTTCCTTTCCAGCTTGAGATGCAGAGGAGGCCCCACCCGGCAAACCAAACCTTTGGCATTCATCCACATGATCCTCCAGGCTAAGGAAAGAGGAGCCACGGAACAATATAGCAGTACAAGCCCTCCTCATCCTTCTCATTCTGGTGCTTTCTTTCTTGCAGACATAAACTACCCCACATGGCAAACAAAGCTGTCAGATTCATGGGGCTCCATAATTGTACAGCAGCCATGTAAATCTTGCTTCTAATCTGCTAGCATTTGCCCAGTTTTGATATGGTAGAAACTACAGATTTTTCTTCCCCATTCCTTACTGTGTCCATAGTACTGGACACAAACAGGGTTGACTCTTCAGCATGGAGAGAAACATGTTCTCTTTCCAAATCTAATTATTAGTGAAGCAACAGGAAGACTCACTCATCTGAAATTTAAGAAGTAATCAGAATTCCCTCAAAGTGTGAGATCTTTACTGCAAGATCACCGTGCAAATAATTTGGTAGAACATCACCATCTGGTGGATACACCCACTGACAATTTGGTTTTAATTTTTTCTTTATTTCTCAGGTAGTTCTTCAGCTCACTAAAAAATATTGTATCATAAGGTCACAGAAAAAATACACTCAATCCATTCAATACTAATCTATAGCTTCTCTGTGGGACCAAGGTACAAACCTGCAAAAAAGGGGTGGAAATTCCTATTTTCGTATACCATCATAGGTGGCAGACTTGTTAAATAACTAGAGTCCAGCCTCACCTGGCTGGACTCTAATCAACAACTCTTCCAGGCTGCTCTGGAAAGATCCTATCCTTGGTGGAAAATAACAGACACCTCCTCCAAATAAAGTTAGAGAGGAAATAGTACTCTACTACCAGTTGGTTAAACAGCTCATTCCACACCAAAGCTGAGATTTCTTTTTCCTTTTACTCTCAGAACTGAGGAGTTAGTCTCAGTCTTGATGGAAATCATCCACTTTGCATAGTCCCTACTCCCCAGCTTGTCAGCAAAGTGCAAGATGCCACACTCTTCACAAGCTCTAACTGCAGAGTGGGGAGGAAGGGGAGGAAGGGAAACAGAAAACATCCATACTGTCCTATGAAGGCAGTCTGATGTCAGTCGAAAATCAGGTTGTCTAAAAACACCATCTGCCCTTAGACCTTGCATCTCATGTCCTTGAAAGAAGATGTTGAATAGGGTATTTTCTGTCTGCTTGCTTTATTTATTTATTTTTTTACCAAAAGCCCTATCAAAGAAACCTTATATATGGCAGGCTTGAAAATTTCCTCATAGCATTGTAAAAAAAACCCAGCTTTTTCAGTTTGTTTTCTATTTGCAGGAACCCTCATCCCACAGTTTCATATAAGCCCCGCGGCAACGGGCCTTATGTGGTCATTCTCTGTGTTTATATCTGTCTGAATGTCCATGGGCTTCTTTCAACCAAAATCTGAGACAACGTAGCGGTCTCTAGATCCATTATGTCACAACAAGTTCCACATAACTAGGCTGATACATAAATAATGGGATGGAACCTGTACCACCAGTGAGACTTATGCAGCACAGAGACTGCATAGTGTGTGGAGCTCACATGCCCAGAGACAGCAGTGCCCCAGTCACTGAAGAAAAACTTAGACAAGATCTTGTGAGACAATTAAGGCTTCAGTGCTCCCAAACTATATACTAAACCCCATAGTCTGCCGTTACAGTCTGCCCCACCTCCTTTATATTGTTTGCAACTTGCTCCCTTATGCCACAAATCCTTTAGCCTGGCACACTTAAACACTACGTTATACTGATAGCACTGCATGTTTGGCAATGAAAAAGCACAAAAATCAAACTGATATCAATAGAAATGTGTGTTGTGATATTTATATCATAATGTTACACCGACATTAAAGCACAGGTAAAAGTTGAGAAAGGAGAAGAAAGTGGTTTTGGTGAGATTTTACGTACTAACATAAAACCACACACAATGCAGCTGCTTCCTACTGTTCTTGTCAGGAGTTTGTACCATAAATTTCCCATGAAAGCCTGTGACGAGCAGTGACACGGTGAAGTAAGGCTCTACAGCCACTCACATTTATCCTATCCAATACAACTTGAAACAATGACAAATAATGTGTTTTAACAGAATCATTTTTAGGCACTACCAGAAAAAAAAAGATTTTAACACATATTTTAAAAAACATAAAACAGTACCAAGAAATGGATACAAACTATCACTGGAATGGAAATTCAAGAGTTAACAGCAAAACGCTGTCTCTTATTTGTGGGTGTGGGAGAGGTCCCAGGGCAGTATATGACCTGAGAGAGAACCCCGCGTTTCAAAAGACTGTGAAGTCTCAAGGAGAATCAAAACACCTGAGCAGTGGTTGAATTACCTAAAGATTTTTTGCTATATCTAAAACAAAAGATCTTTTAAAGACAGCCAAAATACATACTCAGAAGATGACAGGCAAAACAGGATCAATAGCAGATCAGAGATAAACACATCCTTAAGACACCGTCAATAAAAAGAAGTACAATTTGGATTCATTGTTGTAGCAGAAGCCACTTTGGAAAAAAAAATGTTTAAAAGCAATTAAGCAATTTTATAGAAATAGTCTGGGATTTTGTGCAAAGGGAGAGAGACTCCAGGCTTGCCTCATCTCCTAGAAGCATCCCATATTCTTAGATGTGACGTTGCCATGACAACCACAACTTGGTGACCTCGTTATTTCAACCTAATCCTGCTTTGAAATTATAGTTGCTCCACCCTTTTGCCTGGCTAGCCTGATAACATAATCATTGTAAATGAGGATGGAAAAACACAGCAGGATACCATTCCCCTGGTGACATGGGACTAGTCTCACCTTATCAGGGAAATAGACCAACAATTAAACTGCACAAATCTAAAAGCCCGAAAGTAGATTTTTTTTTTGTTTGCTACTCTGTTTTGCAAAAAAAAAAAAATAAATCTAATAGCTTTTCAGTGCAGAGATGCAGTTTGGAACGGGGGCTTTTGGGGAAATTCCTTTTAATTTAATTTAATGTCTTTATCAGGAAATTAAACAGTAATAAGGGGTAGTTCTCCTTAATTATGCATTTGTTTTGACTAACAGCTGGAGGAAGATTTAGGATATACACAAAGAGTCAGGACAGAACTTGTATAGCAAATCAGATTGGGCTTTTTAGGTTCAGGCTTGCCTTGCTTTATTTAAACTGGTTAAAGCAGTGAGCATTACAAAATCCCAGCTGTAGCCATTGTGGAAATACTTACTATATTTGCTCACATGTTACAGGAACATTACTGTAATTCTGCTCTTATTAAACACATGGACAACAGTACTGTTGCTGTCGCAGATTTAAAGGAAACATTTTCTTAGCTCCTTGGGGAGGGACTTCAGAGTTTTCTATGTAAACAGGACACATGAAAGCTAGAGGAGGAAAAAGTGGAGCCAATACCTTTAAAAGAACATAAATTTGGACCCACTGACGTGTGATCCAACTGAAGCTCCATAGACTGTAGTTCGCAAAAATCATTTTGTGACACACTTCCACCTCCCTCCTTTTTCTGACAGAGCAGTCTCATTTCTCCCTTTTTCAGTATTTGCATGTTTTAGCACATGGGGACAGATTTTACCTTGGAGGTTGCGACACTGCCTGAGACTTCTTGTGGGAACAACACGCACATTGAGGAAACTAAACTAGTAAATAGTGGTAATTATTAGGAGAAGTCAACAAAAAGGAAGAAAGGGGAGCTGCTTTGACAGAGAAGTATGGAGAATTATTGGTTTGCTCAGTATGGACACAGGACTTCTGATATTATGGTTATTTTCGGAAGACCAAAACTTAGAATCGAGGAAATCTTTGTGTATGTGCCTCGGCCAGGAAAGGGGCTGAGTTAGCCTCTGAGGATGTGAACCCGTGTTTCTAGAAAGAAACCCTACATTTTAACATTTGGAAAGGTGTAGCACTAAATCGTTCTTTCCAGCTCCCATGTCACAATAGGGAAGTTGGGCGATGCCCTCTGAAATAAAGCAGCAAGGACTCCACGCGCAAGCGAAGGTACCTAATCAGGCACCCCCAGATTTACTCAGTGACAAGCCAGGGAAACCTTTACCCGGAGACTGTTTTATTAACAGTATAGTCACAAGTCTGTTAGCAGTCATCTGCTCTGAGATAGCTGGTGAAGTAGCAGGGCAAATAAAGTGATTTTCTTCTGCTGAGGCTTTGCACAAAAAATTCTTTTGAATACTGCTTCAGTAGTGCTTGGGGATAATTTTCCTGAATAGCCAAAAAAAAACCCCAAAGCACTATAGCCATACATTGCAGGTACAACATGATGAGCTAAAAACTGAGCTCTTTCCTCTGTGCCATGAAAATACTTTTGTATTCAAAAGCATCTGCAACAGGCAGGGCTAAACCACCACTTGCCTCTGTTTAAAAACTTGCCCCGCTCCCAGGTAGAGAAAATGAAACCACTGACACCTTACACAGCCACCTCCGCCTATGACCAGCACAAGGTGTCTCAGGCACACAGAATTACAGAATTTAGCTTTTCACAACAACAACAACAAAAAAAAGGGAGACTGACAAAACACAGTTTCCTCCATGAAGGGATCACTTAACATCCCCTCGGCCTTCCCCTTCAAGTGGGGCATTTTGCTGTCAATTGCCGATCATTAAATGATTAAAAGAGAAGAAATGTGAATGTAATCATTAGACATTTATTTCTTGAGGTGTTCAGCAGGGGTTAGAAATCAGGCTCCATTAAAATATTTTTCTTAAGCTCTGTTGAATCCCAAGAGCAGAGAATAGACATGAGTAGGAGATGTTTATACAGCACTGCAGCAAAGGAAGCAGGTTTTCCTTCACTAAAAGGCCAAAGTTCGTTTTCTTAGAATAGCAGCATACATTCCAAAATGGTGCCTCACATTTACCAAGAGCAATCAGTGAACAAGCGAACAAGATTTATGTCCAGATTCAAATTTAGTTCTCCTACATACAACAGTAAAAGGCCAGACCATTCAATACCTAATCAGGTTTTGAGTCTGATTTTTCCAGCCTTGTTTGAGATGGCTGTGTATCGTGTGTAGGCTGATTAATCCTGCTAACTACTGATTCTTACACGCGAACAGGAATCCAGAAGCCCCAAATGAAATTCCAGGCAGGAAGTGTACTTTGACAATTGATTTTTTGCATATATAGTCTGACTTCTTAATCTGTTACAACCTTATTTTCTGTACCTCTTTCAAAATAAGTAAAATATTGTCCCTTTTACAGTTACGGTCCTGGATTTGAACAGCAGCTAAAAACATTCTGTGTTCAAAACAGCTCACATACTGGGGAAAAAAAATTACTAACTCTTCTTTGTGGAGTTAGAAGTGGACTGCATAGAAGACTTTTCCCCGAAGTTGGGGAACACAATGACTCCTTACCGATCATGCTATGGACTGAAGTGTGAGTTTTTATAGACAATACAAAAGTTCTTATATACAAATGATTTTCTGCTTTGTACAAATTTAAAATAAAAATAGAAACAAAGCTTTGCTTTTCTCCTAGATCAGTAGTGACACCTAGTGACCAAGTGCGAAAGGAACAGCGCTTGAAGAAGACCGATTTTCACAAAACTGTGCTGGATTACATTGCAAAAAATAACGTTGGCTGCGGACAAAAGCACCACCACAAAAACTCTCGGGTGTGGCAGGAGGAAATAAAACAAACAAATACTGCCATTAGCTATGGGGTGATTTAAATTTACACAGGAATGCTACATCCGCTTTAAAGAAAAACATGCTGGAATTCAAAAAGAAAGGAAGGGATGCTTTTCAACAACAGGGAAGAAACCGTTTGGACAAGTAGAATGTAATTACCCAGTAAAACCTGGAAAGGCTCTGGTGTGGAGCATTCCTACATGAGGACGATATCCACAGGATAAGGAAGAATCCCTAGTTGTAAGAATCCCAGTTTTCCATCTCATCCAAAGAGGATAACTACAAGAACAGAGTGCAACTGCTCCAGTGTTATGCTTGTTCTGGTCAAATTTCTTGCTGATATAGATAAGACTTACTGACATAACTATATTAGAATAAATTATTCCATTTAACCTATACCAGAGCAGACCTCTCTCCATCTGGACATACTACTCTAGAATAAAAATTATTTGGTTACCTGTAATTACCTGGATCAATGACTTGTGGATGCAGGGGAATGCTGAAAAGACTACAGTCTCCTCATAGACCTTGTCCAGTGCTGGTCATACATTCTGTATTATGTGACTAAGGAAGAGCAATGCAGGTGCATATGCTCCCCAAATGGGCGGCTAGATCCAATCTCTATAACATCCTGTCCACATAGCAATCTTTACCCACATGGCAGTGACAAAGAAGCTCAGCAAGCTGCAGTAATGCTTAGCAATGTTATGGAAACAGTCTTTGCTTCAGGGGGAAAGGAGTCCACTTTCTTCCTGAGAATCACTTCTCCTTTCCAGCTTTTCACTGGGTTTTAAGATTCATAAAATGTCTTGCACACTTGAAATAAAAAAAAAAAAAAAGTTGAAAAGATGCCCAGGAGTAAAAGTTAGGAGAGTTCCCAGAAGAACAGATTAGTCAAAATAGAAAAAAAGTTTAAGGAAGAAAAATCTGGGCAAACTCCATAGTAGAAGAGATTAGCAGAAGATGTATACTCTAGATCAAAAGACAATTGTACAGTTCAAAAGCAGAGCCACAAATTCCTTCTGCAATGTATCCCAGATTATACTTATGGTGCAAGAAAGTTCTTTTTTTAGTATCATAGGAACAAGTGGACAGTGAAGTCTGCATCAGTCTCCCTTATTTTCACTTCGTATTCATTTCTCAGAGAAAGTGACTCCAAGTCTAAACACAGTAGAGAATCAGGCTTGTAATGTCCAAACTGGAGAAATCATGCTGATTTGTACAAGGATGCTTGCACAAAACAGTTAAAATTGCAGATGGCTAAAGTAACTGAAAAGAAATCGAGTGAAAGGACCATGACCAGCAGCAAAGTGACCATTAACCATAAAGCCAGAAAAGCTGTACATGTTCTTGGGAGATTTTAAGACAGGTGCACTAGGAAAATTGTTCAGAAATACAAAAGAAAACTACTTGCTTTTTGATTTTCTGAGATAAGAAATACTGGGAACTGATAACATAGAAGGTTTAAGAATTTTGTCTGACCAAAAGATGACAGCTGCAGCTTTGATTGATACAAAAAAAAAAAAATATCCAGCACAGCGACTGGCAGTGTCAGAAATGTGTGGCTTGTTACACCCAAAAATAAATACAGCTGTGTTACTTCTGCTTGCTACAAGCAATTTGCCCCATAACTATCCCATTAGACTCCACTTAAGCTCCTATTTTTACCACAACCTAGTATGAGGTCCCCTCAAAGAAAGAGGACCAAATTCCAACAGAGACTAATTGGTTACCCCAGTCGAATAGCCCTGGAGATGTCCTCAAAACAAGCCGTGCTGCACCAAGATCAGAGAAAGGCAACGTCCCATATTTTACACATTAAGTCTTTTCCTCACTGCCATCAAGATAACTGGTGGGACCAGCCAGTTACCTTGACCTGGTTTGTGCAGAATGTAGATCAGTTTGAAGAAGAACAAAAGGTCTTGTTGATTCAATCTCCTGGCAAGACAGTGATTACTTTTAACTGGAGAAACAGCACAGATTCCTGAACTCAAGAAAACCGCTCTGTGTGTGACTGGTCTTCGACAAGCAGCTTTCACCCTGGCCCTGAGTCTGCATAGTAGCGCTAAGGGATCCATGGGAAGTGAAATATAGCCATTACTTGACCTTCATGAAATTTCGAAGAGTCAGAATCACTGCTGGAAAACCTTTAGGGGTCCACAAAAAAGAAAAACAATGAAAACCATTGCCTTAAATTGTTGGCAGGTCTTCAGTTTTGTTTCCATCTCCAATGTGGGCTGGCTGTGACATCACAGAAAGTTCAGTAGGACATGTTTGACATTAAAGTAATCAGCTGTATATTGTAACATCTCTTACTTATACCTTAAATTGAAGTGAACTTAATTTTAACTTGTATTAAGATTTGCCACCTTCTTCATGAGGTATCTTTCTTTATAAATAGTGAAAGAAAGGTCAATATCTATTCACAGCATAATTTATGTATTTGCTAATTACTGTAGATTACATCTGAAGCGAGGTGATCACACGCTTGTTAGCTCTAATTACAACAGAAAAATCATTAATCATAGCTTTATAATACAGCATAGGTTTTGTAGGTATTAAATAGAAGTTTAGTTTATTGCTGTGCAACTCCTGTAGTATCAATGCAAATATTCTAAACATCCAGGGCTTATAAAAAACTCTGGAATGCCTCTTATTTTTCAGAGTTGTGATCTGAAATGCTGAATTGCCAAAGAAACCAGGTGCACATGAACTAGGATGAGGAGTGAGAGACACTCCTGATGTTTCATCAAGTGAAACGTACATAGTTTAGTAAGAAAGGCCTCTCCTCCATGCAAAAATTCAGCTTTTTCCCCAAATGAAATGGAACGTTAAGATTCAAGAACGTAACCTTGTAAATAGATCTATTATTTCTTTGCATCAGCCTTTAGATACTTTCCTAGGTGGTTTTGCCTAATGATCTCACTGCTAAGTTCAACAAAATTGAGTGTAATATACTGAAAATACACTCAACTCATATTGAACTTGTTGATGAGGAGTGTAGGCCTGTTAAAATTGACAAAACTGACAAGTTCTCTATTGCCTCTTATTTTATTGCTCTTTTGATTTAACATGTGGCTTTGCAAGCATAAAGCCTTTATTGCTTGCTGGTTGAAAAGAAAGGTCATGCTCAGGAATACATTTCATTTGTCATGATTCAGACTGTTTTATCAGTTTCCCTCTTTGGTGTAAATTCCAATTTGTTAATGGTACCTAGGTACAAAGGTAAAAATAAAAATATTTCATGGAGTTCTAGAGAATATCACTGGCCAGCTAAGGTCAGAACTCTATTTTTATACCAGGGAGTTTTTCTTAAAAACATAAGGAGCAGCAGAGACATCAGTAAAAAGAAAAAAAAAAAAATCATGCTTTAATTGTAGTGGTGTAATCACTGCTAGATCTAGTGCTAAATGCAGGGATTGCTGCTCAGAATTTTTTTGCTGATAAGCCACTAGAAGATCTGGTTCACAACACGAGCCCAAAGCAGCTGCATTGGCAGAGGGTAGGCACGCAGAACTGTGAACAAGAAGCCAAGAGAAAGGATGACACGTTGCCTAAATCCAGAATTTCCAAACCATATTTCTAAGCAGCAAAATTCTACTAAGCAAGTCAGCCCTGACTTTAATTCCCATGACCACCTCAACATTTTATGGGACCAGACTGAGAACCACATCTGTCCAAAAAGATATTTGGTGATTTGTTTCAACAAATAGGCCTATAAGTAGTCATATACGCACAACTGAGGGAATTAAATTTGGACAGAAATAAGTGAATAGATCAACGGAAAGAAATGCTTAAGCCAATTTAACAACTAACAGAACTGCCAAAATTATTTTGCCTTCCCCGATGCTGTCTGTTTCCAGAGCCATATCAAGTTTACCCAACACAGCCTGCGCTGAAGCCAACTCTCAGGAACAATTCAAAAGCACTTCATACATTAAAAAAATGTTAAATATTAATAATCCAATAAAATGTTTGAATGCAATATACTGCACACAAAAATACAATATAAGTAATGCATAAATAGCTAGGCTCTAAGTGTAAAATATCCAGGGCTCTACCATTCTTTATATTTTACACAAATCAAAAGAGTGTTTTACCGATTGCGAAACCAGGAACCTCAAAATTAGAAAAGCCCCTTTGTACATTCCGATTATAATAAAGACATTATATCCCTGTTCATGTACCCTTTTTTACACATGATCCTCATCAGACCCTTTCCAGTCTGACCAGAATCAGCACTATATATTTTCTCTCCCAACACTAATCCTTACACTTGCCCTAATAACAGTCAAAGATTGGTTCTTCACTCAAACTCATCAGCCATAGCGCATATGAAAAGCTTCAAGGGAGAAGTCCTTTAGTAGTCCAAACCTTTCTTTAGCAGCCCCTTTCCAGCCCCACTCCAACCATATCTCCGGGCTTGATGGGTTGATTCTGCCCAGCTTCAAACGGGGACTTTCAAGATTGACACTTGTGCCTCATATCTGGCAAAATCTAAATGTTCAACATATCCTTATAGAAAAGCAGGGCACCAAGATCTCTCAGATAATCAGGACTTTGCTCACAGACCTTCCCACCTTTTTTCAGCACTGACAGAGTGTTGTGGTTTAGGTTTAGTCTTTAATTTTGTACAGGCAAAAGAGGAATCGTTTGAAATTTTCAGACCTCCAGAACACCTTCTGCCTCAGGGACTCCTGGCTGGATCCTGTGAACTGCAGTGACACTACTACTTTGGACTAAACTATGCCTGCAAATCCACTAGAAAGGTTTTAGAGTGAACTGCTACCAGCTTGCAGATAGATGTGCTTTCCACAGATTTAAAATAAAGCACCTGTGCCTCGTTACACAGTCACAATCAAACCTTGAGTGAGGGCTAAGTTTCTGCTTCCCAGCTAATATAATTCGTAAGTAATATTTTTGCCTGCAGGAAACATGATGAAGAAACCACAAAGTTGCCTCCAATTTCAAATTAGGAGATACTTCTGCATTTAGATTAAATAGATTCACATGACTGACGTTTAGTCAGGCATATGGCTGCCTACGGATACCCAAAGATGACTGAAATTTTTCCCTCCGATGCTTTCTTTGCCAGGTCAAGACCTCTCCTTTTAGCTGTAATTCAGACTGCAGTAATCCATTCCTTCCTCCCTTCTAAAACAGATTACAACACCCTACTCGTGTCCACTTGAAACTGCAGCTTCTGCAGCTGCTCTCCTTATATTACTCTCACATGCAACAAAAGGTACTTGTGCTTCTCACATCTGCCATGGCCTTGGATTTGTTTGGATTAAGAAAAATTCTGATCCTGTGGTTAACAGCTAGTTATATCACTGAGATCCGTTCAAGTAGCTGAGGAAAGAGGGAGTCTTCTGGCCTGCAACCCTCAGATTTAAATACTTTTAGACTGAGGGTATATTTGGCTCCTGATCCTACTCTTTGTTCTATTTTTCTGAGTGGAAGAACACCCAATGAACTTTAAAATACAGGCTTTTGCATATCTACTTCTAGTACTTTTTTTGTTCCCAGGTGATTTCCAGATTATTTTACGTAAATTCTAGCTCCTGTAATTTTGATAATTTATATCCACCTTAAATGCAATCAAGTACATTGAGAAAAGTATGTGATAAAAAAATAAATACAGAAGAGTGAAATAGAAAGTACTATTAAAAAGCATAGCCAGCTGAAAAACTGAAATTAACATCATATTTTTCAAAATAACATAATATTTTCCATTTAAATTATTGTTTTGGGTTCTTTTCTATTTTTCATTTCCCATTTCAAGAAAAAGTATGATGAATGTTGGCTTGTCCCAGAGAAGTACACCCACAAGAACATTGCATTTCATTTTATCCCTCTTGCTTTGCTGCAACTTTTTGTATTCTTTAGTCTTTTCTTATTTTTGACAGCTGGGGGAGGGGAAGACACTTACAACCTCAAATGAAACAGGAAGTCCTCCTTGTGCTATTTATGCACTATGGAACATAAGTGCCTCCTAACGTTGCAGCTGTGTGGCAGACAAGCAATGCAATGGTTTCATGCAATTTAGTCAAGAACAGCTAAAGAAGGAAAAATCTGACTTAGGAAAGATTTGAGACAGATTCCAGCTTTTCTTATTAAGGTTCGAAGAAAAGTACTTTATGTGCCTGAATGACGGCCTCAGCATGGTGTACTCCTTTCCAAGTCCTGAATTTCATGCCTCTTACTCTTTCTAAAGCTGACTTCAATTTTGTACAGCACCATTTAGAAGGACTTGTATGTTTTCGATTTCTCCTTTGAATACAGAATTTAAAAAAACATGTTTGGCTGGGTGGTTTTATTCAGAAACAGGAAAAAAAAAAGAGTTTTGAAAATGAAAACTAGGTGTGCCTAGTTCATTCATTTACTTTTTTTTTTTCTGTTATCTACAATAGGCTAGTTCAGCAATCAGTTGTCTCAAAGACCTAAAGGAAAAAGAAATAATAAGAGCACCAAGGATACTGAAGTTACATATCAATTTTGTCCAGAAATCTTAAATTAGAAGAGAGCATCAAATGGAGTTTGTTGTCTGTTGCAAAAGAACTAGATAAACCTGAAAGTGAGTCCAAAAGAGATAATTAAAGGATCAAAGATTTCAAGAACAGAATTTTGGCTGCTCTGGTATTATGAATACATGTAAGGGTTTTTTTTAATGCCCTAATTTGTTCTTTATTTTTCACTACTGCAAGGCAAGACTGATTTATTACAACAGTTTTAACACCACTCTAGAATGTCAATTTATTGTGATAGAACAAAGGCAAGTTTTTTTTAAAAAAAAAAAAAAAAAGAACTCTATATGCAGATAAAACCCTTGAAATCCTTAGATTTGATATTGGGGTCTCCTAGCTTCTAAAATCTTGGGATCTTGGTCTTACCATGGAAATAAAACTCCTCAAACGGACTCAACTGACATTAAAATTAGGACTAGGTCCGCAATGGAAATAACTTCTGAATTCAATCCAACTCAGTAAAAAGTTAGTCTTGTAAAGAAATAAGTACATTACGTTTCTGTTTAAATTCAGCTCAGAATACGTGCATTAAACAAGCATATAAAACTTTCCATTGTTGGAGTCCTCATTTAAATGTATCTGTGCCTAAAATGGGTTGTTAAGCACGTTAGAAATTGAAGGTCCATTTAATTCCTAGCTGCATCAATGTCAACTGGCACTCTGCTGTTGACTTTTGTAGAATCAGGATTTCATCCAAGACGCTGCAATCTAAAACAAGTTCTGAGAAGTTTCAGCTGCCCTATTTCGCACAACAGGCTTTTATCTTGAAAACATAAAAAGTAAGGTTATAAGTTACATTATTTTCACTGCTAATAATTTTGATTATCGTGTTTATCTGTAACTGTAGAATCAAACAACAATTACAGAAGTAGAGACTGCCGGCTTGCAGATTGTCATCTTTGTTGGATAAGAGACTAGGAGTTCACATTACATTCACTAGAAAAAGAGAGAGAAAGAAAAGGAAAAAAAAAATAAAATCAAACCTCTGTTCCTGTCAGTGTACTTAGAACAAGGAAATAAATTCCTCCCCATCATCCAAGTCGCAACCACTGAATAAGAGCAAATAGCCTCCAACAATTTTCCAGGAGTCAAAAGCATCAATTATTCCCCACCCAGATGTCAAATCCTTCTTCTCAACTTGTAACAGCTTCTACAATACAGTTCTGTGTTAGTCAAACAAAACAGATACAGCAATACAAAACCTCAGGCATAGCAGGGAGAAATGGCTAGGAGAGTGGGGAATAACTACTGAATACATTATAGTAGAGCCTCTGCATCCAAAAACTTGCCTATATCTCACCCACGCCCCTGCCATGGCATCAGTAGGTCTAATAGAAGATATTGTCTTCCCTTACAAACCCTGCCTACGTTATTCAGTGTGAAACAAATTATCCCTTTTTAAAATGTAGTGACAGTAGAAGGGCTACAGAAAACTGACTAACTGAAATATCTGTGTGCTACGTGAACTGTTCCCTAAATCACAGAGGTGACAATCAAAGTAAAGCTGGAGAGTCCGATTTCAGTAAAGAAGTCATAGCTCGAATACTGGATGCAACAGAAATTCTGGGCCATGACCCCACAAATATCAGCTAATGCAATTATTAGCATGTTTCAGATAGTTCTATTGTAATTTTCATGCATCAAAGAAAGTAGAGGCAAGGACAATAGATGATCAGCAGGCAACAGACAGTGCCCTTGACTTCCTCTTTGCCTTAGCTTACAGGAATGCTCACAGTAAAATGATTATAAAAGAAATCCTGTGAGAACAGAGGTGCTTATGGCTGTTTTGTATAGTGTGAGGCCAAGCACGTTACTGATGCCACAGAAATAGTCGATGATTCTTCTTTTTTTTTTCTTAGTTCTCAGCAAATTTCTGCTTGATGATTTATGTGTTAAATCAAAATTTTCCTATTCTTCCCCCAGAAATAGTTTGTGGGTAGGTATTGATGTCCAGGTCTCCCCTTTACATTGGCACAGACTAACACGTGAACAGAGTTCACATACAGATGTTTATTTTGCTCAGCCATCTGTTCCATCTGAAACACAAAAGAGATCACAGAAAATGAACTCTCACTCTAATTCTCGCTCTGCATACACAGACAAACACTTGGGTTCCCAACAAAACAAGGCTGTTGGTTTTCACATTGGGTCAGAAAACATTACACTTTACAGACAACTCACAAAGTCAGGTCCCCAATCTGAAGGGTGTGGAATCTTGGGAAGATAATCAAGAAGAAATGATGACTGATGATGGGATGCGGGAGCATACAGATAACTCTAGAAGGATTTTTATTTGCAGGATGTTGTCCTGAGTCTTTAATTCTCTTTTTCCTTTATAGTTTTGGGTGTTTAGTTCTTCCGTTTTCAGACATACACACAACTAAGAACTGTACTGCACCAGAGCAGGTGCAGTGAAGGGTGGTAAGCGGAGAGAAATGGAAGTAATGAGAGACGTGAAGAGGGAGAGAGGTGGGCAGTGCCAAAATAAAAAGAGTCTGTTTCCAAGCGCAGGGAAGAGTCAGCCCATAAGGATCGAGTCACAAAAGAGCTGTCAGGTAAGAGGCACATGCAGAGGGGACATGAAATGGGAATGATAAAGACTGGAAGAGGTATACACACAGTATGCAAAACAAGAACAAGACAGAAACCTAATTTGGGAAGGCCATTAAGAAGTATTCAGCTTTGAGTCAATGACAGAAAAAGGAGAGAACTGTAAGACAGTGAAGTTTGTAGTGGAATCTGTTAACTGAAAAGAAAGTTCAGCTACTTGGTGCAACTGGACGACAGGAGAGAAAGGGAAAAGAAGGGTACAGCTGCTATAGTACTCTCAGAGAACTGGTTCTTGCGAGTATGAAAAGAATTTGGCTGCCTGGAAGTAGTGCTTACCCATCCCTGTCTCCTGATCATATATCTGCATGAAAAACTGTCCCTTTATTTGTTTCCTAGTGCCTGCAGCTATCCAAGGCTGTTCCAAACTTTGGTCCTGAATACTAAGTGTTTTAGAATGCCTACAACCTAAAAACTGAGCAGGTATAAATGTTTTAGCCAGGGTATGGTCTGATCCCCAAATAAATGAACATAAGTAGATTCAAATCTCATTGGAGAATGCAACAGTAACATGTTGAGCCAAGAAGGTTCACTTTAACTACTCACATTAACTATTTATATTGACATATAATGAGTGAAATTTCCACGCATCAGGCTAATTCTTGCTACATGTTTCACTTGGCCATCATTACAATAGATCATATACTCCTGCATTACAACAGATATAGGTATACCACCATACTTAACTTCAGGATGAAAAGTTTCCATTTCATACTCTCCGAAATTAAACAACCAGATAAAGTATGAAGTTTCACATGACTGAGCCCATCAGATTCACGTCCTGATTCCTGCAGTCAGGCTTTAAACCAGAATCATACTTGGGAACTAAAAGCCAGGTCTAGAAGAGACCAAGTAACGCAACCTTGCTGCTTATTTTATATATTTGGAAAAAAAACAAAAAAACCCAAAAAACCCCAAAAAACAAAACCTAAACCACCTACCAAACAACAACAACAATCTTCAGACCTGGAGTTTCTATGGAGAAATTCCTACCTTGAGGTTCCAAATATTTATATCTACCCTGTACAACAGCCTACCTGATTTCCATATGTATTAAATGGCAAGTAACCACTATATGAGGAGATTTTGTTGCCTTTTTTTTTTTTTTGCTTTTTTTTGCTTTTTGTTGCTTTTTTTTTTTAAAGGGAAGCTGTCTGATATTACAGCAATATTTTAGATCGG
>VUYV01000161.1:2200795-2214419 GCA_008711295.1 Anarhynchus alexandrinus
ATATTACAGCAATAATCTTTTTAAACAATGGGAAATTATGATTCCGAAAAAAAAAATGCATTAAATATTTGCACTATAAAACCAAGAGTAAAACCTAACATTTTAGCTGTAATTTTATGACATACTAAAGTATTTGTTCACCTACACAAATAACCCCTCAATATTACCCTTGAAAAATGTTTTGGCATATTTGATGCACACTTGAGTTGGGAAAAAAAAAGAGTGAAAGTAAAAGTTGACACAAGTAAGGTGATCATTTATAAATCTGTTAAAACTTCTCACATACGCAACTGTCTATAATTACAAAAAATTGAACTACACTGAGAGATACCATAACCGGCAGTAGCCAAACTTGATCAGACGCTGGATGCAGTTCAGTGATGTTGTTATGGTATAGATCTGCTGAAGCTGATTTATGCAGTATTGAGCACAGCAACTGTATCATAAGAAGAAAACTAAGTTAGCCCAAGAGGTGCTTTACCACCTACACTGCAGTACCAGTTACATTTGCAAGAGCTCATTTAGATCGAGCTCATGAGTCAACGCATTGTACTGCCCTGTGCAGTACAGAAAAACACAAATAGCCAAAACAAAGGAATGCACTTTTGAATACCTTGAGATTTATATTCAGTCCTATTGCTTGTGGGTGAGTTTTCTATCCAACCTCCTGCACTATAAAAAATGTTCTTCTTTTGGTACATGTGAAACTTTCTGCTTTTCTGTGAGAATGGCTATGCTTTATCACAGCGAGCAGGGTTTTACGGAGCATGTCCAGTGACGTAGGACGCCCAAGTCAAAGCAAGTTAGATTCATTCAAGTTTATACTAAAGGGAAATGGCAACACCTCTCCTATAGTCATTTTATTAGGCCACATTATGGACAATGTGTTTCTTCTACTGATGTCTTAGGCATGAAATAATGCTGTGCCATATATCCAAGGTAAAAAGCATAGATGCCCTTTAATAGGAGAAAAGATACATCCACAGGTCTTACTGGGTACTGCTCTTGGTATAGTCTGTAACTGCTGATCTCATGGCATAAAAGGAGACTGTGCTTCAAATGCCTATCCTTGCTCATTCCCTTACCCCTGTATCTACATCTCAACATACATATACACTCCTTACACATTAATCAGCGGGAGTATACACATAGTCAAGTCAAAACTACCCTTATTTTAGAGACAGTGGTTCAGTCACTGCCATTTTGGTCTCAGTTAACCTCACTCAAAATAATGTCTCTCTCCCTGCTAGCTTTGATTTGATATGTAACTCTTTCAGACTCATTTCTGTTGTTGTTCTTGATGCATTCTGTTCCATTCTTTACCTGGATATAACCCCATGGATTAATGCTGATGCTGTACTCAGTACAGTGACAGCAATATTACAGCACTATTTTGTTGTCCACAATAACCTCCCTCTTGTGCCTCTGGTGTTCTGTAATTAGGCCCCTTCAGACACACAGTTTGGTTATTATGGTTCATCAACTTATAATGCATTATTCTAAATGGCAGCATTTTCATTCTCTTTTTCCTTTTCTTTTTTTGCTGTTAAATATAAAAAAAAAAAAAAGAAAAGAAAACCCACACCAGATAATGGAGGCAAAAAGAATTACTCACCCTTCATCTCGATCTAACATAATGTTTATGGGCAGCAGAGAGAGCAGGAAGATGTTCTTGCGAAGAGAGGAACTTGAGCAGCTTTATAGGACAACGACCTAGGAAGAAATGACAAGCCAATACCCACGTTTACTGTTTGTAAATCTGAGCATTGATTCTGCTTTCACAAGTGGCTTTCATCAAATGCAAATCAGAAGCCTGGCATCTGCTTGAGTAACCAGGCAGCCCTGTCCCCCTTTCAGGGGAACAAAAGCCATACAATCAAAGGGTTTTAAAAGGATGGCAAACTTATTGTAAGCTAGGAAAGGTTAAAAGTCTGCCAGGGCTTAAATATACCTCTCAGAACTCCCAAGTATGAAAGCACTTGTGACCTTTATGAATTTTTTCTTCTGCGAAATGTTTCTGCATATTTGAAACATGATAAAAAGTGACAAACCAGGAGAGAAACAAACTCATTATGTGTCTTACTTTCCAACTGATTTTGAAAGTTCCAGAAAGCAAACTTAGATCACTTTAGTTATTCTCAGACTTCAAAAATCCTGCTCCAACCAACAGCCCCCTGGTTATCGTAGCAGGGCCTACGTGTGCTCCCTGCACCGGTGAGAAATCACCTTCTGCAAAGGTGGGTAACAACTGGAATTCACCCCAAACATGCTATTTCCTCACCTCAGAAATCTTCACTGAGACTGGCACGCCCTGGAAAATGCCCGAATCACATCTAGGTAGCAAAAACCATTTTTTTAAATATGCTGAAAATTCGCTACTTCTACTTACCTCAGTTAAAAGCACACGTGCCCAGCACCAAGGAAAACCAGATTACTATTTCTACTGAAAATCTTACAGAAAAATGTCTAATACTAATTTCATATCTATATTTATTGCACAAATAAAGCCTTTTGCTGTCTGGTAACAGCACAACATAGGAATTTAAATAAAAATATGTTGAAAACACTTAACGAGTTCATCAGAGTGTGTCTTTCTAATCGCCTTATTTCTCATGTTTGGGAATGATCACAAAGCTTGTCCCAGTGACTACGAAGCTAGAAACCAACGTACAAAGATCTGAAATGAGCCTGAAGTGTCAGTTTGATCAAATTTTCAGCTTTTTGTTTAATGATTGATTCCAGATTCCAAAGTACAGAAAGGAATACCATTTCACACATAAGTTTTAGCTTCATAAGAACAGGATTTGTCAATGCTATTAATAACTAGCTGGAATATAATTCAGTCAGAGTAATGTCTGAAGGATCCTGCTGCTGTAAGGAAACCGCTCTATAATTATAAACAATTTAATTTAAAACAGGTCTTGGTTCTAATGGTTTTGAATACAGTCATTGTCTGACAGAACAACCTATGATTTCTTCTGAAGGAATCATAACTGTCCCTGGTGTTTAGAGACAGCTATAAAGCAAAGGCTGGCAATTCTTTAAGGCAAAATCAGAACAAAAGATTCAAAGCGATAGGAAGGATTTTTTTTTAAATGTAGTATGGACTACATAAATCAAATTATGAAACTCAGTGTCACAAGATATCATGAAGCCCAAAAATATAAATAGATCTGAAATATAACTACATGAAATAAGGGAGAAATCTATTGACACCTATTAAACATGATGGTACAAGTGTTATCTCCAGGTCAGAAGGACAGACTGAAAAATACCAGGCTTACCCTACACTTTCTGTCTTTTTAATTCTATGTTTTCAGCATCTCATGTTGGCAGATATCTTTGTTGGATCACCCCGGGAATAAGCTAGCTTGAAACAAACAGCCTTCTCCCTGAAGCACAGGAGTTCAAATAATGCAGATGCAACTGACGAAAACAAACAAACAAAAACAAAACAAAAAACCACCCCACCAAGTAGGAAACAGATGCTGTTATCATTGTAAACAGTAGGTAAAAGTGTACCTCAAGGAGGAAACGTCACATAGATGCAAGCTACAAATGTTGATTGCAGGACTAAGCATCCTGCATGCTGACCATCACATCTCAAAGCCTGCCCACTCTGCTGCCAAAGATGATTGCTCCCAAACTCAAACCCCTTGCAGGGAGCAAGAGAGCTACAGAAAACAAAACGGAGAAATCAAATGATCCCAGACTACAACAAATGAAATAAAGGAAGAGGTCAAAGCATCAGAAGTGGAAAAGCCAGGGAACAGGAGGGGGATGTTAAACAGAACACTCCTAACAGCGACCACCACCCCTGACAGTACCCAAGGAGCTGATGGATGCTGCCAAGTGGTGGTCTGCCCAGACGCAGAGACATCACTACCAGAAAGAGGATACTGAGATGGACTCAACATCTGATATTGAGCTGGCACTTCCACCTAAGCCACTAAGAAAATTCTTAAGGGAACACTGTCAGGAAAAGAAAAACAGAAGTTCTGCTATGCTGTTTTTCAATCCAGTATCTTACGTTCAAAGTTGATCTGCATCCACAGCAAGACTTTCCCCACAAAGACCTTTGTTTTAAGTAACATTGCAACACCCTTGTCCTCCAGAAAACAGTGTGGTTTTGTGTAAAACAATGTGATTTAGTGTATCTATTCAAATACCTGTTTCGGACCCAGAAAAAAAATAAGAAATTCTGTGCTGAGCCAAGCCCAGAATCATTCTTACCTTCTCCATGATCCTTTTCAGCTGCAGATATTAGACACTGTTTCCTGAAAAAGCAGACAAATAAACTACTTTCTTATTACTCCTGCAAATAAGTCACTTTCACAACATCAGCCTTGCATAACTTGTTTTCATCTAATGTACTCATCTGCATAATAATTGGTCTTACCAGACCCTGCCACAGAACCACAAAATGTAAGAACAAGTATTAGCTACTGGAGCAGCATCCTTACTTGCCACTCATAGTTTAGGCTGTGCAAAACTACTAGCAAATAGTTACTTCAGTCATTTAGCTAGTAAGCCTCTACATTACTCTCTTCTATGCAGCAATTAGAA
This sequence comes from Anarhynchus alexandrinus, assembly GCA_008711295.1. Lineage (NCBI taxonomy): Eukaryota > Metazoa > Chordata > Aves > Charadriiformes > Charadriidae > Anarhynchus > Anarhynchus alexandrinus. Next base: position 2,205,362 of record VUYV01000161.1, read on the forward strand.
ATAAGGTTTAGCTGAAGATGCTCAGAAAAAATTTCCATACTTCAGGGTATGAACTACGTATCAGATTAAACTCGCAGCTTGATGTACCTTATCTTGGCAGCGTTGAAGACTGGTATTGTTAGAGATTAGAGTGGCACGCTATGTTTGCTTAAGATAACTATTCTAGAGTATCTGCAATGATGCATATTGCACAATAAGGATGATAAATTCTACTAATGCTATCCAAAATGCTGATAGCCTAATGTTAAGTACGGTATCCTTGTTTATTATGTTTACCCAAGATAGCCCCATGTAATATGAGCATGACACATTGTGATAAAACTTAGTATTAATACAGACATTAAACTACTATATTATTTTCCACATAATCCCCTGGTTTTAACTAGATCTCACTTGAAGCTCTGAAATATTATAAAATAATACACGCTGATTATCCCTTGAAGGACGAGCCAAACTTTTTTTAGGTGTTAGTTCCTAAGTCCCATTAAAACAATGGGTTATTTGTGTATAAGGAATGTAAGCTCCGTCTCCTAGGTCTATACCTAGGATAACACAGATTAACGGTTAAAATCCTCCTAGTTCCTTTAGTACTTTTAATCTTATTTCAAATTTACTTTACTATCAGAGCAGCAGCAGTCCTAACCACAAGTTTTTCAAAGACTTTTCAAAACAAAAACATCAAATATTTAAATTGCATTAACTTCTCACCTTCTCTTCCATCCACGCTTTCACTTCTTTCTCCTCCCATACACACAAACATATGTGAACACATTCACACGCACAAAAAAAAAGCACTGAAGATTAGAAAGAGTCAACATTTTTTAACGTGAAAGTATAGAATATACTCTCATAAATGTGAAGCCACCGTGGTTTAAAGTCTAAGCATTCAACACATAATTTGTAACTTTAATCAACATATCTCATTTTGCTAATGCATACTGACTGGATGCCTGAGTGCTAATGAGCGTCCCTGAATGCTAATGGCTCTGTGAAACTAGATGGCCTCTGAGCATCACATGGATTATCTAAAACTTATTTGCATCTCAGATTCCCAGCACCATTCAGCTTCACCTCTCTTTGACCTTGACATTTTATAAACCGGGGAGAACAGTTGTGTTATGAAAGAAAAGCCAAAACTAAACAAACAAACAAAAAAAATGCAGGCAAGGACACATCCATCTAGGATATATTTGAAACAATTTATTGAGTTGAATATTCTAACGGGAGAATGTGATCACTGTAAGGTATTGTACATCTTATCTCCTCATACTTTGAACTCTAACACTTACAGGATGTATGCTCAGGAATAGAGTTGCTTTAGCCAACAAATTTTAAGGATCTAAGACAAGGATTGTGAGAAAAGATAGTATCTTTTAGAACCGATTGATTTGCAAGCAAACAAAGGTATTAAATATATTATGCATTACTGCATGTACTAGTACGAGGTAATATAATAATACATATATCATAAATTCAGTGCCGCTGGAAAATCAGACAAGGTTTCAGGCCCACAAGTCCTTCTTCAAATCCTATCCCATGTATCAAAAGAATATAATCCCTTTTCCCCATCAAATGACATTTATTTGGTGACTGTCAGATGTGCTCTGTAACTTTGCAAGAGCCCCACTATCCTACCTGAGACTGTTCCAGTGAGCAGACATTGCATCAATGCCTGGCTTTAAAGGGAAACCTAAAGTGGAGGTATTATTTGAGTGCCCGGCATGTCATAGCTCTCTGTAGAAAGTCGAAAATACTTACTCTGAGAGCCTTTCTTCTTTTTAAATTGTTTTCCATATTCTATTTTTTCTGTGAAAAAATGCATATATATAAAAAAATATATATATACATACATGTACATATATATTTACGTATTTTCCAGGAAAAGAAATTTACTTTCTTGTCTGCCAAGAAATATTAGAAAAATTAGAATTGAAGAACATGATGCAAAAGTTATTTGAAAATGAGATGTCTTTCCACCCTTTATTACCCTCAGAATAAACAGACACATCATGTTCAGACCTGTTTTCCAGCTTGAAAGACAGTGGAAGCACTTGATGTATTTTTCAGGTCAAAACCCAGGAGAAGCCATTAGATCATCTGGCTTGATCTCTGCAATGTACAGTGCCTCAAACCAGGACATTTACCTACCAACTTTAATATGGAGTCCCTAATTTGCAGTTGCCTCAGACATACCTCCCAAAAAGGTGTATGATTTTGATCTGAGGACTTCAAGTCATGGAATAGCAACACGTTCTCTTCGTGTTTGGTTTGCAATGGCTTAATCACTTCTATTAAAAATTATTTCCAACAATAATTTTTCAATTTCTGCTTCCAGACAATAGAACCTTTTGATACATAGAGAAAAATAAAATTAAACTTGTACACTTCTGTATCTGCTTTTCCATCCACCTAAATACACTGTGATTGGCTGCCTCATCCAACTTGTCCTTTTTCTTTTTAATATTTACATTTTCTCTCTTCTGCTCTTCTGAATTTTATCTAGTACTTCAAGATTTATTAAAAGTTACCAGCATGCCAGATGTCTTTCTAGTTCTTTAAAGACTGTTTGGTACAAATTATCTGCAACTCTAAAAGTGTTTATCCTTCAGTGACTGTCTACACCCTGAAAAGCCTTTTCTTATCCTCATGGAATGCAAACACATGGCTTTCCAAGTACAGAACAGAAACTCTTACTAAATATTTCTACATCTTCTATATCATTATTAATGATTTAATTATCTCCAGTTAGTAATGGATCTATAGCAGGACTAAGATTTCTCTGACTCCTCATTACCATTAGCTTTGGGTTTCTTCCCTGTTGTTCTTGGCTTCCTTATGAGTTTTCTAGATTTCCTATTTTCCAAATGACATACACGGCTATTTCTTTACCAAAAAAACTTTTCTGTAACTATACAAAATTACATGTCCTGCAGGAAGAGAGCTGACTTCATGAAACTGTTCCCAGAGACACTTACATAAAAATCAGGTTTGGATAAGACTGAAGACAAATTTGTCAAAGGCGGAGCTCAGAGGATCACAGACTCTTCTGGGAGAACTCAAACTAATGTCTGAAACAAATGCTGTACCTTCACTGAAAGTAAAATATTTTTGGGTCTTTCAGATAACGCCACTGTACAATCAAGAAGCCTAAGACCCCTGCGTTGAAAAGGTTATGACTTACCATTTATAAAACACAAGTTAGTAGTAAAAATTTGGTGAAACAATTAGATTTGACATTGTAAGGCACACCTTTCATATATCCTAAACAAAGAACCCAGAATGTTTGTTTGTTACAGATGGACTTTGCTATACATGGCAGGTGCTAGCAGCTGCTACAATCATGGCAAGAATATATAAAGAAAAAAACATAATGTAAGAAAAAGCTAACATTTTAGCATAGTTAAAGCCATGTGGGTAACTTTAATCAAGAAATGAATTGTTCCGTGTCCACTCCTAACACTTTGCATAACTAATTTTCAAATACAAAACACATCCATTGGCTGGACAACAAATGAATAAAAAGGAGATCATCATAATCTACAAACCCTTCATATCAGTAATAATCAAACAAACATAACAGCATCTTGGGCTGATATACATGAGATTTATGCAGAAGATTTCCATTAATACCACTGGAAATTTACTAAAGCTTTTAAGCAGAAATGGTAGAATAATATTTTATAATAAATTGCATCAGGCGATGTAATATAATTTTGCAGTCTGAAATGGTTGCATTTCCCTTCATTGCCTTCTTATGTTAACAAAAAAAAAGTTTAAGGAACTGAAAAAATTTACTCTAAAAATGTAAAAGGATTAATTTTATGACTTTCAAATAATTTGTTGCTGTCTTAATATTACATACAAAGATAGTACTATCAGATATTATAGAACTTTGTGAAGTTTTAATTAGCTTGACAATTTGCAGCAGATCCTTGGCTAATACCATAGTATACACCTCGCTATTTCCCACTTCCCTGTAAGTGACATAGGTTTCCCTGACATCAGGCAGGAGCCCAAACTGCAGGCTGGCTTGTGCAACAAGTTATGAATTGCTGTGGTAGGCTATGTAACCTGAACCGAGGACCTTGTCAGCTACTTAATTCTCCACTGTTTCTGATAACACACTCAGGGCAGGCAAAAGTCAGCTCCTCGGTGCTGTGTTACTCCAGTGCACACCTGAAAGAATCCCGGTAGGTCGGTGAAGCTATTCCAGGCAGAGCCCATGGGGACATGGGGCAAGTCGCACTTCTCAGACCTACTGTTCCAGGCTTCCTTCTGACATCTCTATTTTACTTCAGCTCAATTCATGTTCAAGTTCAGAGGTTTTTTCTCCTCCACAGTTACAGGAGATAACAGTTTTAAATGTTAAAAGAGGAAAGGAAGAATTAGGCAAGTCAGTGGTATATCATAAGATTATTCAGCTGCTGTGGGAATGTGGGAGAAGACTGGAGGCGATTTCTTGTTTCTAAACAAAGCCTGGTTTATTCTGTGCCTTGATCGACCTTTGCATTTGCCACTAACATTTCTGTCATCTCCCGCTTCAAGCGGTCAATTTCAAACACTACCTATTGGGGGCATTTGAAGCAATGTAGGACAGGGCTATTCCAGTCTGAATCTGAACTGCAAAGAAATTCTCGATTTCAGTGAGAGAACCTGTATTGACTATCATGTTCCTTGTTTCCTGAGAAGGAACTCAATCATACCTCCACCATTACCACAAAGCAAGCACGTAGAGCTGGAGCCAGTACATAAAATTATACTGTGGAGCCCAGTAAGAATTCACTGAGTAGCCCTCCCCTAGTTTATCACAGAAAGCAGTTCTTATTCTAACTGTTGTGTTATTCACAAAATAGAGCAGCAATAATGATTTAAAATTCCCTTGTCCTGCACTCTGGCATACGGACCATCTCAATTTGACCAGCATCAGCTTCTGTGGGCTATGTTTGGAACTAGATCAGGAAACTGATGCAGCCTGAATGAAATGGAAGAAACAAACAAATGAGATGTTAAAGCTGGATTAGGCCCACAAGTTCTCCTTTTGTCATATCTACAGCAAAGGTACATGTTGCATAAGAAGCAAGTCATAAGCAAGGGACGTATCTTCTGTTGGAACTGGTGCCAAATTTTTGTAACATGAAATCATGGCCTCTATGATTTGTACAAACCAGATAATTTCAGACCTTGTTAAAGTATCACTGTGCAGAACACAGCCTAAATATATGCTTGTACTCATTCAAATTTGATAGGGCTTAATTCAGTAGTTTAAGCATCTGCTCGAGTATGTACTTTATTTGAAAGCCTGACAAAGCAGCTGTAAATAACTACAGTATGTGAAAACGCCTGTAAGGAAAGTTTTAAAGTAGCAGTCTTAACTTTTAAAACTCTTCAAAAAAGCATCCTTTTCTCAGTTTCCCCATGTTTCTTTAAAAAAAAAATATATATATATCCTATGTATTTTATACGTAAGATAGGTATTTTTAAAGTTTGTTGTTCTTTAAATATCTTTCCCTTTTTTTCTAAAAATGTTCTTTCAGTATAGACAACCCACAGACACGAATAAATTCACACAGTTTCTGAGCTAACTTTTGCCCAGGTTAGATGCCTCTTGAGCTTTGCTCCTGCATATTCACTGCTCATTACATTAGCCATCTAAATGTTGTTTAATAGTCCCTTGAAACATTTGTCTAGTTCCCATGAAAACACACAAGACTAAGCTTCACCTTGTGTGGCTGACAAAACGAAGCTTATCCTGTTATTATTAATCTTATTATTTCTAATAATGGCTTTAGAAGCTACTGCACAAATATCTTAACTGCATATAGCATGTTTTAATCCTGGTTTAACATACCCTTTTACAAAGGGAAAGAAATCCTATTAATGATGCTGATAACTTTGTGATATACAGAAATAGATGTTGTCTTCGGTCAAATCCTTCTCCCTTTCCACTTACGACCTAAACCTGCGCAAATCTCTGATGCAGTAATCCACAGACACATCAGTGTCACTTCTGTGAAACGTTACCCCACAACATTAATTTTACATTTGCCATGTTAAGCTATCTTAGGCTTTTTTGAGCATTGATGACATGTTTGGACCCCAAGTGTCAGTGCGTTACAGGTATATCATAGTTAAAACAATTTCTTTGGCTATTTAGTCTGTAAAGCATAAAAGCTTTATGGTTACCAACTGCATAATTCTGTGCACATTTATTCTACAGAATGATAACCTTAAAGTTTAAATAAATCTTCAGGACACTTGCCTAATTTTGACCTAACTTTTTCCTTTCCAGTCAGGTGATATTAAAACAACAGGAAAAATATTGGCAAATTTCTATATTTTAGCACTTTGTTCTAATTTAGTTCTATCCTTTATAGAAATTATTATAATTTCCCATAAATTTACAAATATAAAAAATATTAATCTCTTTTATACAAAATTTGAAAGAAAGCTTTAAGATCACATTTTCATTTCTCAAAAGGTTTCCATTGCATTCCTAGTTTGTAACATAAATTACCTAGAAATGAAAGAAGTTACTTCTTAGCAGGAATAAAAGAGGTCAAGTCAATCCCTTTTACATACATACAACCAAAAAAACCCACCTCCAGATCAAAATAAAACTCTCTCAGCTACAGTTCTTACAGACAACAAGTGATTTTGTTGCTTTTTTTCACGAGGTATTTTTTCCCCACCTGCCTCCCATGAAACAGGAAGATCATTAATTCTACGGTCAGCAGCTGAAACCAGTTAGTCTGACCTCAGATGTTACCGATCACATCCCTTCCTGCTGGTAAACCCCAGACTACAAAAGATATATCGCTTTTCCTTTCTTACTAGAAATTAACAAAGCAGTCAGGCCAGAACATGATTCCTAATAAAAACATGCATTATTAGTTACAACTACACCTCTGTGAGTATTTTGATCCAAAGTGCATGGCACCGTAAAGAAGAGAAGACAGAACACGGAGCGGTAATGAAAGCTACGTACTACTTTAACCTATATGACTTTGCACATTCAAATTACAGCCCCATGGATTTACTCAGCCATTTCTCACAGCATCACAGAATTACAAAACAAGACCAATCCTCACTGTGGTTTGATTTAAAAGAAGCACGAAAAGCGTGTTTAGGAAATGTCTGTTCTCCTGACTGAGATCAGGGCTACAAATCAGAAAAAGCAGTCTTGCTTCTCTGAAATGGCTAAACGCTAAACAACTGCTGATCTGCAGACTTCCCAGCGCACTAATTCACCAGCTCGCAGAGTCAGATGTAAGTCTGCCGCAAGAACAGCCATCCAAACTGTAGGATCTGGGATCGTTCTGGGCTAACTGGGCAAAGAGAGGACAATGAGCAAGAAAGAGAAGGAAGCAAGAACGCCTCCAATAAATAATTTTCAGGCGGGATTGACTATGCAGTGCATTGTCATCACAAATCAAACCCATCCATCATACGGTGACTCTGCAGCTTTCCACAAAGCTGAGGGACTGCACCTTTTGACTTCCAGTTTATTTAAGGCAGCGCGTTTCTGTGGATCCAGGCCTGACGTTGATTTCTCAGCAGCCTATGTGATACGGAAAGCCACTTCAGCTACAATATTGTAAATTGATTTTTTGTCACATGGTATTTTACAAAATTCTCGCGGAAGAATGTGTGAGAGCTCTTTAAAATGCAAGATTCACCAAGGGGGAAACAGTGGTTAGCTCTGCAAAGGAAAAAAATGTCACATGGCTGAACACATTCTCTCATTATTCCCAGAAGCTGAAGAAGTAGCTAGAGGCAGAAAACTGACAATAATTATATTGCCTAGAAACTGACAGCATACATAAATCTGCTGTATTAAGCCTTTATTCATTGATTTACTTTCCAAAGCTCATTTCAGCATTAGCCCAGAAGTAACACTGTGCAAGACACTGCTCTTCAGTTTAAGGAAAATGTGGGTAAATTTTTCTTTCACGTACTGTGATAATTAAAGTTTTGTATGGTCGCTCTCTCTATCCTGTGGCAACCTGAATTGCCATGATTTTTGACTGTAATTTTCTTCCTTAGTAGATTGTCAGTAATACATGAAACAGAAAGTAGGCATGCTTAAAGGAAGAGTAATTTAGCCTTTGTTGAAATTGTTTTATGTACAGCATAAGCCTGCAGTGATGGCGAGACAGCTATTCAGTCCCGAACGTCTGTTTATGTCAAATCACAAGAGCATAGTGCAAGCAATCTAGACCCAGCAGGAATCTTTTACTGAACTAATTTTGACACAACGCTGAAAAATCATGAATCAGAGGTACATCTGAGAGGGCAAAATAAAGATCGGTGATGCTAGAGAAAAAGTGCTAGCACGGTACCGGCAGACTGGTACGTATGTGTTCCTGTAATTATCTCACGGGCCAGAAAATTTTCACATTGATTTCCCTTTATTTAGGTACCAGATCGTTATTACTGTTCCTTCAGAGACTTATTGTAGCACATTGCTCCTGGGTGCCCAGACTGAGGTGGGGAGCAGAATAGCCCAAGTGGCAGCCGAAGGGAAAAAACAAGTTTAAAACTTCCCACGTTTATGAAATCAGCATTGCTATTTTGCCGCCATTTATTGCTTAGAGGTGCCTGGCAGTCCTAGTCACTTGGGTAAATGTTATACCCTTGGAATAAACAGATTACAAACGCAATTAAAAGTCTGGAAAGACGTTCTATCAAATTAGCTTATTACCTATGGTGATCCTTTATTTCTCAGATTTTGTGCATGTTGGTATGCTTCTACTTTATTTTGGATGTCTAATTATTAATGTGGTACCGTATGATTTAACAACATTTCAAAACCAGAAAGAGTATTAAGAATTGTTAACACTTCTATAGCTACATCCACTGCATATTGTATATTAACAAGCAAAACGTGTCATTTTTAGAGTGACAAGATGAATGTTTATTAATCATCTTTTCTCATTTAAGTTTCAGGATATACAGTCTCCTTGAATTGATGTTAACAGGTTTGCATATTGCTCATTGCACAGGTTTTTAGTGTTATTTGGCCTCATAGTCAAGCTAAAAAAATAAAATTAAAAAAAAA
>VUYV01000161.1:2214959-2234774 GCA_008711295.1 Anarhynchus alexandrinus
GAAAAAACAAGTTTAAAACTTCCCACGTTTATGAAATCAGCATTGCTATTTTGCCGCCATTTATTGCTTAGAGGTGCCTGGCAGTCCTAGTCACTTGGGTAAATGTTATACCCTTGGAATAAACAGATTACAAACGCAATTAAAAGTCTGGAAAGACGTTCTATCAAATTAGCTTATTACCTATGGTGATCCTTTATTTCTCAGATTTTTGTGCATGTTGGTATGCTTCTACTTTATTGTAATGTGTCTAATTATTAATGTGGTACCGTATGATTTAACAACATTTCAAAACCAGAAAGAGTATTAAGAATTGTTAACACTTCCATAGCTACATCCACTGCATATTGTATATTAACAAGCAAAACGTGTCATTTTTAGAGTGACAAGATGAATGTTTATTAATCATCTTTTCTCATTTAAGTTTCAGGATATACAGTCTCCTTGAATTGATGTTAACAGGTTTGCATATTGCTCATTGCACAGGTTTTTAGTGTTATTTGGCCTCATAGTCAAGCTAAAAAAATAAAATTAAAAAAAAAGACTAGTTTTAGTATCAGATATTTTTATAATTTCTACAGTGTAACATATACTGATGGGTTTTTATGGAGGATGTAAAAATAAGACCTTGGTAATCACAAAAAAAAAAAAGATTGTATCCAGAATCTTTCAGAATCTGTATTGTCCGTGGTTCTTGAACTGCGGGGTCCAGACCTCATGTATCTACTCCTCCTGCTCAGGGAGACAACTTACTTGCTTTTGCTTTCAGGCAAGTTACCTAAGTGTGTACATGGTAAATGTACCAGCCCTATAAAGCAGGCTTTTTGCTTTTTTAAGAGACAGAACGGATATAAATCACGCATGTACTCAGCAAATGTGTAGTAAATCTACAGTCCAGAAGCAGAGGTGAAAGGAAAGAGACTTGAGGGACTCGTAAAGACAGCAGCCAAGCAGGGGGATGTTGCTGATGCCATTTTCAGGTCAATCCATCCCTCCGGCAGCCTGCTCCCGAGCTCTCCCCTAGCCCGAGGGCCAGAAGGCATAGCATGTGCTAGGTAAACACTGTCCTAATGGCTCGTAGGGGAGACAAAGCAGTTTGAAAGCAGTGCCCCTTATAAACAACATCCTGGCCAGCCCCAGTGCCGCAGCACAGGCACCGGTACTCCTTCCCGGCTTTGGTGCAATAAAATACGCAGAGTTCTTTTCGCCAGGATAGCTACACCTGCGCAAAGAGCTTTGGTCTGCACGTGTTAAGGCTGTAGTTGTTCTGCTGCCCAAACCTTTCTGGATGACTTTGGGTATCTCCAGTTGAAGGGACAAAGGCGTATTTGTGCAGGACACGAAAGCATCTATAGCAAGGATATGGTCATCAAGTCCCTTACAAGTTCCCATTTACAGTACTGCATATCCCTGATTTAGGAAATCTGACAAAATTTGAGGCTTTGAATAAACAAAGAGCAAGCAAAACTTTGCATTCAGGATGGTCTTCGCCTAAAATTAGGACCTGCATTGCTCACACAGCAGCTGAGCTGTGGAGAAGAGATGTGTAATAGTTCCTTGAGGAATATACCATATCTACAGCTTACATTTTTGTATTTTTAGGGAAAGCTCTGGAAAAGAGAATTTCAACATTGAAGACTTTCTGTCTTTGACTCCATGTCAGGTGTACTGCATTCATTTTTCTCCACCCTATACCTAGAGTTTGTACTAAGCAAGAACAAATAGGTATTTCTACAGCAACAAAGTTTTCCCTTTTTCCGAGAAGGAAGGAGGGATAAGAACCAAACAGACAACAAACGAACAAATTAACAAACTGAGAAATAATAGCCTAAACCAGCTTTGGTATTCCCTACTCTCTCTATTTGAATTTTTAAGAATTATTATTTTAAATTCTCAGAGGAACCAGTTTGACCAACATATCTAAACACCCAAACATGGGACATCTCAAATTATGATCCCAGAACTTACTGGGAAGCAAAAGGGAAAAGATTGTTTAGTAACAAGGAAGAGAAAGTCATAATAGCGTAGTTTCCCTATTAAACTCCAACCTACCCCATTAAACAGGTTTTTTTAAAAAAATCCTTGCTCTGGCACCAGTTAAACTAACTTTTATAGAGCATTCACTGTTAAGCTCTACTGTTTCAACGTTTTCTAATATCCTAGCAATTAAATATTCAGTTGTGTATTACTTGCACAATGCCCACAGGTTGTGAGGAACAGGAAATATTTTGTTTTACTTTTATTAAAATATGTTATCCTAATTAAATATTTTCAGGAAATTATTCTCTCCTATCATACATGTAAGACTTTTTAAATTAAGCTTTTAGGGGACAAGATTATTTTGGGTTGTGTATGTGCTGCCTACCAGCAAAGACAGTTAAAACTCCCACTCTCTAATCCCATAAAATAAGTGTCTCCACACGGTCCTTAGCAACTTCCACCTCTTGCTCCGTAAGTACAGAAATATTGTTTATGTCTAAGTGAAAGGCAATGAAGAACCATGACTAGGTGGAGAAGCAGGACCCCCTGGTGCCCCTCACTTATTCTGTGACCATGTGATAGACAGGCACAGCCTTGTTCAGATTCTAAACACCCTCCTCCTATTGTTGGCTGAACGGTGCCTATTAAGCCTGGCTAAAACCCCTCCCTGCCTCTTCCGATGGGTTTTGAAATTTAGTATAAAACAATGCTGTCCGTACATAAGCTTCCATGTATCTACCGCAAGAAAGGCAAAACTCATTCCTTTCTTAGGCAAATGGAAGGAACGTTCAGCAGCCTACGGGGAAAGAATTCTTGTGGTGTAATGTGGATAAATCCTTTTTGTCTGGGGAGAGTCTACAAGAGGTTTTACTCCATTAATCCCTCTTACTGGGAAAAGAAACCCCCCAATATCCACCCTTATCCATTCTTTCCTCCTTTCGCCTTTCGCAGGGTTCCTTAGACCTAACTCTTTCATAGACAAAAAGAAAACACAAGTCAATGGGAAGACAAGTGATTTTGGAATCCGTGAAATAAAAGCCCCGTCTCACGGAGCTCTGCAGCAACGATCTGCAATCTTCGCTGAGTTACGGCTAACAACACTGAACAGCAAAGAGAAGACACGGAAATTCAGTGAATATAAGGACCCCGCCACTAACCGTACTGGTCATGCCACCGCTTGCGCAATGTCAGCAACGTCGGTAATAGTGGAAAAGGTTCATATGAACAAACACTGTCAGGAGTTTGAAGTAATAGAAAGGAATGCACAGAGTTGGAACACAAGATGATAGATCTTCAAGACAGAGACAAAGATTGTACAGCATTTTGCTGCTGGGTGACTATAAGAAAACTAATACTTTTATCTCCCGTGACTAAATGACTTTCTTAAGTGGTCTGTAATTTGGCACAATATTTTTATTATGCAAACAAAACTGTTTATTCAGTATTTTTCTGCTCTTGTTTTATACTTAGCAGATTGTAAATGCACATTATCTTAATATTTCATGCAATCTTTGGATTGTCAACATTCAGATAAAGTGTATTTTTTAAAGAAAATGTAGACTGGAAAAGCATTTGGAACCTATGTCAATATATTAGTCACTATCACTTATCTTTTTCCTATGCCATGAAGGGGGGAAACCGCATCCTAAAGATGATTAATCTTTTGAAATAAAGAAGAAAAGCACTTTATATTTTTTTCTCAACTATTTCAGAACCAGTAATTAGCTCAAAAGACAAGTTTCAGCACTTCCTGGTAAAACAGATGGGATTTTTTCCGTCTATGTTTCTTAGAGAAAAAAAAATTTGGTTTAGTCACAATTAAATTCCTCATTAACTATTTGAGGTTTTTACTGCATTTTCCCTATTTCCTCTTTTTTTTAAAAAAAAATGGAAGAAAAAAGCATGCAGCAACTGTCCTTAGGCTTTCTTTTTTTTTTCTTTTTTTTTTAGATACACTTACACACCAAAAGCATTAGGTAGAAGTAAAGGAAGAGAACAGGTTTTTTCCCTATCTGAAAGAACAGTTTTTGAAAGCTATTTGATACAGTTTAATGTAATATACATTATGTTTTATATAGTTTAATGTAATATACATTAAAATAATTTCTATTTTCTCTAATTTCACAAAATGCACTTCTAATCTATTTACTTCTTTAAGTTAGCTTGAATCTCCTTGTTACAAACTCAGCTATACGAAATAAAATGGAAATTTCATTACATTAGTGCAAAAATAATTAGACTGGCCGGTAATTTTGCCTTAAATCAAAGCCTTTCAGACATTATAAAGTATTAAATTACCTTTTTTTTTTAAATGAGCTTTTAAAAAACATGTGATTCTACTCATGGCTTTTCTTCCTCTCTTTCTTAACATAGGCAGTGTTGTCATTTCTCTGAAAACACAACTTGTTTTGGTAGATCAGGTTAACTACTGAACACAATTGAATAAAGGAGATGTCCGAACCAGAATATCCATCGCTGCTCCATCGTGCATTTGAGATAAACAGTGAAATCTCCAAAATAAAACTTGAAACATTTTGTGTCAATTTGTGTGCAGGGATTCATCTCCCTTTTGAAATCTTTCAGTACTCCTGGGACTCTGCTGTTACGTTTAAATTATTTAGCAAATGGCTGTTTATACAAATATTGGTGATTTTCTGATAGCAGAACCTAAAGGATCTGACAAAATCCTTATCAAAGACTTCTGTCTCAGGGTTGGACTTCTAAGATACTTTTGAAGAAAGCTGCTTGCTTTGGTTCTGTCTAACTTATAGATAATCAGTGAACCTTCAGTCATGAATTATTGCTTTGAAATACAGTCTGTTCCTCCTAGGTTATATAAATTAAGTTCCCACTTAACGCTTAACTCAGCATCTCTGATCCTGCTTTGCCTCCCCACATGCTTTTACTGCCACATGATATATAAAATTATGTCTTAGGGTTTTTTAATTGATAAATGCATGACTATGGGGTGATGTTGAAGTGGATCTGATCATTAGCAGATTAGATCTGTAGTTCCCTTATGCTGCGTGGTGGCATACTAGAACACACACAGAATGAAAGCTCATTTGAGTCCTCAGTAACTGAGCAAGTAACAAGGCAATGACAAATCTGAGTTTCCCACAAAGTGATAGTATCCAAGGAGAATTTAACTTCTCTGAATCATTTCAAGAAGGTCTAGAATCAAACCTGTGTCCATGCAAATATTACAAAGAATACCTGGAAGAAAAAAATATTTGGTGGGTGGAATAGTGAGGCCCTGTAGGTCTCTAAGAAACAAAGTCCAGGGTGAACATCTATGCATCACCAGTCCCCTCCTTTCCCACCAAGCAATTTTAGAAAAAGTTAGTCTGGAGCAAGGCCAGGAGTTACTGGTGTACGCTCTGAAAAGAAATCAGGTCTAGCTGATCATTAAACTGAAGAGTTATTGGTGGTGCCTCCTGCACTCCTCTAATTCATTGCATCCTCAGATTCACTCACCCTGTCTTCACACGAGAACTTGTTCTATTCACCTGCAGAGATTGTGGAGATGATGAGCAAGGTTTTCAGATCATTAAGTAAATATAAAGGCCGTTTGGAACGGTGGTTTTGTCACTTCAGCAACTTCATTTCCATTGATATGCTTTAAAGATCTCAGTTTGAGGGGGAAGAAAGACTTAGAGGGCTGTGCTAGAGGGTGATTTTAGCCTCATGGAACAGGCTATAATTTACATTTATCTGTGTCTGACAAGGCTGCGTATGATAGGGGCAAGGAAATGTTGCTGCTTGTCTCTCAGGCTATGGATAATAGGAGTGACGGTTAAAGAGTTACTAACAAAATAAGAGCAGCTCCCAGCCTTAAGGACCAGATGCAGAGAACTGAGGCGCACTTCACCTGTGATCGAATCATCTGAAGTGAAACGGTTCCCTTCATGACCGTAAGCCATCATTCGTAACACCAGCACCAGCAGATCTGTTTCATGGAGAAATGCAAGATCTGCTAAATAACGAATTTTGCTAACCACTGCAGCTTTTCTTTTCTTCTTTTTTTCTGAATCCCATCCCCTGCCCTCAGAAAAACATCCAGTTCAACCAGTAATAAAGAGACAAGCTACAAGACATGCCACCTAAGTACAATACAGCTGTTTACTCCATGGGCACAGCAGACGTACTGCTACAATCAGATGAACAGCAGTAACACACTGCAGCAACAGAAATAACATAGAAATGTCTCACCCAGTCAAACTCCTCAGCTTGACTGATTAGTCTACAACTCTCAACAGTCTACAAGTTCTCCCACAGAGATCTTCGATATAACGGCTGTCTCTGCTCCCACCCCTTAAGTGTCTGCCCACACACCGATGACATAAGGCTGCTGCCCACCATTCTTGGACACGGAGCAGGTGTGCTTTGAAAAGAGAAGGCCAGTACTGATTTCGCGTCGGACATCATATCAGAATTTCAGTTACCTTCTCCTCAGCAGACAGAGCCACAAACACATTTCTGCGCTGCCGATTGCCCCTCCCTGCGCGGCTCTGCCCGGCACTCCGCGGGGCCAGAACAGAACCACGAGAAGGAAGCAATTGAAGGGGAGAGCATCGAAGAGGCACACCTGAGAGCCACTCTTCATAGGGTTCATGCTGATGTGCTCGAGGAGACTCAGCAAGAAGCACCTCAGAGTGTAAAGACTGCGAATATCCAGATTAAAAAAATATTCCTGTTTTTCAAGGGCTGGTTCATAGGCTGTGACTCCTTAGCTCAGAGTCAATCTCTGCCTGTTTGAGTTGACAGTCTACAGGCAATGTAGATATTGTCCTCCCCTTTATGTGATACGTATTTTGAACCCATGTTTCATATCTGCCCTTTTTTACCTCCCAAGGAAGGGAGAAAAAAGAGAGCCATTCCTAACAAACAGTTTGCAATTAGAGAAATGGGTGGTGAGAGTGGGAATGCCCCATTTTCAAGTTACAACCTGAATAAAAAGATTAGTGCTGCCAATTTATTTTGCTTTTTTTCCACCTTTATATGTGTGTCTAATGTGCTACATATTAATAGAAATACTGGCTTTTTAGTCCCTACTCCAGCCAGCTACAAATCATGTGGCTGACAGCTAAAAGGCCAATCTGAAGATCCTGCCTGACGTTGCTGTGGCTTTGGTATGCCCCGGGATGTAGGTCACTGTTGGTGCACAGCCTCTCTCATATCCTTTGCTCCCATGATGCATTTAGATGATGGTTCATTAACGTGACACTCTTTCAAAATAGAAGTCGAGAGATGTAAAATCTGTTTCCCACATAAATGATTTTTAATCTGTAATTTCCATGACTCTTGACATCTGCCATCCTATATGAATATATCTTCTTGTTTTATCCTCAAGAGAAAGGCAGACTGTCGCTATCTCCAATGCCAGCACTCATCTCATCTTCTTTAAACAGCCTTATTCCTGGTTTCCAGAGGTGCAAAAGGGACTCCTGAAGAGCAGACCATTGTGGCGTTTTTGCACAAGAAACACTGGAAGGATTAGCAAGCCTTGCCCCTCATGTCACACATAGTCACATCATAAGATACTTACAAATTTAACAAGCTCCATCTTGAAGATCGGCCAGTATTTTGCCCTTCTCTAATCCCACTGAGAAGGCTATTCCAAAACCTCATAGATCTAATGACCAGAGCCTTATTCTAATTTCTATGTTGAACCTGTGTCAGTTTAGTAGTAAGAGGTAAAAATGCAACAGATGTAAGAACTGGCACATTACACCAAAGCCGAAGTCCATCTGCCTTAGCATCCTGTTTCCAACAGTGGGCAGTACAGGACATTTTGGGAAAGAATTTAAGAATCAAGTACAAGACGAGCAAGGAAGAGCTATACTAACTGTGACAGAACCAGGCACACTAACTCAAAACACGCATTGCCAACTGTAACTGAAACAAAAATTAACTGAATAAGCATATTTTCTTTGGTCCTATTCCTTTCTGACCAGTCTAAGCCTCTGAGAGGCATTTCAGGAAAGAAGATTACAGGTGCATTATTATTAATTTTTTTAACTGTTTCTAAGTTGGGTAAATAGCTGAGGCTGAACCTTGATCCATGATGCCTGTACTCTTGCCATATCTGGGTTAATTTAAAACTAGTCTGTATTCCAGCCTGAAATATCTGGCTGGTTTGGGGGACAGTGGAGGTCACTAAACCATATTCAGGCTCAGGACCTATAGCGAATTCAGGACTTTGTACGGGTAGAAGTATACCTTTTTTAAGATGTTTCAGTTTGGCATACCTAAAGGTTGTGCCACTGGCTGAAACAAATCACAGATGTGACACTACCGCTGCTAGAATCTGTTTTGAAACTTGTAAGATCAACTTTCTCTATCTTACACTAGTTCATTTGATGAGAAATATGCGGTTAGCCAAAAATTTACAAGTGAAATGTTTAGTGTTCCAAAACTAATTTTTCAGTGAATGGAAGACAACTCAGCTTTCAAATAATGATTCCAAACAGCTGCACAGGCAGGGCTCTTGATATGATAAGATCAGTTGTGGTGAGTAGCAACAAATTGGACATTTTGTAGTTTCATTTTCACTGCATTTGCCATGAAACATTTCACAACTTCAGGTTATTAAGCTAGTAGCAGCGGAGAACATTCTTCTCAGGGCACTAACAACTCAAAACAGCAGTTTCATCACCAGTGCAAGCACTGAAGCATTGATAGCTACATGCAGAGACTTTCTCCATGTGATATTTCATAGTGGTTATGACAAGCTATCTGAGTGTCTTCTGAAAAGTGGGAAGGCCGGAAGGGAGGCTGAACTTCATCTCTTACATTTCTTAAAATAAAAGAGGGATGCAGAGAAGCAGAGGTAACCGGGCAACAGTAAGAGACATAATGGGGAGGCTGCTATTATTAAAATAAGCCTGGATATAACTGAGAACATACAGGGCGGTAGAAGGCTGTGGTGGAAAATTGTAGAGGTGGATTTGTCTTCCAGCTCCAGAACAATCCTAGACTTTATCTTCCATTTTCACCTCTCTCCCCACTAGCCAATTACCTTTATAGGTCACAGTGTCCCAGTCTTGGTCATTATCTTCTCTTTCTCACCCACTCCTTCCCCTAAGTCCTCCTTATATCTCTAGTTTCCCCACAGTGTAACTGCCTGGGGTAACAGAAGATGCTGACAGAGAAAAAGAACCACATTTTTCATTTCTGCAGTGATGCTACAGGTGTTCCACCTCCTGGTATGAGCAGAAGGATGTAGATTTAAACCTATTTGTTTCCCCTGAGTTCAATGAGACCACATTATGTGTTTTGATCCAAATCACAACTTATGCTGCCAGTAAGCACCTGATAGTATTTAATACTCATTTTGAAGGGTTGGATAAACTTCCCATCAAAATGGTGGACTGTTCTGCTCACACATGACACACAGACAGTGTAATGCATTACACATTTGGGAGGTCTGCATTACTACATGGAGGGTTGGTTTCTGAAGTTAGCAACACAGGATAGCCTTCTTTGTTCAGGAAATACAAATCAGGTTAAAATGTTATCTTTTCTGATTGGAACAGGTACATCATTTCTATCACCTGCCTGATAACTTCCACTGTATTGGAGATTGATCCAGTTAGTTGATTTTTTTTTTATGACTGCATAAAGAACGTGTGGACTCTTGGTTCCCTTAACCCAGAAAGAACCAAGCGAGAGAGGAAAATACGTTGTTAATATTCATGCCTGCTTTGGCTAATTCTTAACTCAAAATTCACCTCTCTCAAGCTTTTTCCTCTCTCTTGGTCGTAAATCCATGATTTGTATCTTTACGGGTTTTTTTTACGTTGACCTTTCTGTATTGCTGTTGATACCCTCACACCAAACCCTGCCAATTAGTGCTGGCACAACCCTAGGTTTGCTCTGTTACTAATCAAGAAAAACAGGGGTGTTGCACAGCGCCACTTCTTGCCATATACTGGTGTTCTGGGCTCATATTTTTACCTTCAGTTTGAAGAGAAACTCCCCTCTTCCCCGTGTCCGTGTCTGCTCTTCTCATTTCCATTCGTTTCATCCCAGTCTTCAGCATCACCATCATCCTCCAGTACCGCTCCCACTTGTTCTCCGTTGGAATAAACTGGGCTCTAAAGCTCTAGCATGAGTTCACCCCCACCAGAGACCCTCTCTCGTTAACAGTTCTGCTTTTCTCAGCAATCCAAAGCAACCTGTAATCACAGTGGCTGGAATCACAGCTCACACAAAGTGGTTTTGATTGAGATCTCAAAAAAACTAATAGGACAAAAAATAATAAGTTTAACAATGAGTCAGTGGAACAAAACTACTTAAGATCAATCCCCCTTTTTTCCTGCTGAACTTCAAAATTACCCTGTAAATGCCACCCTCAGTGAAAAAAATCATTATAGGAAAAAAACCCTAAACATTAAGAATTTTCCTAATCATGACATGTTTAGCTGCATTCACAGTCTCTGCATGAAATCCACAGAACGCAACCATGCACAAAGCAATTGCTCTGTTTTCGTCTGTTCCCTGTTGACTATAGTTCAGGTGAAATTAATGCATTAAATGGTGGAATGTAACTTAAATTTGCTACAGCTTTTAGAAAGCCTTAATCTTGAAGGTGCTTGCCTAAGTAATTTTGCTGTAGCAGGGGTACCTAACAGCAGATGCACCTGGTATCTCTTTCTGAATGGAAAATATTGACTTAAACCACTTAACAACTGCGAAACCAGAAGTTAGAAAAACAGGAGGTGTAGCCCCGTATCTGAAGTCCAGTGTTTCGGGCAAGTTACTTACTAAAAGCACAAGGGTTAAGGAGATGCTAATTTGAAAATTCAGCCCCCGATGGAAACGAATGGTGGGCACTTCAAGAGTGGCAATTCCTGTTTTCTTCCTATTTTAAACACTATTTCAAAACGTATCAGACCCTCATGAAAGAATTAACTATTACCCTGTCTGAAAATTCAGCTCTTACTCTCTGAAAGATACTTTTATCCATCTCTGTGGCTTTGAATTTACATACGTTACCAGTAGGCAAAGCGGAGCAGAAAACCATTAGGCACAGAGCACCTCAACCTCCTACACTGCCTGACACCTCTCCGAGAAAATTTGGGCTGCGAGACAGTAATCCGCAGGGAAAATAAGGGAAGCTGAGACTGGGGAAGGGGGGAGGACACACGTTTTTACGCGTCTGTGTAGCCTCATCTTGCTAATAGCATGGTTTCCCTACATGTTAGCTATACAGATGGTGCAAAGGTTTGCAGGGTAACACTTTGGTTGAAGATAGGCCTAAATCTGCAAAGAGGAAGTTTTGGAGGGGGATTTGTAAGGAGAAAGGAAACTTGTTATTCACAAAAATTAGTCGAGTTAAAGCTATTTATCAGGTAATGTGGATAAAGTCGGTCATTAACACCTGCGGGATTATGGACTGTTTCGTTTGATTAGTGCAATACTGTATGCATAAGGCACTTATTTGAGACATACATAGCTCTGCCCTGCTGTCCGGGACAGCCCCCACCGATTCTGATAACCAGCAGCTGGCGTTTTAAGAGTCTGCTCATTCTTCACATGGAGGATGGAGAAAAATCTGGGAGCCTGAGCATATGAGAAGGATCTTAATAATTTGGAAAAGGTACCTTCTTGGGGGTTAAAGAGACTCTCTTCTT
This sequence comes from Anarhynchus alexandrinus, assembly GCA_008711295.1. Lineage (NCBI taxonomy): Eukaryota > Metazoa > Chordata > Aves > Charadriiformes > Charadriidae > Anarhynchus > Anarhynchus alexandrinus. The sequence goes on from VUYV01000161.1 coordinate 2,226,575, forward strand.
CCAGATGATGTTTTTGTATGGGCTTAAATAAAAAAGCTAACCATCATGCTAACTCATCTAACATGGGGCACATTTGTGTAATTTCCTCAGCCCTACCTCACGAAGATGTAAGGATAGATTGGTAGAAAGGGTAATTGGTTTGTTCCAAATCAAAAACAGCATTTTATTTTTAAATTCCAGCTGTGATAGTCACAAAAAGTTAATGCCTGTTGTGCTGGATAGAAAATACCACTACCTACTACCAGACACACAGGTAAATGATGGCAAATTACCTGGCTGAGGTAATCTCTGGCATAGTATTTCTTTTGCAAATCACCATATATGACTGGTAGCAAAGTGATGTGACTTTGGCTTGTGGTCACAATTTTACATTAATTTCAATTATTACATTAACTTCAATGCCAAAAGACATATTTTGAGCCTTTATTATTGCACTCACAGAGAGATAATTGTATTTCATTCATATGTGCTGATTTTCATCAGTAGATCTCAAAGCTCTTTAAAATGGTCTCATATATATTTGGGACATGAGGCACAGATGCAGAGATGTATTCAAAGTCTTCCAGTAGACCAGTAGCCAAAGCAGGAACAGAAACCAGAGGCCCCAATCTTAAGGTTTTTCTATACTTGTCATTTGTAAGACTGTCTTAGTACATACTTAATAGCAGTATTTAAGAGGAAGTTCATACAAGGAAAATACTGTGATTAGTTGTGTAGTTCGTATCTACAGGAGGCACTGGATAATGAATATTAAATGATAAAAATGACAGTTGTGTGGCTTCATATTGCTTGTTCCTTCCTAAATAACACTTTTTTTAATGTTATCTATCTCTTCATTTCACAGGCAAAGGAGTTAAAACTTTCACATTCAAAACCCCAGAGTAATTAATTTTTATGTCTCCAAATTCCATCTCTTCATTAATACCAGCCTGGTCTGAATAGATGCTGGTTATTTTGGTTGGGTTAGGAAATCCTGATAATCCTTACACACAGTACAGAACTTAAATAATCTTTCCCTTCCTATTGTGTCCAAACCCTTAAAGCTGTGTTACAGAATACCGATTGACAATCCGCTGGCTGATAACATGTCAACAGTAATGCTACAGCCCGCTGTGGGACTCCCTTCACAGCCTTGCCTTCTTTTTTTGGTGGGTGGGGTTTTTTGTGTGTTGTTGTTGGTTGTTTTTTGTCATTGTGTCTTGTTTTGTTTGAAACAGATGGAACGGTTTCTGGAAGTGGTATGCATAATAGGTGGCATGCGGTTGGTGCAGGAAAGGCCAGAAAGCACGGATTGTGGGCAAAAAGCAAGAAAGGAGAACGGGCCTCTCGGTAGAGGCTGTGGCACAATTAAAATCCTCGCTGCCAAAAAGAAGATAGTTAGACATTCCTAGCAGCAGAGGAATCTCCCCAATGTATTGGAAGTTTCTGCCCTCTACTGGCATTCCTAAAGATGAGCCTCAACTCAGCTGTGGGAGGCTGTGATCGTACCCCCGAAGAGTCCCCGCAGACAGTGTTGCGACTGGCCGTATTTATAAAGCAAATCCTTTAGAACATGGTGTTACGGGAAGTGCCAGAATGACAGTGTCTGACGGGGATCTAAATCTCAAAGTGACATTTGCTATTGACTTCTGCAATGCTTTTCGGATGTCTGCCTACTTCTCACCTTGTTCAACACTACAAGGGTTAGTCTGGAGCATCTCCGCATGGTATTACAGTCCCCATCTGTTTTCTTCCAGTGAGCCAATACAAGGAAGAAGAAACAAGATAATGTTACTTTTTGTTGTGGTGGTGGTTTTCATTCCGCTATAAAAAAAAAAAAAGTGCTTGTTTAGCGTAATGAACAAAAGGTTTCAAAGTGCAATTTTGGGTGAATGAAGAACTGCAACTGCTGAATGACTCAGCTACCATCATATTTGGAAACCATTCCATCTGTTTTCCTTGGGTGCAAAGCATAATTTTAAACCTTTATTTTGTGACAATTGTTATTAGCTAATTGGTAAAAAACTCATTTTCCCAGAAAAATATAACTTTGAAAAACTAATTAAACCTATTGGTAAAATATGTGAATTTCACTTCACAGTGAAATCTGAAGACATTTCTAACTCAGTCCTGCAATGAACCAAAGGTTCTGCAAAGCAACAGGACCATACATGGGTCAGGCTTTGCAGGACGGTGGCCTCGGTCCGAACAGCAGCTCAGGTTCTCGCCCGCTTATGCCCGTGTATTGGGTTTGCATGGCAAGGTCTTGGTAGGTGGGGGCTACAGGGGTGGCTTCTGTTCGATGCTGCTAGAAGCTTCCCCTCTGTCCGCTAGAGCCAATGCCAGATGGCTCCAAGACAGACCCACTGCTGGCCAAGGCCGAGCCCACCAGCGATGGTGGTAGTGCCTCTGGGATAACATAGTTAAGAAGCATAAATAAAAAAACAAAACCACAAACAAACCCAAACAAAAACTGTGCAATTGCAGCCAGAAAAGAGGAGTGAGAATATGTGAGAGAAAGAACTCTGCAGACAGGTCACTGAAGAGGGATGGTGAGGAGGTGCTGGAGTAGAGATTCCCCTGCAGCCTGTGGTGAAGACCATGGGGAGGAAGGGTGTCCTCCTGTGCACATGGAGGTCCACGGTGGAGCAGATATCCACCTGCAGCCCATGGAGGACCCCACACCAGAGCTGGTGGGTGTCCGAAGCAGGCTGTGACCCCGTGGAAAACCCACGTACGAGCAGGCTCCTAGCAGGACCTGTGGTCCTGTGGAGTCCATGCTGGAGGTTTACTGGAAAGACTTATAGACCTGTGGGGGACCCATGCTGGAGCAGCCTGTTCCCAAAGGACTGCACCCCGTGGAAGGGACCCACGCTGGAGCAGTTAGTGAACTACAGCCTGTGGGAAGGACTCACATGGGAGAACTTCGTGGAGGACTGTCTCCCGTGGGAGTGACCACACACTGGAGCAGGGGAAGAGTGTGAGGAGTCCTCCCCCTAAGGAGGAGAAAGCAGCAGAGACAACTTGTGATGAACTGACCGAAACCCCGACTCTCCATCCCCCTGCGCTGCTCAGAGAGAACAGGTAGAGAAACTCAGAAGTGAAGTAGAGCCTGGGAAGAAAGGAGGGGTGGGGAGAAGGTGTTTTAAGATTTAGTTTTTATTTCTCATTACCCTACTCAGATTTGATTGGTAATAAACTTATTTCCCCCAGTTGGGTCTGTTTTGCCCGTGACAGTAATTGCTGAGTGATCTCCCTGTCCTTACCTCGACCCACGAGCCTTTGGTTATATTTTCTCTCCCCTGTCCAGCTGAGGAGGGGAGTGACAGAGCAGCTTTGGTGGGCACCTGGCATCCAGCCAGGGTCAACCCACCACAGCCTGACATGTCAAAAACAGCTTTTTGCCCAGCGCTCGGAAGTCTTCGGATTGTAATGATACTACTGATATTCTTCTGTACAAGCCTCTTTTATACTTACTTGTGCTTTATTAAAATCTACTTTTTATAAATCTGTAAAAGAAGAAAATATTCATACAAATCAAATACAAACCAGGGTGCTGCTGTGGCACCCTGGCAAAGATGTATTTTGTCTCTGCGCACTTGTATCTGATGCCACGTGTAACAGCTGCCCCAGTTTGGGGTAACTGCACCTACATGCGTATGGGTATACCACGTAATTGCATCATCTTTTCAGACACATTGGCTCTGGTCTGGAAATGTCCCTTTTCTAAGAAGAAGGGGTACACTGCTACTCCTGTAAAAAGAATGCTAAGCACAAATGGGTTAGAGCATAAGAGCGGGACTGATCTGCACGGCACAATTTGTGTTTTATTTTTCCCCAGACCTCACCCATCTCTTTCTTTACTAAACAGTAGTATGCTTCTTCAAAAGGAGGTTGTATAGAAAAGTGCCTTACTAAATTGGATCTATGCATGTGAATTTTTTAAATGACACCAGCTGTACAGTCCTAAATAAAAAAAATAGTAAATTCAGCTGCTTAATATAAGAAATGAATAAATATTGCATTCCTTAAATTAAAGGAGGTTAAACTTCTTATTTTTGCAGTATTACATTGCTGTTGATGGTGCCATATAAATAGTAAAATATGCTGAACAACTCAGGGGTTCTCACAACACTGGAGTGGAAATTCATCAGGTATTGCATTTCTGTAAGTTGTCGGTTGTCCCTGCCCATGGCAGGGGAGTTGGACTAGATGATCTCCAAAACTCCCTTCCAACCCAAACCATTCTGTGAAAAATCTTCACAACAGACCTGCAGACTCCAGTTGTGTATCTGTCTGTCTGTGTTTAGTATGGATTAAGTCCCTGCAGTTCCCACAGACTACATCTTTCCTTCTCATTGCAGCACCAACAGATGTCTGAGCCTGCTGAAGGAGCCAGGCAACCCAGATGTTTCCAGTGTCAGGGTGGCTTTTTCTCCTAGACAATTACTTAACTGGAATAAATTTTGTTAGAGACACAGGATGAAACTGGGCACATGAAGCTTCTTTTCCATCAAACTTCCCAGGTTAAATCTCTCACCTACAGCAGCAAGATTGACATACACTTGCCCACACCTTCATTCTCACGCTTAAGCTTCAATAATGCCATTTTCATATCTTTCCACTCATACCTGCAACTGATAAAAATAATACAGTCAACAGTCTTCCATTCACAATTATGTTTTAACATTACTCACTGTTTCACAGTCAGCATACTTCACCACTCTTACATTGCTACAGTCAACATATTATTGTTTCCAATATCTACATTACTGCTTCTTATCCAGTAGGCACCAGTACAAGTTGAATGAGGGCACTGGGGTAGACACCTTTTATGGAACACAGAAATTGCTCATGTTCTGTACCATTCCTACCCCTTCAAGTAAGAGCAGAAGGACAGCTCCATTGAGGACATTCCTGTAACATTCCTGTTACGACGTTCAGACTCCATACAAGATGGATGTCTTCCACCTCATGCATTTATACAGCTACTCTCTCTTACAATAACCATAGCCTTTCATTTAATTAGCTGGGTAAGAGCAGCAGCCTGGATGTGCACAGCAGACCCCTGTGAGGTGTTGAACCAGCACTGGAGCTAGACCTGCAGACGAACAGCAGCACAGAGTGGTGCTGGTTCATGTTCAACACTGTCCTAACACAATTGTTCTGTTTCTAGACCTATACTGGTGCATTCGTGCAATGTGACATGGAGGGAGACAACTAGCCAGGTTAGGACTCCACAAGGCTATCAACCCTCTCCTTAGCATAGACACCTCCCCTGTTTTCAAGACCTTATCTCCAGTTGGCACTGACAGAGAATACCTGAAGCATCTAGGTCAGAACCACAAATCTGCCTCAAGTTTTCCTACCAGGACCATCAGGTCTTTCTAGTGAAGGAGAGGAATCAGTCTAGCTTCTGAAACACATGGATTGCACCTCATTGTCTTTTTCTGACCCTCTGTTCTCTACCGAAACTTAAACCTGGTTTCCCTCTTTCCTCCTGTGTAATCTCAGGGTTGGTTAGTCACAACCTTCAACTTAATTCCACATGACAAATGACCAGCCATTTGCCTTTTTCACCAGATTATTAATAACGATGTTAAGGTCCAGGTACACGTGCATAGTTTACAAAAGATGCCCAAAAAGTCCCTGTAGCCCTTAGGAAGTAAGAAATTCTCTGCTCGTCTCAGTCCCATTTGCTGTGTTATCACCTTCTGCCACAAGTTCTGCAAAAATACCCATGAGCCATACAGCCTGCTAGGTCCTTGACCCTGTGCTCTTACAGAGATGTATAAATGAACATCTGGAATTCCAGCTGTGCTGCCTTCACCATTCAAGAGTTTGATTTTGTCTTCAGGGAGCAGACTGAGACACACTTCAATAGATCTTTGCAAGACAACACAACACAGCAATTTGAAAGCAACTTGGAAATTCAGCTAGCTTGGCAAAGGGAAGCCTTCAAATCATGTAAGCTTGTAGTACGATAGCTCTTCCCTTTTCCAGAACAATAAATTAACGCCTTGGTGTTTCATTCCTCATCAGTGCCTTGCAGTTTTTGACTGTACTCTTAGCCTGTAGAAACCGCTGGTTAAACAGTATGGCTGCAAGTCTTCCAAAGCAGCTTCATGAATTGACAGTTCCTGCCCGGTTTGACAGGACGTAAAAATTCCCCCCTACACCTCTGCATCCAGAACAAAACGAGTAAAGCAACAGTCATGCCAAAAAAAGCCATCACGCAGGCATATGACCATATTAGAATAGACATGGACATGTGAGCTTTTCCTAGTGGGAAGAGGGGAAAGGTTTCCTGACTCACAGCAGCAAAACCTTCCCAACACAACCCTGAAGGTACTTTTCATATGCATAGAGAGAGCATACATACAACTTTGCGTGTTCAACTGTTTTCAGGATGTTCCAAAACACCTGACAGTGCTGGCTCCCTGTAAGTAAGTGCTCAGAACAGGCCATACTTTCACTCTGCAACCAAACCATATTTCCACGTAATGTAGCTGGATTAAAGAAAACATTTGCTCCAGCTGAAGGCCTGCCTCTATGCATGGCTAGTAGCTCTTCTGCACCTCTACCACAGAAACACACTTTATGCAGCACGATCAGAAGCAAATAAGTAAAAAAAGGAAGTCCTTTGCCATAGCTGAACTGCAAGTTCAGTTAAACCGATTAAAGTGTTATCCAGATATCTGGATTAGTGATGGAGACAGCCCAGTACATAAAACAATATACTTTTATTTAGCACAAAAAGTTCCACATTGTAGAAGTGTGTATGCTTTTTCTAGTATTTCTTTACAGCACTTTGCTTTTTGAAAAAGTAAAGAACCATCATGACTCACACACAGACATACTAATCATTTGGCAGAACAACTGTTTTATCCTACAACTGTAGGCCTGATAGCAGCTTATAAACTGTAAGGCAAATTAGGTACTCCTCCTCAAGTGAGTAATCTCTACACAGTTCCATTAACTCAAGTGGAGCATTCACAAGAAAATGTTACAAGACTAGGACGTTATATACGACTGTAACGTTTCCTATAATTACAGCCAACATAATATGCAGAGGTGGGGTTATATCCTCAAACAGAAAAAGACAGACTACTGAAAGATTCACAGTAAGTTGCCAGAAACACTTACTGACTGAGAAAAAAATCCAACCATTATATATGTGATTACATGACATAATTAAGCACAATTCCCATTTCAGAGAAAATGGGTAAGTTGACATATAATGCTCAGAATTAGGACATATACAGACTTTAAAGCCTGCAACCTTCATTTAGAGACAAATACTTGATACTTATTGGTAAACAAATGCCGATAGCACACAACTGACAGCACAGAAGTATTATTTGAAATCTGGTTCCGTTAATGACATAACTGCAATCACTGAATACAGAATACCATCCAATTATAGTGGCAGACAGATCTTCCATAGCTTCTCCTTTGCTGGAGTTCCACCGTCTTAAGTGACTAACATCAAAGATGTGCTGCAACTAGTTCAGTCTTCCCTCCTGTAGTTATCACCTGGATTAGACTCCCCGAGTTTGGTCGACTCTTTCCTGTTACCCAGTCATAAAATGTTCTGTTTTAAAATAAATGGATAAAACAGGGTGAGGAGCAGGGGAAAAAAATACTACCATCAGATATATCAACAGGAAGCATAAAATAAAATCCTTTTCTTCCTTTTCCTATTGCCCTCTCTAGTGATTTCTACGTATGCTGTAAACTAGCATTGCGATCACTGGATTCAGACCTTCAGAGCTCAACAGAAGCCCAGAGAAATCCATAGGGCTTTACAGTGCACACACAGGATTTTCACAACATCTCAAAGGAAAAGGCCAGGAGCTTCAAATGTCAAAGTGGCAAGGTTTTTCAAAGTTAAAAAAAAAAAGTGAAAAGGGGAAGGAGAGGCTACTTAAGTTGCCTTTACAGTATATATCAGGAACATGATTTATAGCTAAAACAGAGTTGCTAAACCCATTACTCTGCCAACAGGCAATTATAACACTTAGATATTTAACTGTGAAAGCGGTCTCGGCAGAAGCACAGAAAGCCTTAAGACATCCAAAATAACGCTGAGTAAGACGGATTCATTCTAGGTAGCACACTCCTTATCAAAATGTAATACAAACTCCACACTCAAAATAAAATAAAAAAGTGCAGTGTATTTTTCAGGTCTATCAACCCTTCCAATACTGCAGACATAGCA
>VUYV01000162.1:3878-72115 GCA_008711295.1 Anarhynchus alexandrinus
CCCCCACCCCAAGCGGCCGTTAGCCGTTGCCCCGCGCCGGCCGCTGGCCCCTTCGCCCGCCGGGCGGCGCGTGCCGCGCTTTTCCCGCCCACCCCGCCGCTGGGGGGGGAGGAGGGGAGGGTCCGGGGCGGACCTTTCTGCTGGTGAAATAGCGGGAGCAGCGGAGGAAGCGGGGAGGTGCTGTGCCGCCGGGTTCGCCGAGCAGCCGAGGCCCGTTCCCGCCCAGGTGAGTCTCGCCCGCGCCTGCCCGTGTGGCGGGAGCGGCTCGGCGGGGTACACGGCGCCCCGGGAAGGGCTCCTCAGGGTCACCGCCGCCGTTCGCGGCCGCACCTGCCCTTTCCTTTCTCCGCCGCGGGGCGAAGGGAGGGACCCCGGCGCTGTGAGCGGCGCTGCCAGCCAGCCCGCCCCGGGGAGGGTAGGGCGGGAAACCGGCGGGGTGAGCATCGCGGCCTCCCCCGCCGCTCCGGNGGACGCCGGCGGTGGCGGAGAGCTGTGCGGGTGCGGGGCCTGCCGCGGCGGAGAGGGCCCGCTGGCTTAGGGGTGGAGGGGGACCCTGCTCCCGGCCCCGCCGCTTCGGGGAGCCCCAGGGCCTGACTTACCGGTTGCTTCTCGCAACCTTGCGGTCTGCTAGGTGAAGTGACCGGTCAGTGACCCTGAGGAGGGCTGCGTGGGGGTTCTGCTTTCCCTTACTGGTGCTGGAAACTCTTCTGCCTCCCTGCAGTTCCCTCGTTTCCTTTTTGCCTGCCGAGTCCGACTTTGCTCCTCAGCGGTTCGGTTATTTTTTTTTTTCTTTTACTTTGTTTCCTGCTCTCTCGATCTTTGGATAGCTCTGTCTGGTGCGTGCTCTCTGTGCTCCGGCCGATCGCTGTCCCGCTCTGCCGTCCACGCTGCTCTCCCTGTGTTGTGATGGAGCCTCTGCTCGGCTGTTTACTCTGGCCTGTCTTCTACTCTCCCCAGCCGTCATCAAATTGCCTTCAGCCTCCTTTTCTCTGTTTCTGTTGCAGACTGTCCTCCCTCGTGCTTAGGTGGTAGCTCGTAAACCCTAAAAAGCTTGGTAAAGTCCGACATCTCGCCCTCGGTCTCTGGTGAGAGTTTTCAGACTGGAGGGATATTTGCTGGGCAGGGGACAGTAAGGAGTTAATCCTGTAGCAGCAACTCCAGAGGGACCCATGCTTGCCTCAGCTTTCCAGCAACAGAGGGCTGTGGGAGTGGCAGCTACAGCAAGAAAGCAAGGCAAGAAAGGTTTTCTAATAATAGTGCTGTATAACTTGTAGGAAAACCTGGTGATTGATACAGATGAGTCATTTCAGTGCGTGCTTTTCTCCAGTCTCCTTACCTTCCACAGAGTTGTAGGTGTCTGGCCGCAGGTTAAGCCTTGGCTGCCTCTTTGTTTGCTCTGAGCAACTCGCATGTTTCTGTGACCCAACCACAGCATTCAATTCAGGGGGACTGTCTGAAGGCTGGAGCAGGAAGGTGGGTAGGGTGCAAAGTGGAAAGGAACTGAGTGAATGGGTCCTTTTCCTTAGAAAAGTGTTTCTCTAATGCATCCGGTCAGATGATGGTCTCTGTACCTCGGAGTGTCAGTGGCTCTGAAACTGGTGGGTTCTTGTTGTCTTTCAAAGGAGAATATTTTGTAGCTTTAATTGAAAAACTTAAGTTACAGGGCCTCAGAGTTATTTAAATCAATACAGTCTTAGTCCAGAAAGTCCATACTTATTTCAGGAGAAGCTGGCAACTCATCCTGATGTTTCTTGGGGTATCTGGGCTGAAATCTTGTTGTAGGATATTTGTTAGCTTTTTGAAATGGTTAAGTGTTTGGTGGGGGAAGGAGCAAGGTGGTTCCCCAAGAGGAAATTATTTTTAAAATTTTTTGGTTTGGTTTGTTCTTTCGGTAAAGGACTTTTTGCAAAAGTCCACTTACGGGGAAGACTGATTGGTGTTCTGCTGTAACTTTTTGTCACTAATCAGACTGAAACTATGTTTTCACCTGCCTGTGGAAGTATAATATCTTAAAAGGTATTCATTAAAAAGAAGGGGGGGGGGGTGTCTTTTGTTTGTTTTTTTTTTTCTTCTCCTTGGCTACTTCTTTAAGTAACAAGTTTAATGCTGTTCAGAGTCTTCCTTAGGGTGAAGGTTTGCAACACCTACCCCTTGTGATGTCTGTGCCAATGGTGTTATACAGAAACACTGAGGGAATGCATTGTATAAAAAGAAGCATTCTAGCTTCTTTTGTTATTTGCTTGAATTTCTGCAACCTGTCCCTTCCCATTTTCCTGTCTTTTCTTCTAGATCTCTTGTCTGTCATTACAAGTAACTGTTTGGCAGGATTTAGGGACCAGCCAAGGCAAAAAACTTCCATTGTATACATGCAGAGCGTAACATCTGATTGTAACTCTTCTGGATAGGCTGCCCTGTACTAAGAAAGGTTGGTGTGAAAATCTCCCCTCCTTATTTGCCTGTTCCTTCGTGTTTGCGCTGGGTGACATCTGCTGAATTTAGGAAGAAAAAATAAGACTTTTTTTGGTTAGGTGGTTTTGTTGGGTTCCTGCACTCTCGATTCCTTACAACCAGGTTAGGCCAGATGGCACTTGTACAGCTGAGAACAGTGAGTCCAGCTCAGTTTCTCACTAAACACTGTTAGCAGAACTGTGTGCTACACTCCACCGGTGCAAACCTGGAGTCTCTGCTCTTGGGAATTAAGTGTACCCATACCCTGCACGAGGATGCTATACCTTTGGATAATGTGAGGGACTTGTAAAGGTGCTCAGTGTGGCTTTTGATTTTTGTTAGCTCCCAAAACAGTAAGAGTTGTGATATATAATTAGGGAAGGCTGGGGAGTGTGTTTGTAGCCACTGAGCACTCTCATCTGAGGTCAGTTATGCCATGTTGTTGCTGTGTATTGTATTTTTCCTGTGTAACAGGATGACAGGAGTCATCCACGCTTGGCAGGAGTCTGAGAAGCTGACAGATCAAACAGATGTTTATTTCTTTTCTTGTAATAGAATGAAAATGTTTAATCTGGAAGCAGGCACATAAATCTAGTGACTGTCACCTTTGGAGACCTTCCTGGCGTGTCCTGGCACTTAAAAGTTTTCACTTCCCTTATGTCCCATTGAATGGGGAAGTAGAGACCTAATAACTTGTATCAGGTTTCTATGCTCAATGCAAAGTCTGCTGACGTAACTGTGGAGGAGCAGCTACGAGGTTTTGGCTCCTTGCTAAAGCAGCTCCTGTAGCTGCTGGGTATGAACTAACAAGCAGTAGGGGGTAGCCTGGTTCTCTTGCTGAAGGGAATCGAGTGCAGATGAGCAGGTTTCGTTTCCATCATTTTGCAGTTCCTCAACTAGTGAAAGAGCAGAATTTATCAGCAAATCTGATACTTCTTTGCAAAGTGCCTTCCTCTGGTTTTCTCTTGGTGTGCTGTGGCTTTTTGTCTAGGTCAGACTGCAAAGGTTTTGGGGCTGGAATTATCTTCATATCTGTGTACTGTGCAAAGCCAAGTTCATGCAAATATTTGTAACGGGGGAGTTGAACTCGTGGATGGGCTTGGCCAAAGGTACAAAACTACTTGAAGTCTGATCCCCTGTTAGTTTTGGATGGCTTATCTGGGGGTTGGAGGGGGCTGCAGGGGGTTGGGTTCACCTTTAATTAAAACTCATCAGTGATGATTACAGAATATGTATAGTTGGTCCCCTCCCCAGTGATTTTACAAGTCTGATATTTTATTTTTTTTTTTGACCCAGACCAGAGAAGAAGGATAGGGAAAGGAGGGGTAAAATGTAAGAAGAAATGAGTCACACGGTGTCCAATCTTGTTCTTTGGGTTTGAAAGCTATCTGTTAAGCTTTTGTGATTGCCTTGATTTGTACCAGATGTCTGTAGTGAACCGTGTCCTGGTATCCTCCTGTTATCTCAACTATATTGGGAAGTGAACAGCACTCTGGCTGCCAGCAGTGTGCATTAGACATCTCCTTGTATCTGGATGAGATGGCATGCATTGCTTCCTGTATGATTTTTGAAGCTATTACTCAAGTGTAGAGCATAGTGGTGTGTTGATGTCTCTTTTGCACTCTTCTTTGCAACAGCTGCTCTAAGAATCCTTCAGTCCCATCCCCTTCAGTAGCCCCATGGCTTAAAGTGTTGTTAGCACTGCCTTGGGCACCTAGTAACTTCTGTTCTTGATCCAGTGTGCTGGCTTTCCTGTCACTTTGCACCAATATGGCATTGCTTGGAGGTGACAGGGTGCTTCCTGGCCATGGTGGGCTTTGGTTGGGCTTGCTGGTGAAGATGAGGAAAAGGCTGCACACCTCAATACATCCTGAGAACACTGCTCTTTCTCACAAGACAGTACAGTGTCATTGTGTCTTTAAATGCCTTCTATCCCAGTATTTTGCTTACCACTTTAAAATCTCAGAACTCTTATTCAACCTCACGGAAGGTATGAGCAGGGGAATTGGACTGTGTGCGATGACTGCACACAAAGGTGTTGGATTTTTGTTTAAGTGTCTGTGAACCTGTTGTATATTCTGATAAAACACTGACCTTTGGTCAGTTCCTAGTATGCTCTTGCTGCGGTTTATGGTGACTAGGCAGTGCCCAGGTCTCTCCAACATATTGGGCTATTTCTTTCATCTACTTTAAAGGAGAAAATACGTTCCTTGGTCAGTGTAACTCCTGGTAGTTTGGTGTAATTGTTGTTACACCCTTAGATTAACAGCCATACAAAACAAATCCACTTAGGTCGGATAGTTGCTGTATTTTGGTTTTATATTCACTTCCTGGGGTTCAACGTTAATCTGTGTTTCCTCCTAAGCTAAAACTGAAAGTGAAATGGTTTATGTTATTTTATGCATTGTCATGTGTCTTCTCGGTGTGTGGAAATCCACACTTTTTCACTGTGCTTTTAGACCTACAGCTAGAGAGCCTGGAGCAGTGTTGAGTGGAAGATTGATGCAAGGTGCATCTTGTGTAACTGCATAGGTTTGCCTCGGCAGCAGGAAATGTGTGCCCCTGGAGGCAACTGTTCTACAGTTCTGCTGTCACAGTTTCCAAATGGTTCCTGCTGTGTTTCTTTGAAAGAGGATATTTTCTTAGGTGTGCATAATTGTGTTAAAGGTGTTTCAAGAGATGATGCTTTCTTTCATTCTCGCAATGTTAATGAGGCGTTTCTGTCAACAGGCTTTGATCAGGGCTCTGAATACTCTTTTTAGTTATCGTTGGGGTTTTTTGCTGCCTGGTTTGATGCACAACTTCCTCTGAGGTTCTCAAGGACGTCTAGGTTCGTGTCTTAAGAGATTTCTTCAAGATGATTTTGATTTTTCCACTGGCTTCATCAGTTTAATTATCGTGGTGGGAGCAGGAGGTTGAAACACAACACGGTGGGAGAGAATTCTCCTAAGGTCCAGTGTGTTTAGTGTAATAAAAGGACCAGTGTCAGGCTTTCCTTCTGTGGCTCATCTATTTGGCTGTCTGTACTGGTACATGGTTGTTTCATAAAAGTAAGGAATGTAAGAGATGCTTATAGCTATGATATGCTTGATGTTTAGGAGGAAGGAAGCTCATGTAAAATGCACTTTCATGTTTTGGAGAAGCTGTCAAATATTGAGACAGGTTTGTGTATGTACTCCTTCCATAAATGCTTTAACTCTTTCCTTTGTAGTGAATGTTGCGAGTCTGACAAGGTGAACAGGGTCCAATAAAATTGTTCTGTACCGGCTGTAAAAATCCCCTTGAAAGTAAGTTGTCCGGCACACTGAGGCGTTGCTTAGTAGCTTTGTGAGTGCCACCCTGGCTGTTGTATCATCATGCATGTTTTAACTAAGCAGCGAGCCTTGATCAGGTTCTCTCACAATGTATTGCTCCTTGGACATGTACTCTCAAATGACCTGCGCTGATCCAGTATTTACATTTTCACATTGTGAGCATCTTTATAGCTTCTGTTTTTTTTCAGAAAGTAGTGCAGGTATTCCTGGTACTTATGAATCTGGAAGTGGAGTTCTTGTCTAGTCATGTGGTGTGAACGTAACCAAAGGCAGGGAAAGTGCTACTGTTAGTGGCCACCTGTGTCCATACAGCCATGTCTTTGATGTTTTTATTTTATTTATTTTTAATCAGTTTCCAGCTTTGCTTACCTAACTTGCCAATCAGGCAAAGGAAAGACAGATTTACGTTCCTCTTTTCCATTGGTATCAGCTGTGAAATGCATCTAAGTTGCAATATGAAGTGACACTTCTGATTTTTTTGACTGATGGATGATCTCTGCTCTTGCTGGCACATGGTAATAGTAGTACATGTATCAAAACTAAAATAAGGAGGATAGTCTTGTCCTCTAGATGGCATGACAGTTATTGTATCCAGTCCCACTTTAGAGGTCTTCTGGTTGGTGGCTCTTGTCAGAGCCTGTCCAAGTGGCGCCTGCATCTGTCAGAGGCACTACTACCAAGTGATAAGAGAATATTCTCTCTGCTTTATTCTCTCTGCTTCAGGGACCGAGCACTTTATTGCTTTCCAACTGTAAAAGCATGCCAGAGTGCAAGTGTCCAGTGCTGGTGTCCCAGCAGGGGCATCTTCTAAATCTGGAAGCAAATCTTGAATTTCCCTGGCTTGACGCTGTCACTTGCACATCACCAGTGACAGCTGGAGTTTGTTCCAGTGTTCACAACTTACCAACATTACTGAGGGGCTCCCTGCTTTCAGTCTGTTTTTCCTTCCTTTTTAATGTCAAAAGACTGGAACTGTGATTCCTAAGTCTTTCCCGTTTTCCAGTCATTTCCAAGAGGCAAACAGTAAGAACAGCTTGAATGTGCCCTTGACGTTACTGCAGGGCTGTGTTGCAGCTGCTGGGCTGATAAAGTTGGACTTACGAACATGAAGCTAACCCTGTAAAGACCAGCAGTCTTGTGAGGGTGATTTTCATCAGGGTTTGCTCCGCTTCCTCCTGCCACATCCTTAGGAAAGGTAGAAGTATTTTCTAAACATTTGTGAGGAGGTGAAACACAGGGTGGACTTACCTGACTGGAGTTACTTTGCTCAGTCCCAGATCCAAAAAAAACTCCTGCACTGTGGCAGTCAAGATCCAAATTTTGCCTCTTCCTCTTAGGTGTGGCCATGCCCAAAATATGGAGATGTGCAAATTGCATTTAGGTCTGGCTCTAGTTAAATGAATCCAAATCCCAGTCCCAAGCTTTGGGGCAGTTTGAGCTGCAGGCTTTCTGCTGACTCAATTTCAGCCCAGCTGCATCTGTAGAATGCTTCTGAAGAATACTAAACAGTGTTGTCATGCTGCCTCCATCACAGATCTGATATAGAAACCACAGTAATCAAAAGTTCCTGCCTACTTTTTTTTTTTTCTTCTCTCAAGAGAACTAGTAGTATGGCAGTGTTCCTTCTTCGTTGATGTGATGTAGGAGCTGGGCAGCAGAGCATTTTGAGCCAAATGAAAATAGAGGTTGATGAGGAAGTTGACTTCTTCGGAAGAAAATCATCCAAAGTACTGCCCTGATAATGAAAAGATTGCTGCAATTAATGTCATCATGAAAAATAATGTGAAAGGGCAGCAGACCTTGGGGACCTGAAATAAATGTCTAATAAAAAGGTCAATTAAAACATTTTTTTTTTTTTAGAATTGTCTCTAATAAAGTTTTTATTTCAAAAAGGAAAATAAAGCCCCATCAAACAAACTGCAATGTATTTCTAAGTCCAAATACACAGCTGAGAGTACTTAGTTTCCAGGCTGAGATGTTTGCTCTGTACTAAGGCAGCATAAAGAAGCAAAGGTAAAAACACCCCAGCTAAGGAGGTAGTCAGACAAGCATCCATTGGTGTCAGGTCTTTGTGTTCCACTTAGAGTTTCAGTGCCACCAAATACTGAAAGATAAATACACACTGAAACTGTTAAGAGCAGTAAGTATTCAGCATGTTTCAATGTATTTTTGCATCAAAGGTGTTATGAGCAAACTGCCTTTTTTCTTTTTCATTGCTGGAGTGACTGGTAGTGGCATTATTCACATCTTAAAGGAGGATGCAATCTGAAGGGAAGAGAAACAAAAGTTGACAGCCTCAAGCAATCAGTAGTCATGCTCGAGAGTAGCAGGGAGGGCTGGATTTAAGCAGTCTAGTAGTTCCTTACAAGCAGAGTATCTTTCCTAAGAGCCTAGCAAATAAATCACAAGTGACTGGGGGATGGGGTCTGTCCTGTGCCGGCATCTCAAAGTATTCTGTCCATGGCTTGTCAATTTTGCCACTTCCAAAATGAAGCTATTGATGATCCTCCCTCGGAGGCAAGTGCATGGAAAATGCCTGTGATTTGGAAGCTGTGTTCCCTGTGGTGGAGAAAGTCCTGAGAAACTCCAAGCCAATAGCTTTGGTATTAACGAGATGGTACCAAACTATTACTCTGGTTTCACAGTAGCATGTGTATGTGAATCCATAGATGCACAAAGGGGCTTGTTCAGCTCATCCTTCACCTGGCTAATACATTGCAATGTCTCTGTTCCTCCCCCTTCTGCTTTTCTTTCCGAAGCCTAGAATCAACTCCTACTTTAGGAGGACAGCAGGTCTCAGATGAGGCAGTTTTGGGGCCTTCTAAATGCTGTTACAGGCTGGCATATCCTTTGCAGGCTGAATAGTGATGGGGACAGGTTTTCTGTGGTTATGATAACATCCTATTTATTCATCTCAGCTTTTTTTTTTTTTTTTTTTTGCAGATCAACAAGATATCTTCCCTTTTGCTGCTGGTTTTCTCTCTGTTTGCAAAGTCTGAAGTGTGTGTGCAGCTGCCATGGGAGTAGTCAGGCTTCTTCCATAAGTAGAGAAATATGAGGAAAAGCTCTGGTATCTGCTGCTAGCTGGGCTGTTTAGTTCCTGTTGGGTTTATGGGCTAGAAATTTAGTGTGGTGGGGATTCCTCTGGGGACTTTGGGACAATGTAGGATTTGGTTACCCTGTCATGACTTGAAGTGCTACAGACAGCAGTCTGGCACAGCTTAGAATATCCTCAAATGTGGAACTTCATAAGTCTGTGGTGCTGTTTCTCTTCCTCACTTTCCGGTAATGCTGGTTATGTAAAGTGGTTGTGCCTGTGGCAAGTTTTCAGGAAGACAGTGAAATTGAGTAGTTATGGCTTGATATGTGGATTTAAAATGTCAGGTCATATCAAATGACTTCGTTTCCTCACCTGTGAAATGATGCCTTGTTCTGTAAAGAGCTCTGCAGCTCAACAGTGAAATGTTTGCCTAGAAGACAAGTAAGAGCTGCCGGGTCCAAGAAGGGACAAATAGGGACTGTTTAATTTCTTCCAATAATGATGTCATCTGGAGTGCCAAAAATAAAGTTCTTATCTTTCAGCTGCCAGGCAGAGAAAGCAGTGCACAGGTTGGAAGTTTTTTCCTTCTCAATGACTGATGCTTTATTTCAGTTCCTGCTTTGCAGACTTTAAGTCACTACTAACTCAAATGTGAGACATAAAGATAAGTATCTTAACAACTCACACAACAGGTCCATAGACTGATAGTGTGTCTGTCCAGGTGTTTGTACGGGATGTGTCTCGGAATCCAGACAAGTGGTTAAAAGAGTCAGTCCTACAGGCATGTGGCTTTGCTGCTGGAAAGAGTATGTTTTCATAACTAGACAGTGTCTGATACAGCTGCAAATAGTACACTCACAGGCTGAGCTGTGAGGAGTGGTGAAGGATATGGGGGGAAAACAATGGTAAGCAGAGGTATTATTCATGGTGTGGATTCTTTTTTGAGCTGTCTTGAAGATGTAACAAAAGTGTGAAGGCGTGAAAGCCGATTTGTAGCGTGGCTTAGCACTGTTGCTGTAGGGATTCTGGGACCTACTCCTGTTTATGGCAGCCTTGAGAGATATTGAGAGTTCCCCCTAGCAGGTAACCATATGCTACTCGCTGATTCTTGCTGCCATGTGGGGAGCTGCTGCTGACATGGTTGCAGCGCCTGGAGGTACAGCAGAATCCCACACTGGTTTTAGAGCAGGTGAAACCTTCCATGGTTTGCAGCTGTACTGTTTTCATGTGTAAGTCCCCACCTGGGAAGATAAAATCTGTGCTTGCAGTGTTTGCTTTTGAAATATGTAGTAATGGTATGGCAGGGAGGACCTAGTTTGGTCTCTCTCCAGCACAACTGTGGCCAATGCTGCCTCTTTTCCCAAGATGGCATGGCACTACCAGCAAAGGCTGTGGGAGAAGAGTGCTTTTGCCTTGGCTTAGCCCTCCCAGAACTGCAAGAGGTAGTTCAGTGATGCAGGAGGAGATGCAGGTGTGGAAGAGCCATGGAGTGCAAATGGTCTCACAGTCTGCCTCTCCCTTTTTTCTGCCCTGCAAACTTGCAGTGCTGTTTCTCCTTAAAGCCTGGAGTCGGAGAGGGGATTCTGGCCCTGCCTACTGTTGACTATAGTGTTGCCACCCCTCATTGGTGGGCCACAGTTGGGAACAGCTGCTCTGGCGAATCTCCTGTAACATTTAAAGGCTAATACAACTTGGGGATGAGAGGGAAAAACAGAAGATGGGACACCAGACCTGGAGGACCTGTGCTGCTGGAGGACAGCAGTATGTACCATCCCTCAGGATGTACTCAGCCCTGTCTAAAGAGTCATGATTGCCTTGGGGGAAGCTTTGGAGACTTACTTTGGGAAAAGCATCCGCAGGATTCTCTCCTGTGAAAATGGGGATGTGTGTGGGTAGAATGAGGTCTGTCATTCTGTGCTGACAAGGAGCTGGTGGGTGTGCTCCTCTGACTGTAATTACATTTACTTAACATATGCCTCTCCACAATCCTGCATCCCAACACAATATTGAGTTGGAGTGGACGTGCCCCGCACTGACTCTTCAGAGCTGATTTAAGGGTCCTAACCTTCTGTTAGAAATACCCCCTCATTTTTCTTTTTTTCCTAAGGAAGGTGAAAAGAACTCATCCAAAAACCTGGTTGTAGTCTTCAAGGCTTCTAGTGGTTTCTTAGAGGCAGCTGTTACCACATGAAGCTTGCCTGTCTAATAAGTGAATTGAAAGTGTGAAAAGGAGAACAATGTATTAATTAATTGTTATTTCAATTTAATGGAGTGTGATTTTTTTTTTTAAACTTATTCCAAGACTTTCAGCAGCCCTGAAGCAGCCTTAGCAAATGTTCTCGTTTTACACTGAATCTGAATGTGGATGGTGTTTGTAGCCTTTATCTGCATCATTTCTCATTCTCCAACTAAAGATTCCTTTCACCCAGTATAAGGTAACTTTTTCCATCCACCAGAAAAAGTCTTAATCTGAATCAAAAACTACAAGGATTCCAAAGTCTTAATGATGAAAAACTTCAGGTGGCATCAGTGTGATTACATTTGACTGTTTGGGGTTTGCTCTTTAGGAATACCAAGATTCCATTAGAGAATTCTCAGAGTTCTCAGGAGGAGCTTTGTGACTATCCAAGCCCCTTGCATTGATTCAAAGTAATTATCTAAAACTTGAGGTTTCCAGAACTACTAGTTAACTAAAAAAAAAATAAAATAAAAATTGGCCCTGTATTGTAACAGTAGGGAGCCATTTTGTGGTGTGAGAGAAATTTTTTTTGTGTTCTCAGGTGTGTTTTTGACCACCCAAGCAGAACTTTATTAGCTGAAGGCTGGAACCCCTCAGGGATTTTTACTGCCTGGGTGGTGATTCTTTAATTCAGGGAATTCAGTTAATGAAATTATCATCTTCGAGCTTCCTTGTCTTAACTCTTTACCATATAAGTACTTCAGAGCGTGGTGGATTTTTTCATTGTTTTTTTGTCTTATCTCTGCTCATGTGCAGGAGTGGACAAACTTGCAATTTGCAACTACAATGGGTGATTTATTTATTTTTTTTTTCAATGTCTCTGTTTCAGTGGACTTGCCCTGAGTAGTGTCTAACTTTTTACATAGAGCTGAGATGATCCCCTGAGAGGAAGGGAAGAACCCCTGTGTATTGTAGGTCTCTTCCCCCTGCACATCCCTTAACATCTCCAGGTGCAGCAGGAACCCTGGTAGGGCAGGGGCTGCTCAGCCCTTTTCTGTCTGCATTGAGGCTCTTGTCGAGGTGTTTTACCTGTGCAGGGCACCCAGGGAGGACCTTTCTGCCATAAGCAGTGTGTAAATGTCTACCTCTTTTTGAAAAGCATAAGCGCTTTCAAAACAGAGTATTTGGGTCTATAGAGATACAGACAGGCACCTTTCTTGCACATTTCCAGGAATTCATGTGAGCAACATGCACGGGCAAACAGGCTCAAGCTCCTCTTACAGCTTCTAGTCAGCATAGTAAGCAGGTGTGGATGATGCACTTGCAGAGCCTTGTGCCAGGCTGCTATGCCCTGCCTTTCCAAGCCTTGCTGTATGGGCATGTCCAGAATAGATCTGGATCTTTTTGTTTCACTTGTATTTTCTGCTTTGGGAATGGAAGAGTGTGCCTCTCTTCCTTCCTGGACTGGAGTGGTCTGTGCATCTTTTAAAGCAGGGAGTGGGAAAAGGCAATGGTGCATTTCTTTTTGGTTGCCTCTTTCATGAGTGTTCAGACTGAACAAATTGAGTTTCCTGGCAGTGTAAAATACTGTGACAAAAGATTAGGCAATCTGGGTTTTAAAACCACATTCTGAGCTTTCTTTGGAAAAATGTGGCAGGTGGCAAACCCCCAAGGAAGTGTCTTGACTTCTATTCTGTCCTCTTCTTTTAAGAAAGATTACATTGATCCATCTGCAGGATGATGTTTTATTTAGTCTGTTGCCACCTGACTGTTCAACTTGCCTTCCAGCAATTGACTGGAATTATTATCAATGAGAAAAAGTAGGTCATCCTAGCACAGTTTGGCTAGGTTTGGGTGGAAGAGGTTTCGCTGTAAAGTTTCTGCAAGTGGGAAATATCTTTGGTGCTATTCAGCTAGTTTCACCAGCACATCTGGCCACTTGCATGCAACTTGCAGCTGTAGTGGCTTGCGTTGTGTCACACTTCTGCCAGAACTGTGGGAGAGTATCTGCCCCTCTGTGTAGGTAGTGTGGTGTGAACAGAGGATAGTGAAACTCCTTGCACCTTGAAAGATGGGGAGATTTGTTTAGCCTGTGCTCGTGTTACAAAGTCAGTTGGCTGTTACCAGCCCAAATTAGCCAGTGTGGGTTAATCTGACCATCTGTAGATTACTGCTGTGGTCCCACATAAAGCTTTTGGCATAGGCTGGAGTTGGGTGGGAATGGCAATACTGGTAGAGCCCAAAAAAGTCGCTGTGATGAATGTGGGTTTCAAGGCAAATGGGATGCGGGCAGCAGAGGCTCAATACTACTTCAAGCTTCCTGTGGTCTCAGCTGTGATGGTTCAGGAGTGGTGTTTAACTCAGAAGAAGTTAGTATCAGAGAATGTCCACTGTTTACTGGTTGTAACATGAACACCTTGGTTTTGGGCTGAATTACTTTGAATTGAAAATAAATGTTATATATAAAACCAAAATATGTGCAAGTTGAGGCTTTGCCTAGCTTACAGAAATACTTCTTATGTGCACAACTCCTGAGGATTTTGCGCAAAGCCAAGGTCCTGCCACAGGCTTAATACTAAATCCCCAACTTCCTCTTAGTCTCAGAGATTCTGTCTCAGGTTCTCCAACCTGAATTAACATCTGTCTCTCCTCCAGTAAAGTCAAGGCTAGGAGAAGGATCACCCTGACCTGTTTCAGAGCCCTGTCAGGTCCCAGAGAAGAGGACAGAGGACTGCACTCACCCCAGTCAGCACGCTCTTTAGGGTAGAGGTGAGTAGCAGCAATAGGGATTTGAGTGGAACGGAGAAAAATGCAAAGCAGCAAAGGCTATGCCTGTGTTTTAGGAAGCTATTAGTCTAATGTAACAACTAAATTTAAAAAAAGAGCTCATGGTTAAGAGGTGGTCTGTGGGCTACTGTGTGTGTTAGACATACTTGAGATTGTGTTTTGGTCTTGTGGACTTCTAAGGGCCTTTGAAAAGTTCATGGAAATTCATGATCTCTTGAAATTATTACTGTGGTTTCCTTCAGAGTTTGAATTAATTTCTTCTTTCACTTCCTCCCTTTTTTTCTACCAGCACACTTAATTATTTAAAACACAGTTGTGAGGGGCTGTTACTATGAAATAGAATCATTCATCACTAGCCCAGGTCTTTGATGGCTAGCAGGCCATCTGTTTAGGCTCCTTGGTGCTTTTACCCCACATTTGGTCAGAAGGTACCTGTGCAGTAGCTGGGTTATTGTCCTGGTGAAGAAGGCCTGGTGGGAAGGTAATGCCCACTTTCAGCCAGGCCTTGCTCATCAAGAGTTGAAGCCAACTTGCACCAGAGACTTATGTGTGCCATTGCAGGACTGTTGCAACTAAGGCAGCAAATGCAAGGTTCATAAGCAGGATTCTTATCCTTCCTCTCTTGGCATTTCCTAGGTAGTCTTGTGTTACTGGCACTTGCTGTGCTGCTCTAGCACCTTCTTTGCTCTGGGACTTCCTGTGCCAGATGTGACTACTTGGGCTGCTGGTCTGACCCACCCATTAGCTACACCTGGCTGGATGAGAAGGGAGCACTGTGCTCTTACCAGCTCCCCTTTCTTAGTGGGTGAGGGAGGCCAACCTCTGCACCATGCTCTCTGCCTTGCCTGCATGCCTCTTCTCTTGGGCGCTGCCCAGCTACAAGACAAGCCAAGGGTTGTCGACCCTGAGCACATACCATAGGAGCAGAGGAGATTGTGACCTGGGTCCTGGTTTCTCCCTTCTTCCTAGTAGGCCTCCCTGGAGGCTTAGTGGAGTTCTGCTCATGTAACCAGAAGCCTTTGACATTTGGTTCAACCTTCCCTGTCCCTAGATATTTGGTTGGGAAAGTATTGAAATAAGCGTGAACATACACATGTATCTCTGCATGGGGCTGGGGGGCAGTGCGCTTGAAGCGTTGCAGATGTGTTGTAGTGTCAGCTGGGTGTTTCACTTCAGAACATGCTGCTATGCACACAGACCCAAGCAGCTCACCTGCTCTCAGTAGGTACTCAGGAACTCCTCTGTGATAACACTGCTCTCCATTCCATCCTCTGGCACTATGAAGTGGTGTCGTTCCCTTCCCCAGCATCACCTCTTGACTTTCAAGACCTGTTTGTAGGTGATGTTGCTCCACTGCCCTCCATGCATCTGTGGCAGGAAGGAGTCTTATGTCCCTCATTCATGTGTATAGGGCTCTTCTTGCTGGGACAGTTGTGGTTTTCTCAGCCTTTTATTTTATGACTGCCAGTGTGTGATGGGCAGCCCTCTCCAGAGGTATAGATATGCATTGCAAAAAAGGTCATTTTCTACAAGACATGACCAGACCCACAAGCACTGCTGCAAGATGTGGGGTTTTGGGAATTTTCTCCTTTCACCCTTTTGTGTCTCACTCTTTTGCAGGGCAAGGACTTCTGGTCTGAAGCAGAGGGTGACAAGAGCTCCTCTGTCTCTGAATCCATTATGGAACAGGTTGGTTTCAACTTGACTGAAGTCAGTGTTTCACTGTGACCATTGGTTCTCTTGTGCACTTGTTCTGAGATAACTCAAAGAGGCTGAGTCTCAAAAAATGCTGGCTTGTGTCCTTCTCATCTTCCCCAGAGTTCCTGCAGGGCCCCCCACACTGCTCCTCTCCATCATGAATACAGACAAAAAGTGGATGGAAGCACTTAGTTTGAAAGCTGCTCCCTTGTTACCTCTCAGTGTGAAACTCCCCCTTTAAACTGCAGACTGGAGATGTAGCTGTTTAAGAGACTATAATGTATGGTGATTAAGCTACAAACTAATAAAATTAATAAATCAAACTAATACACACTACTGATCAATTTATTGCATTGTTTTGTGAAATATTTAAACACAACTATGAAGCTACTATTTTTCATACTTAGCAGTTATATGAAGCCAATAAGATTTATTGAAGTGTCTGTCATCCTCCCTACCCCACCTAGTGTTAGGGCACAGTCCTAACCCTCTTTGCTCTGCCCTCCCTCAAGCCTTTAGACTGTAAAACCTGGCGACTAGTCCAGTGGGTTGATCAAGGGGATCATCCCTGGTGTCCCAGTGAATTTGGGTCACCAGGAGAGCTTCACTACTGTCTGTAAACATCCATGCTTCCATGGATCATGGGAGATGTGCCTTCTGTTGATCTTTGATCATGTACCTTCTTTTCTGTTTGTTTCCATTTCTGGACTCTCCTTGTTGTTGCCTTTGTTCCTCCCTTTCTCTTCCCAGTCTCCTCTCAAGTACACAACCCATCCTTAATTACTTTTAATGCATTTATCCCAATTTTGTCTAGGCAATCTGAGTCCTGTATGATATTACTGATACGTTATGTAGATATAAGTGGCCTTGCAGGGTTCCACTCACCAAAAAGGCACCTGAAACTCCTTTTCAATTATCAGGTTCATCCTGGCTGCATATTGATTACCCTGTGCAGTTGGCAAGAAAAACGGCTCTACTGTAGCCTTGATTCCTCTCCCTAGTTACAATTAAGCCTAAGCATTTTCTTATCTTACAGGCAGACAGTCTGCATTACTGGAGTAAGGATTTTTCTTTCTTACTTTTTCTGTGCTTACACATTCTCCTGCTTGCTTACCTGCTTAACTAAAATTACTGGACAGTCTCCTGGTTTTCTACAGAGGCCTTAGTTGGTTATCAGGCCCCATGAGGCCTGGTCTAGTGGGAGGTGTCCGTGCCTATGACAGGGTGGTTCGAACTAGATGATCTTCAAGGTCCCTTCCAACCTAAACCATTCTATGTTCCAGTGGGACCTCCTGCTCACATTGACCTGACTGCTTCATGGACTTCCTCAGCCTAACTAATTTGGGCACCCTGTGCTGCCGTGCTTAAAAGTGGCAGGGTGTGTGGCCATGGAGGCAGCATGTGCCTGTTTACTGGGGGTGAATGTGCCAGTGTAGATGATACCAGACACCAATGATCTGTCATCTCACTGTCATTGTTCTTGTGAGCAGCTGTTTGACTCTCTACAGGGAGCTGAACAGGTTTATTATGGAATTAGTCTAGATCCCTTTGAGAGAGAAGAAATGTGAACCTTGGGTTTTTTGCAGGCTTATGCTGTCTGTTATCTCTTTCCCACCTTGTTACTGCTATGCTCTGATTACATTTAAATGGAGAGCTGCTGGCTTCATTATGTACAGGAAGTAGAATGCCCAATTCCCAAATAGAGGG
Source organism: Anarhynchus alexandrinus (assembly GCA_008711295.1). Lineage (NCBI taxonomy): Eukaryota > Metazoa > Chordata > Aves > Charadriiformes > Charadriidae > Anarhynchus > Anarhynchus alexandrinus. The sequence goes on from VUYV01000162.1 coordinate 21,052, forward strand.
GTAAAAACCTTCCAAACACAGATGTCTGAATAGGGGGAGGTGGGTGGTTTGTGCTGAGTACACATCTGTTTCAAAAGAGGAGCTCAGATCAGGGTTTCTGTCACTGCTACAGCTGGAAATGTGCAGGAGAAGGTGAGCTGACTCTTCCACCACTGGTTTGTAAGAACAGAGCCATCTATCACTTACCATCAGACAGTTCTGTGTGGGTATACAACCAGAAGTTAGTATGCATTTGCTGAAGTCTTGTCGACTCCCTGGCTAATACTATTCAGGATGCCCAAAGGAGGCCAGAAAAATGTGTTCAGGGTTGGAAAACAGCATATGCGTAGACCTTTTGAGTGGGCCTTTTCCTGGGCATGGGCTTAACAGTGGTTTTCTTATGTTTAAGATGAGTGGATCTGTCCAGATGGAGAGTGCACTGCTGTACACCTTCCTGGAGGTATCCTCTGACTGTAAGTTCAGAGAGCAACTTCATTCCCTGCAAAGCCAGGAGATTGTGTCTTTCCTGAAAGGTGGCTACTACAGTGATGATGAGGTGGAACTTCAGACTGATGGCAATCGGAGCGGTCACTTGCAGAATGGTGAGCTAGGTGAGTGCTCTTTTCTCCATCCTACATGCTTCTCTGAACGTGGTATTTTTCTTTCCCTTTTTCCCATCTTCGCTGCTGGTCTGTTTCAGAGGAGTAATGTTTTCTCCATTGAGAAACTTCACAGTGTGGTTGTTGGTGGTGTTGGCTGGGATTTTAACACTTGGGATAATACAGTGCTTCGCACTCTATCTCCCCATGGATTTCTAGAGCACCCATCACCCTGGGGTTTTGTCTGCAGCACATCAGACAAGGGCCACAAAGCTGAGACTAATGATCGCTGTCCTTAAGGAGCGTGATATTAAGCAGTTAAGTTAGGCCTCACACTGCTACTCAGGCAGTATCAGTACTTGGGCTAGGATTTTGGAACAACTCTTGTTCTGGTACTGAGTAAATTCCTTCCTGCTCTACCAATGTGGTGGAAAGTGTTCCTCAAATAGTTTCTGGTACTGTTCCTGCTTCACTAGCCATCCTGCAGGATAGCTATTACCCCTTGCCCAGGGTGTGTCAGCTGGCACATTGACCTCAACCTAAGCAGGGTGAGGAGGAACTGCTACACTCTGGGTTCTTTTTTTATTGTGTTTGGTTGTGTTTTTTTTTAAAGCCCTTCTTCCTACAAATCTGCATAGGTCTCATGCCCCAGGTGACAATGGGAAGCTTTGCCAAAAGGAGATATGACAAGGGGTAATGGTTTTAAACTAAAGGAGGGTAGATTCAGACTACACATAAGATTCTTTTTTTACGATGATGGTGAAACACTGGAACAGGCTGCCCAGAGTGGTGGCATGCCATGCCTGGAAACTTTCAAGGTCAGGTTGGATGGGGCTCTGAACAACCTGATCTAGTTGAAGATGTCCCTGTTCGTTGCAGGGGGGTTGGACTAGATGACCTTTAAAGGTCCCTTCCAATCCAAACTATTCTATGAGATATTGTGTTTTAGATGGTGCTTAAGAGACACATCCTGACGGTAGTCACTTGAAAAAATCATGCACACTCTCTCACTTCCCCTCTTTAGGCAGGGTGTTGGCTGTAGCTGTCCTGTACAAATTTTGTTTGGAGATGTTTTAACCTCCCCTGTAGTGTTTTTTTGGCAACGTGAGGCTGGCTGCACTTTACCTAAACTACAGATAAAAAAAACTGTTTGTACAGTCTCTGCTAAGTGACTCAAGTGCACTGCAAGGGAGTTGTAGTGTGTATAGCTGTCATGAATGTACTATGATTGGGGGTAGGGTGGGAAGGACGTTGTTAACGGAGATGGGCAAAATGCAATGGGTCAGCTTACCTGCACTGGACCTGGTCTGACTGCAGCCTGTGAACTAAATCCTGCTGTATGTGTTGGCAGTGTTTGACCCTGAGGTAAATGAAGAAGTTGTCCGGATCATTGCTGCTCAGCTCGCTAAGATTGGAGACCAGTTTGATAAAGAAATAGAAGCAAGAGTAGTAAATGATCTAGTGCAGCACTTTCTGAATGAGAATCTGTCTGGAGAGGTGAGTGAAAAGCAATCCAACTAGCAGTTCCCCTTTAAAACTTTAAAAGTTGTGCATCCTTCCTGCTGTGACTTTGAAACAGCAAGCTTGCAACATCTGTATCTTTGCTAGTTTGCTGCTTTAATTATTGCAATCTTAAAATTCAGCCCAAACACTTACCTTTGAAGATTTGTTAGAGGTGATGCTGTATTCTGTGGCAGCTGTTGCCCTGCAAATTGGGTTCCTTGGGCTCATCTCCTTTCTGCAGATGGTGAAACTGAGATACTTGTGGAGGAGGACTAACTTTCAGAGGCATTTTGTCCTCATTTTCTTGATTTTCAAAAGATAAGCCATTGGACCAACTGTCTGGTTAAGGCTTAGTATTTGTCCTTAAGATCTTTGGACTTTGAGTCCTGTATGTCTGCTGCTTGTCACGTGGGTAAAACTTGAGCAGTGTTAGTGCCAGAAGCTTGACTTGTGCTTGTTGCTGTATGCTGAAGAGACAAGTAGTGAGACCCTTTTCTAGTACCATAACTGTTTAGCTCATAGGCTGTGTGTTGGGAGTAGCAGTTGCTTTTGGCCTGAATGGGTGACCTGCTGAGAAGACCTTTCCAGGTGGTACCTCCACCTCTTTGATGCAGTTGCTCTCCCACCAATAGATGTGATGTAATCCCTGGCACAGCATCTAATGTGCCTCGCTGCTCTGTAAGGGAAGTAGAGTTTGAGGTCCCTTGTGTTAGACATCCCCCTTTTTTTGTTTTTTTTTTTTTTCTTTTTAAGGATTGGATCCAAATCTGGATCAAGAGCCATAGTTTGCTTCCACAGAGCCTTTTTGGCATTTTCAAGATAACTGGCTTTCTGGCTTGTGTGGCTTTCTCTGCCTGTGATGGTTTCCTGTGCTGTACAAGCTAATGCTGCCTTTGAATTGAGGGTCCACCCTCTTGATGAAAAGGTGGGATTTAATAGCTTCAAACAATCTTTTTTTGTTTTTTCCACTAGAGTTTATCACCTGCACAGACTGATTCCAGCAAAGTCTGATCATTCCCTACTCCTTCTGTCTTGTTCTCCTTCTGTCTGGTTCTGAAACCCAGTTAGGTTTCAGGCCTTCAAATTTATTGCCTAACTTTTCAGTCTTTAACACTGAGACAAACCTAACTTCTGACCAGGTGCACCCTGCTTTTTCACATGACTAGTATAGCTTAGTGTGTGCATGTGCACACTGTCCCTCTTGCAAAACTGATCTTCCACTAGTCTTGGGAGCAAGGCAGTATTTGTTCCATGCTTGGACACCTTCTCTAGCTCCTGCCTATGTAAAGGCTTTTCTATGAAACTCCCTTTGCCTTCTCACCAGTCCCCACTTAAGCTTGTACCCCTGATCTTCACTGTGTCTAAGGTGGGTTGCCCTCTCCTGGGAGCCCCAGGATTCCTGTGCCACTTCAGGACTTGGCAGGCTAGGTGCTAACCCTGGGGAGGAGGGGGGCTGTTGCACCCTGAGTGTGTAAGGTGCTGTCTAAATTTTCCAGTGGTATGAGTTGTCTCCCTTTCTTTTTGTCTTGGGTGAGTAGCTGAGCTCATAGATGGTCATCCTTATTGCCATCCAGGGTGTGTAGCAGGCAGGTGGCCGTGCCCCAAAGGAAGAGGAGTGGCATCCTGTGAGGTGTTAGAACAAGTATGTCACTTATCAGCACAGTGCTGGCAGGCTGTGCTGAGACTCCTTTCTCCCACAGCTGTTGCACTTAGATCCCTCTCTTTCTTCCATACAGGAGATAACCCGGCACATGTCAGAGGCAGTGGAAGGGCTTGCACGAGCCATCCCCTCAGACATGGAACGGGAGAAGGCCACGTTGGTGCTAGCAATGGTCTTAACTAAAAAAATTGCGAATACAATGCCCTCCCTTCTACAGCGTGTCTTCAGGACCACCGTGAACTACATCAACCACCAGCTTCACAACTACATTGTCAGAATGGTGAGTGCTGTCAAACAGCTTGGTGTCAAACAGCTCTTAGCCAGCCTAGGTTATTCCTGGAGGGGTAGCCTAGCTCTGAGCTACCTGTGGTCTGCTGGTTTCCCTGTAATGCTCTGGAGGTTTGGCCAGAGGGGAATGCTAGACCCTTTGGAGCTCTGAAGGTTGATGTGCTGAAGGAGGAAGGCTTGAGGGGGACATGCCACAGCTTCTGCTTGCCCCACTATCACAGCAGCCAGAAAACAGAGTGCATTTATTCTGTAGGGTAGAGAAAGAGATGTGATTGCTGCTTTTCTCCCTGCGGTGTCTTCAGGGAGCTGTGCTGATAAGACCTGGGCTAAAAGACACACATGTATAATAAGACTAGATACTACTTGGAAGTGAGATTTGAGAGCAGTCAGGGCCTGTGGAACAGGGGTGACCCAGTTGTGGGGTGCTGCAGGCCTGTGGGACACCCCTGCACTGCAGCACTGCCATACACAGCGTTGGCAGCAACCTGCAGAGGGGCCCAGCTCACCCTTTGCCACCACAGTAGGCAGCTGCCTGGCACAGAACCCCGGTTCTCTGCCAGGCAGCAAGGCACAGTGTCACTGTGAAGTGTCACTCAAGGGTGCTGAGTTATCGCAGAAACTGGTCACTAGTGTAGGAAACTGGCCCTCATGCTGCCGTACTGTGACGTGGAGTGCTGCCACAGCAGGCTAATAGCACAGTGTGGGGAGGGCAGGCAAAGGGCTGCTGGGGATGATGGTTGTCCACCCACCCCAGTGTAGTGACATTAGTGGGGGGAACAGAGCTGGGCACCATGGGACTGCTGGTACCAGCTCGCTCTCTGCCCACTAGCACAGAAAGGGGGGGCTGAGGGGTGATGGCAAACGTGCAGCTCGGCAGGTGGCAGAGTTGCAGCACGGTTCCCGGCACTGGGGACACGCAGGGGCCGCTCTGCGGCTGCTGCTCCCCTCCGGCGGGTGGGCGGGCAGGCACAGGTCTTGCCGCGGGGGGGCGGCTCTGCTGCTGTTAATGCGGGTTCTGTTTCTCTCCCTCTAGCTGCGTGAGTGAGCTCTCCAGCCCTGTGTGGAGAACGTGGATTCCTGAAGACTTTTTACTTTCTTTTGATGAATGCAAATCACTCTTTCTTAACTTCTGAGATACAGCTGTGAAAGGGAAGGCAGAGCTTCGTAGATAGGCTTTTGTAGACTAGCACAGCAATAATGGTAGTGCGAGCTGTGTGCCAACCCTGCCAGTACTTGTAAGTAGTGCTTGCCNAGACTTTGTGCAGCTCCTGGCTTGTGCCTCCAGCAGAAATATTGTGGGCAGAGAGCCTGCCCTCTCTATTTTTTTTTTTCCTATCAATCAGCTGTAGCATTTTGCTGTAGTTATTCTCTTCCCAGCCTTGTTCCTGGTGCTGCAGCTGAGCCATGCTGAGTGTTAATTGTTCCCAGGAAGGCCTCAGGCTGTGGGATGGGTGGTTGATCAGCACAGATCACCAAGGTGGGGGATGGGGAATCAGGCCTATTTTAAGGGGTGCTGGCAGCAAGAGAGAACAACCCGAAAGGAGGCAGGGGTGTCTGGCCAGGGAACGCTAAAGATGCTCGAGTATCAATTGCCATAAACCCGTGCTTGCTTGAAAAAGAAAACTGAATAAGAAATTGTAAAGAAAAGGCACGGGGTAGGTACAGGGCACATTCTTTCAGGGAACACAACCTGGATATGCTTGAGGAAAAGTGTTTAGCTTTATAATATCTTGCTATAAAGAGAAAGAGGGTATCAGTCTTGGATGAGGAAGAGTACTTGGCATCTCTTATGAGCGTATTGCCGCCACATCTCAGGTTTAACACACTTGGACTCAGGTTGTTTGATACATACCTGTAATCACATACAAGGTAGCAAAGGTTTCACCTGTGATCCAGCTGCCTCAGAAGTTTTGAAACTCTGTAACTATTTTGTAAGGTTTTTTAAACTTAATAAAATTGTCAGTTCTCATGGCAATACAGCTCTTCAGAATTTCAGTTTCTACCTGGATTTCTTTTTTGGTGGTGTTTTGTTTTTTTAAGTTCCTGTGGTATTCCTCTAATTTACTACAGCTTATGATGCAGCTGGCAGCAATAGAGACACTCTGGTCCTGGCCTTGTGCCTTGCATAAGCAAAATCACCTCTTTTTCTTGTGCACTAGAACATGGTGGGGTGGAAAAGCACAGAAGTAGTCTACACATCGTTTTTGAAAACTGTACCATTTATTAAAGTGCAACCTGGGGGCATGGTCTTACAGCAGTGTCCTATTAGCAGAGAGAAAAAATGTACATACCCCTTCCCTTTAACTGAATATAGAACAATGAAGCTTGGAAAGAACTTTCTTTTAAAGGTGGAAACACTTTTATTAACCAAATGGCACAAGAAGCTTTAGACAGTTTTCCCCAAGAGGGCTGCACTTGCATATTAAAAGGAACAATTTGACCAGTTCCTTAGATAATGGGCGACTTGAGGACCAGTCAGGGTCTCTTCCCCCAGGCAGGCCTCTTGAGAACAGAATCTGAAATCCCTACAAGTCTGTCACTACCTGCTTACACCCAGCAGAAGCCTAGTAGAAGATATCCCCTAACATGCATGCTTCAGAGTCAGTCCCATTATTCTTTGCTATTTAACAAATCAAGTTGCATTCTTTTGGTCTGAGTGGGTTTTAGCTTTACACTTGAATAAAAGCTTATAATGCAAATTAAAAATGGGGAGAGACTCCCTAAGGGTATAGCAGTAAGATGCATCCTCTGCAGCTTGTTCTGTCCAAATCGATAGTGTTCCTTCCTTCCCCTGCAGATACTGCAGGGAGATCAAAGGCAGCTTCCACTGGAAGCTAACTGTAGCTCCCCCACTTCTACAGCATAACCATAGACCTCTAGCTCGGAGGAAGCAAGTCAGCCTACCTAAGAGACCGAGAGAGGGTCAGCTCTAAGAAGGAAAAAAAAAAAGTGATAAAGTTATTTAACTTAGGAGGCGGATCTGAGTGATGTGTGTGGTTCCCCTGGCTGTATTGGTAACACTGCAGCTGACCCCTTCCAAGCTGGTGCAGTTCTCATTCCCCAGCCAAGTACACTAGGCAGGAGAGTTCACTTCAGCAGACACACACTGAGTACCGTTGCCTAGAGCAGCCCTTCAGCCCCTGCTCCGCATGGGCCTGACAGCTAGCTCTACCAGAGTCAAGTAGTGGTGGCGTAAATCTTATAACCCCCCCCCCCCATTTATTTTTTTTCTTTTATGGCAATACAGAGCTTGCACTTTGAAGCATGGATACATACATGGAGTCAAAGCAATACTGTTCCTGTAACCTTCCTAGTGCTGAAATTAAGCAGACCAAGCCAAACTGAAGTCATGCATAGCTTCTGTCTTCAACAGGTACAGGTCCACAGTTCACTGTGAAACACTTTCTCCTGTTGTGTAACCTAGAGTAGGTGCTACTCCTATTGTGGGTGTCTGCTCCTGTTGGAGTAGACACATATGCACGAGTTGCCCTTCAAAATGTTTCCTGCTTGGAATGAGCCATTCTGCTGAAGACCTAGGCTCTACCTACACATGGCAGCTGGGGCTGTGCTCACCCTTCCCTCGTCCCCACCACTTCACAGCAAAAGAATCTAGTCATTAGAGTCTCAAAGTCTGTAGCATCAGCTTGCTCTGGTTCAGTGTATGAGACTATGCTGCCAGAAGCACTTCTCTTTTTTAATGGGGTTTGTTTTTGCCAGAATAGCAAGATCTACCTTACTAGGGCTTTGCTATTACTGCCATACCACTGTAGCTGTAGGGAGGGTTTATGACCTCAGATTATTTTGTCTACTACAATCACTAAAATGAAAAAAGACCAAACTCCAGAACCTCGCTTGTTTAGTACTAATGAAATTTTTCATTTGAGCCCATTAGAAAGCATTGATTAGTCTAAAAATACAGTGCAAAGTGTTAGCCTAGCTGTGATCAGAGCTACATGAAAAGGAAGGAACCAGGATTCTGGCAACAGAACTTGCCCTATGCAAGAGCACTCAGCACTACAGCTTTCAATCTGCAGTTGAGCTGCAGATGCCCAAGCACAGCCCCCAGCCAGGCTGAAAAATCAAGCCCTCACAAACAGCAAGGATGGATTCTTGTGGTAGTAATTTGCTCTCTAGAAGGCAGGTTAGGAAAGAAACAACCAACTGCCAACACCACAACAGGCACTTCCCCTCCAGCCAGAAGTTAAATTGGTGTCCAAAACCAGGTGCAGTACAAAACAGAGAACGTGCAACCACTGCTTTGCCTGGTGCTATGCTAAGCGCTTCTGGTCAGACTGGTGAGTACCTGGAGCAGGCAGCTGCTTAATGATTCACATCAGAATGAACAGGAGGCTGCAGAAGTGTTGCTTTCTTGTCTCTAACTTGTTTCATTGGGCCAGACCTAGTATTTTAGAGCTAGGCTATTTTCAGTATTTTCTGGCAATCAAATTATCACCCTGAGAACCCCTGCTCACCATCCACCTAGCCCAGTGAGAACCAAAAGCTTAAATTTTCAAGCTGCCTCTCTGTGTGTGCCCAACAATATTTGGATTTTTGCCCTAGCCGAGCAGCTCAACACTGCTGTGCCAACTACAGCCCCACAGCCCGGATCTTCTGAAGTTTAAGGGACTTGGGAGACTCACACAGCACATGGCTGCAACAAGCACGGTCATGGCTGTGGTTTGGGCTGTTATGCAACAGAGGGATTCTGGGTTTGTCTTTGCTCCCAGCCTGTTGTTCCAGGAATGCTGTCTGAAGATCTTGCCCAGCTTGCAGCCACAAGTAAGCATAAATGCCCAAGTAAGCATAGCTTAGAGTTAAGCACAACTGAAATTAAAGTTGCACCTTATCTTGAAAGCCTTTTCCTTGCCAGTTCCTTATTTAACATGCTACCCACTGCAGTTCCTTAAGTATTTAACACTTTTTCTGTAGATTCAGTCCTCTGCTGTTTTAGCATCTCAGCTTTAGGGTGTGCTGCAGACAAGGATAAAGTGAAGAAAGATTGGGTCTAAGGTAGATATTTTATTAAGGTACAGGCCACTCGAGGACAGATATTGAGGCACTTTTGGGAAGGGGATAAGCAACACAAGTGAGAGTAATTCTATATGCCCTTTTGTAAGTATATAGCTACTGCCTTTCCTCTGCCAGCTGCAAGAGATCCACTAAAAAGAGGTCACATCACATGGTTCAGGGTAATTAGACCCTGCAGTTTAGGATTACTTTAATACACTTGAAAACAGGGGGCAACAAAAAAACCCCTTCCATTTTCTAATTCACACCTATAATACAGCAAGCAGCCTGGCACTCAAGGCTGTAAGAACGCTGACATCTGAGCTTACCTGCCCTTTGGTGACTTCCACAGGGCCTGTCACAGCTCTGACCACAGGGCTCCAAATTCAGTAGAATGCAAGTCCATAACTGACCTCCTTAGCTAATAGAGTGTTCCCAGAGGAGACGCACACGGTAAGTTTTCAAAATGTGTGGTCAGCAATTTGGGGGAGAAGATGGTACCAATTCTTGCTGACTTGTCAAATCTGTAAGACCCTAAAATGAGAATAATATACAGAAGGGACCAAGCAACCAAAACACATGGTGCAGCTGATGCTCCATTAAATGTAGACACACCAGATAAGGCTTTCGCCCAACCATGAAAATGCTTAACAAAACAAAGTCATTTGTTTTCATCACTACTGCTGCCACCTTCTTCTTGCTGCTATGTGTGGAAGAAGACACTTTTTATTTAATGCCCCACTGGGCTCCTTGTGTCAACAAGCTACGGACTTCGGGATTTATTCTTGTCTGTCCTGTACCACCTCCCACACTACTACTAAAACAACCACTTACAGAGAAGAGCTCAAAGAACACCTGACCTTCCGCCCCAGCTCCAGATTGTACACGTTAGCCAGAGTGTCCAAAAAATCCATCTCAGCTTCAGAGTGCATGTGGATACTTTTGTGTAATGCGCTGCGTGGCTACAGTTGGGGGATGTCCCAAATGCAGGTCCATCATCTTCAGTCAGGAGAGGATGTAGGTTGGGTTAAGAATGGCCCTTCTCCCACAGAGAACATGCCTGGAGAGGAAACCAAAGCCGCTGGCAAAGCAGCAGGAGAGGCGCAGGCCTACCAGACTTCCCGGGTGGTAAAGCAGCCATGTAGGAACAACCAGGTACCCTCACAGACAACATGTTGTCACTGTTGCAACATGCGAAATGAAGCAAAACTGTAAACATTCGTGCACATCCGTGAGGAAAGGAGCATAAAGACACCCCTCCTCTCCAAGGAAAGCAAGGGAAGCTCCTGTGAAGGGCCAGGAGAGGGAACTGCAGTGGTGGGAAAGCAGACAACCAGAGAGTCCATGGCGTGAGGAGGTCCCAGTGAGCAGTTCTGGGCACACAGCACAGCAGTGACAGTACCAGCAGGGTGCCAAAAAAGTCAATTCCATTTTGCAACATGGTAAAGGGTTTCTTTTTCCGTTAAGGCCAACCTGCTACCTTTTGTACATGGCTAAAGAGCAATCAATGATCAACAGTGAAGTCCAGCACTCCAGAGCTCCTGAGTTCGGTCCACAGCAGCCGTACATACGTGACAATCCTTCCTTTCAATATTCAACTTCACACACACAATTCAAAATCTGAAAAGTTTTCTAGAAAAATCCACTCTCAAAAAACCTTACACAAAAAAATTTCCTCAGAATTGGCCAGGTTCTTACTGACTTCCCAGCATCCTGGGATATGTAGCAAGAATATCCTAAAATAGACAATGTGCTAGACTCTCTTCATTCTCAGATCACTTAAGAAACAGGCTCATTAGGAGACATACTCTAGATAAGGTTAGTTAGAAATAAAGTACCTTGTCTTTGTGCTTCATGAAGAGTAAGCTTCCTGTAAGCTCACATTTCGATTTTTACATTATCCCGCGTTCCCTTTCACCTACCTCCACCTGGTCTAAGCCACTGTGCCAGCACAGCCCCTCAGAGATGCATCAGTAGTTTTGCCTGGAAAGCCGGAGATCTTGCCCACGGAGCTGCCGTACGGACAAGGACAGACACAGAAACGCACACTGCAAGAGGAACACTTGTGGTTGGATCTGACGTAACTAATGCGTATGGCAATACCGAAAAGGTTTCTCTTCACGCACATTTGAAGTGTTGTGACTGCAAGAAGGTGGTTTCACTTTTTGCCAAAGTAACTCTCTCATCATTTGTGAACCTGTAAGTTTAGCTTATTACTGATTCAGAGTCACTAAAGAAATCGCACTGAACAACACTCTGGGTAAGGTCAGGAACAGGCAGATAGAGGAGATGCTTAATGCTGTTTTGCTCAGTTAGTAGAATCCATTGCTTTATGTATCTGGGATTCTGTCACAGCCAAGACCAACTTGGGACTAAATATACTCTGTGCTTAACCTGGGAAAAACAATACAGTCTGCAGCGTGATACAGGACAGCATAGCGTTTAACCTTTGAATTTCACTGGAGGCATCGGCCTCATTTCCATGCAGTTTTGCCATATCTTTGCTGAATATACCCTGGTATCAAAGTACCGATCAGAACGGCACCGTGTCCAGCATGAATTTTGCACCTCTGGTAACTCAAGGGTGGCAGTGAAGTGGGCTGGGCAGGAGCGGAGGAAATGGATTCTCAAACCAGCAAATAGCAGTGTCCCTCCCACCCTCCTGGGCAGCCGAAAGCACCGTCCTGCACCTCTCCCCCAGAAACACCAGGATGCTCAGAGATAATACAGCTATAGAGAGGCAGCATCTTTACAGGATGGGGCTCCAGTAAATGTTAGGGGCCAAAACTGGCATGAGCAAGAGAGGTAAGAATAAGCACTCTCCCACTGGGGCCTAGGAGGAACCTGCGAGGTTACGAGGAGCAGTGCTGTACCTGAGAGGAAGCCGAGACAACAGGGAGACCAGCCTCTCGCTACAGGACTCAGGTTGGCTAATGTTTCTTAGGGAGGGCTCGGGGGGCGCGATGGGAGGTGACAAGACAGCACAGCTGCAACAGCGGTCAGTTTGAGAAGCCAAAAACTCCAGGGGTTGGCAGCAGCTGGCTCTCCCGTTCCCCTGGGGATTCTCTGTTCCAGTTCCTAGAGTATGAGCACCCCTTTCTTCAGCACCTGCACTTAAGTTCTTAAATTTGCAGATTTTTTTTTTTTTTTTAAAAATACCCCTGTACTTTAATCACAAAAAACCAGTCCCCGCCCCAATTCTACTAAAAACATGATTGTCCATAGCTGGAGGCTTATTGAACGACCTCACCCCATCACCATTAAGTTACTCAAATGTCCAATTAAACAGCAGGCAGCTCAACCTTTAGGTAATACAACTACAAAAATTGGATCGTGCTCTCTTCTCTCTCCCCCCTCCTCCTCCTCAAGAGAGCTCCATTACTTTTTTCTAAGCGCCAGCGCTACACCGACTGCTACAGCTAATATAGCTACTGCAGCAGCCCCACCGTACAGCAATATAGATTTCCCTTCCGGCAATAAGATAGGCTTCTCCTCTGCAGCGGAGGATTTCTCTTCTATTTCTTCCAAATGGCCCTCTTTCCCCACTTTTTTTTCCCCCGGAAGCAGTATTTTCTCAGGTTCTGGTGCAGCCTTTTCTTCTGATGGGGCTAACTTTGGGACAGGTTTACTTAATACGGGGATTTCAGGTTCAACAAGCTCTTCAGCCACTTTTCCCTTTTCCTCCTGTTTTGTACGCAGAAGTGCGGAGGGATGTGCTTTTTCAACAGCAGCAATTTCAGCTTGGGGTTTTACTTGTTGTAAAGAAGCAGGGGGTTCTGGAAACGCTGCCTGCACGGTCTCTGCAGTGACGGCTGACACCACTGCTTCCTCAATCCCCTCCGGTATCTCTTCCTTCTCCACGTGAACAATATCTGAGTTGGAAGAGTTGTTCTCACTCCTTTCTTCACCCCCTCCGTTGCTGTCCAGGCTTTTGACTTCTTCAGGATCCATGGCCACTTGTTGCCAGGACTCGGGTCCCAAGGAGACCGGCAGGCTCTCTGTGTGCCAGCTCTGACTCGCTGACAGGGAGACGGGCAGGCTCTCCGACTGCCACGACGTGGTCACTGTGGGGGACTCCGGGGGGCTCACCTGTCCCGAGTTGTCACTGGTCAGGATGTAGATGTCATTACTGTCCTCCGCGATGAGCCCCGGGTACTCTTCCTCTTCGGATTCCAAAGTGAAGACCGTCCCCTACGAACAGAAAGGAGGACACAACACATGAGTGATGGCTGCAGCATTACCTCCCCTGTACGGGGAGGAACAGGACACCTGGAAACTTAGTGGGGCTGGCAGAAAGATGAGAGGCCTCCACAGGAGCAGCAGTTGTCTGACCTACATTTTAGAAGAGATTACAAAACCCAGCTGCTCCAGCTGGCATTTCCAGAGAATGGAACCACTTATAAGCTTTGCTGGGAGCTCCTCCTTTCCCTGACGTTACTGCATCGTCGAGTACCTCATCAAAACATACCATGTGGGCATTATTAAGCAGAGAACAAGATACCAAAGTCTGAAACCAAACTGAAACAAAACAAAGAAAGCAAACATAAGTACACCAGCCTAGCTGAATACCGCTCCCTTCTCCATTTTGTACAAGTGCTCTCTATTGCTTGTCCATTTGCATCTAACAGTGTTTCTCTTTCTTACATTAATTTTATCACATTCCCAGTGCTACCTGTATTTCTACTTTGTATCAACAAGCTGGAATCTACAGCAATTCTAGTATTTTACTACAGACAAATTTAGCTATTCTTAAATGAGTTCACTTTCCAAGACTGTCATCATAACTTTGGCTACTCAAGTTAAAACAAACAACCAAGCACAGACATCCAAAGATGCTGACAGGGTTTTTTGGTTTTTATTTAGTGAGGAAATATCTGTAGGTATCCTAAAAATTTGACAGTGGGCTCCATTTAGAGAAACTGCAAGTGTAAACTACTGACTGATTCCTTCCTTACAGAAAGAACAGCACTGTTGATCCTAGTCATGCATTGACTGCTGAGTATGTAACACAAGTAATTTGCTTCAAGGGGGAAAATTACAAGAGGAAAAAAAACTAAGTGCAGAAGAAGAACCTAAGATGGGTGCGATACCAAGAACTGAAAAACAAGAGGTAGGGGCAGAGAGGAACCCCAAAGTTTGCTATGCCATATAACTGAAGCCTATGAAACCATTAACAAAGATTCAATTACTCCCTTGCTCTTAACAAGGGAGCATTTGAACATTTTATCAAGTACCGTAGTGCTGGGAGCCCTTTCCCTGCAAATTCCTCATTCAATTATCAAGTTTTCCTGTTCAGTCCCCTCATAACACGAAGAAAAAAACCCTTAAAAATCCATTCATTCTCTTCCTCCCTGCTCCCTTCTGAACACAATAGTTCTCCTAAAGTACTCCAAGCGGTTGTCCCCATCTTTTTAAACCCTTTCCAACACCTGTGAATTTAGGCTTTGGTTCTGCTCCAGTTTCCTATAAATGGCTTCCCATTCCAAGACACCTCCTCGGTTGTTCTACAACTTTTTAAGGATCCATACAGTGGTCTGTGCCAGGAACTGATCCAAGTTAAAAACAAAGACATTATCTTGCTGAGTTGGTTTTAGTCTTGATCAGTGTCCAGTTTGGCCCACTGAGATGCTCGAGCGGGACTGTGGGTGGAGCAGGGCCAGCAGCTGCACCTGCTCACGCTGATGCCAAAAGAGCTGAATCGATGCCAGTGCCCTGCTCAGAGAGCTGAAGGAAAACGCATTTTGGCTTTGGTAACTCCAAATTACCACTTAGTTCCTAATATGCGAGGAGTTCAGGGCCTACAAGTCAATGGTTTCTAACTTTCAGGAGGCATCCCCACAAAGCTCGTAGCTCTGGGCCAGCAGCAACATGCTTTTCTCTCAGGGAAGCACAAGATGCCTGGACTCTCCACAGACATGGGTGTATGCTCCACAGAGCCACCGGGCACACTCAATTCCTCACTTCCCTAGCAGGGGAAAGAACCTCCACTCACATGAGAACCAAACCAGAAAGCGAGTTGGCAGCACAAACACTGCAGGTCACTGGCAACAGCTGAGAGCAAATGAAGCAGGCGTGGACCCCTGGCAAAAGCACTAAACTGGGACTTGAGAGATCTGTGCAACTTACGGGCAGTAACACTTTAATATTTCATGGTGTTAACTATTCCCATATCAATAAACTTTGTGAAAAGGGGTCAGTGGAGCCTGAGTTGAGGATGGGACTGAGGTTTCTCTCCCCACTCCCCCACAACACTTTGCCATTTTGCAAAACTTGACGGACCCATTCCTGCAGACTTCTGTACGACAGTGGAGGCTGTAGTACAGGACAGTGCTGGGAACATCAAGATTTCATAATATATTTTTGCAGGGGTGGCATCTAAATCTCATCTTCTTAGCCCATGGAGTTTTGGAAGATATTTGTGGACAAATAAAGGAATCTCACAAAACACTTCAAAAGGAACTTTTCTTCATAAATGACTTTAAATTGCTTGGATATGGGAAGCATCATCCAGCTCAGTAACGTGTTCAGAAACTCTAAAGAGAAATGGTACACAGAATTCCTCAGGGGAAACTTATAAGCGATCAAGCCAGTCACTAAGCACCTAAGGATCTCCACGAAGTCTTGGTTCAGAAGAAAATAAAATTTAATAGAACACTATATTTGTGAAAATGTTCAGACACTACACACATGCCAACAAATCCAAAGCAAGTTCTGCTCTGTGAGCAGTGACTGAGAATTCAAGACTTCAGTACCCTCTTGAAAGTCATGTTTCACTAGAAGAATGAATTTCTTTTTAAAATGCAGCTCAGGCCATTAAAACAAAATGGAGCTCTATAACCTAGGAGGAAGCAACCAGCATTGCAAAGTAAGGGCAATAGAAAAGAAAAGCCAAGAAGCATAAGTGAAGGCAGAGGTTACCGGATCCAAAGAGACCAAATCCTGAGCAGTATGGGCCAGGGCTGCTGCGCAGCACGCAAGGACGGGACTCCACACGCAGCACCGACCTGTCCTGTTCCAGTAGACACTGGAGAGCAGCACAACAGAGAGTCAGTCCCTGTGGTTCGCTTCCACCACCTTGTGCTGAGGGTGGAGAGGCAGCCCGCTGTCCAGACACTCTGAGATCATACATTTGATCCTTTGATCATCAGGATTTTCTCTGGATGTTGATGGAGTAGGAAATATTCTCACTGTAATGTAAGCTACTAATAGACACCTACTATCGTAGCAAATTTTTCATTTCCACAGGTGATACAGACTCAGAACAATGGCAATTAAACAGTGAAATAACTAGGGGTAAAACCTGCAATCTCATGAACTCCATGCTACCCTCCTCTCCGCTCAGCTCTACCCTTCCACAAATCAGAATCAATTTATTTCCCGCCCACAGCACAACAAACAAGACGACACCTGTAATCTGACCATAGCAAAAAGAACAGGAACACACACAACTGGTAACAGCTCTTCTCTTAACATACCGCTGGAAGTGCAGCCATGCTGTTGTGACTGGCTCAACATGAAGCATATAAAAAAAAAAATTCCAAAACCACACTATGCTTGTGAGCTCTGGTGTTTGTAGCAAACTTCTTTTCAGTAATAAACTAAAAACGCACCAACTAGGGCCGTGTTCAGACGGCCTAAATTCCCCTGAAGTTGTATACTGCACAGTGGCGAAAGCCAAGTGCCTTGGAGCAGTGACTCAGCAGCCCATGGCAGGGAGGAGGGAGCCACCCATAGTCAACGGGGACAACCTGGCACAGAGACTGCGGTGACATTTAAGCCATCCTGATACTCCTCAATACATATTCTCCTCCAGCCTCTGCTTCTGCTCTATTACTGATCCACCACTCTTAACTTTTCCTTTCCTCTCATAAGGAAAATCAAAATTGTTCTTTGGGAGGGGAACCCGCAGATGATTTGACCATGATAAAAATGAACAAGTAATGTAGACAAAGTACCACCACAGCTACTACATGGACCAGTAGTTGCCCAGGCCTAGCAAAATATCTTAGCTCAGTACGATGTCATGCTAGATCCTCAGCAGGTTAACAAACAGATGGGGAGGCAACAGAGACACACAAGGATTAGTTATTCTAGTTACTCCCACGTATCAGGACATTTTTTAAAGGCCATGTGCTTTGCTGAGCACTTTGACTGGAGATAACGCTTCTCACAAAATACAGGTAAGATGTGGGCATATGCTGAGGGTAAACTGCTTTGCAGAGGGTAAGGACATGAAGGGATGGTAACAGAGGGAACATGGTCAATCCTCAACATTTCAAATACTTCATTAATACGTGTACCAACACTACACACCCATCCTCCCTTCAGCGGAAAGGAGGGCCTATGAGGCTCAAGCATTTTATTGTTCCTTTTCTCACGCAGTTCAGATTGGATTGACCTCAAAAAGAGTTATCAGTCGCTGGCTCCCTATAAATCAGAGCCTTATAAAGCCTGGCTGATTCCTTTCTGTCTTTACAGGCAATTTAACTTCCATGTCAGTGCTTCAGGGACACAACTCCCCAAGCTTGAAGAGACAGATCACCCGAGGTTGAGAAACCTGGGGGAAAGTTAACACGCTGAGTGTCCCTGGATAATTTCACTACTTTTTTATTAAAAGCTTATGAAGTTTTAATCGAAAAGCCAGACAGCAACAGGCATTATTTAGGATACATGATTAATATTTCTTGAGCTGAATTAAGAGTTAATTCAGAAAGTCAAGAGGATAAAGCTAGGATTTTGTGCTGCTGATTCGGTTGAGGTTTGCACTTTTTTTTTTCTTTTAAAGCAGCTGCAATAAAAACTGAATGACATTTAGGACAATTCTCTTGATTCGTCTACAGATGTGACCCAGAAGCAAAGCTCCCACAGACAGATTAATTCAGGACAGGATGGAACCTGTGGAAGGATTTTTAATAACCTGAGGCCTTATATAAGCCCTATACTCTAGACTTAACTGTAAATAAGGAATGTATGTAAGCATTTGTTTATTGTAAACAGATAGTCTACTGCTCCAGACCAGAAAAATCAGTTCCTTTTTTTCAAATTTGGGATGGGAGACTTGCAAACTTGGGAGTGCTTTTCCTTATCCAGCGTACTTACAGAACCATGTCACATATGTCTAGAGAAGCAAGAGAGTAAGTCCTTCACCGCAGCATCCCGCCACTCCTGATCCCAGCCACCGCCAGTTGAGGGAAGAGTTGGCACAAGTTATGATGAGAATAAGAACTGGATAGTTCCCTTCTTGGTTAGAACACAAGGATGAGCACAGCATATAAGGCAGTCTTGAGGAAAGCATCAACTTAATTCTGTCAAGGTGGCATTTGCAGATCTAAAAAAGGAGCTCCAGAAGTCAGTAACTGCCCTCAACCTATGCGGTTTGTCTTGTATAAATTTTCCACAAGACTTCAACAAGTGACAGAAAGCAATTCTAACAAACGTGGTAGACTAGCCCTCAGAATGGGTTATAGTTATTATATTGCCGGGTGAGCTACACTAGACAACTGTAAACTGGTAACAAAATAAGGAAAAAGCTATCTGAAAGGTCTTCCAATAAGCAGAACCCACCAGTTTGGATTCAGCTGTTGTCCTGCCAATGTCAGTAATCTGAACTTTGCTGAAAATCACTCTCAGCAGTGGGTTCAGACCAGTACGAACCCTTAACACATAGTAGGAAATTGCTACTTAAAAACATCTGTCAAGTTTCAATTATGATTTAAAAACAACAAACAAAAAAAAGACTTGGAAACTGACTCTCATGATGACTATACTATTTTTCATGGTTTTCTAATAGATCTTTTATTAAGTGTATAGAAACAAGCTGACTTACTAACTATACTAGTTACTTTTGGTAAACAGCAAAAAACTTGAACTACACATAAGAAAAAAACATCCTTATTTACCAGAATAATAATTTCAGCCTGATTTATGAAAAGCTGCTTCTGGTGGAATTAGATATTCAAATCAGATATCCGAATGTCTCAAAGATAAAAGTAACTCTTTTTCCTAAAAAATAGTAGCACACATTGAATCCGTAATGGAGATGATGTTAGATAACGAAAGGAAAGAGACTGCTGTTAAGGTGTCCAACAGAGCATTTACTGCATCTTGAAAGCCCTGCCCCGTAAGCTCAGAAGACCAGATGCATACAGAACGACTATGTCTAATCGCTGTGGACTCTGTGTGTATTCTTGTAGGGTTTGATTTAGTTTTAAGTGTTCTGAAAAGCTCGACTGGTCTCTCTGCTTCAGTTCTTAGAGAAGTATAAACAGGCAGGTTACAGTTAAGTCTGTTCAAAAAAGGAATGATGTAGATCGGCAACTTATACAAAACTCATCTCCAAGAATGCTAAAAAGCCCCCCAAAAAGCTATTCAGCCCAGGAAGCCACCCATACATCCCAAATCTTGATTTTGTCCAGTAGAAGCAAAAATTCAGTATACAGGTCAGAGAGGAGTGCCACCTCGCGGAAGAAAATATCTACATTCCCTAACTTCGCCCCCACACCCCTGAAACAAAACAGACCCACATAAAATCCCCAAGAAAAAGAGCACTTTGAGGTACAGGAGGAAATGCTGACAGAACACAAATGTTCCAGGAGAGCAATCTTTACCCTGATAAAAAATTCGGAACACTCAACACAGCTAGGAAGTTTTTCAGGGGAGAGTACCGACTTTATCTTGTAACATAACCTATCTCAGACAGAAATGAGGTTCAGCCATTACTTTCTTTGCACCAACAGTGTTACAGTGACAATACGAGTACTAGGAACCCATCAAATGCATTTATGCTTAAAATCTAGTGTCTGAAAAACAAAAGGCAAGGAGTGATGAACTGGTCTGTGTCTGCGGATCCCAAGAGATCTCCCTCTGGGGAAACATGCAAATTTCCCACAATAACAGATTTCCCCAGAGCTGCGAATGTGCTTGTTGTATGATTTCTAGCTATAATAGAGGAGCAGCCGTGTACCAGTGAAGTGCTGTCTGTGCCGAGGATTGAGACGGCGAAGGCTGTGCACACAGGCGGCAGCTGGGATCGGAATAGCTTTGCTTCTGCCCATGCCGAGCGGGCTGCAGTTCCATCCACTCCGCGCCTCCATCCGCAGCCCCGCCATGCCATGCCTCTTCAGACCCTCGCTGAAGTCAGACCTGACAGCGTTATCCTGCTAATCCTTCAGAGAAATGGATTATGAAAGGGGCAGCTGACAAAACCCAGATCTAGAACAGCACTTTGAAAAAAAAATAACAAAAAGCCCTCAGGCATTTATTGCAGTATTCATCTTTGTGAAACTGTCAGGATAGGTAGAGCCAAGAAAAACAAAGCAGAGTCCACAAATAGAATGGTACTTTTGAATAAGGAAAAAATAAAAAAACTATTAAAAAAAAGTCACGGGAACCAAATCAAAGCACACTGATACTGCAGCCACTACTCTTATCCCCTTTAAGGAATGCTTTGGCTAGAAAAGCCTGCAGAAATGATCCTATTCCTTCCCCTGCCCTCCAGCATAACCTCTATTACCTGCAGAGAGTCAGCACCAAAGCAACTCCCTTTAAGGTTTCAGTCTTAGCAGTTTAATTTGAAGTAAATTTGGTTATTTAGAGACCACTTCTTCAGACAGACTGATTTGAAGCTGTTGGAAGGGAAAAAAAGAAAAAGAGATCCTTGACCATTTAAGTTCCTTCTCCTTCAGCCATAGTGCCTAAAAATTAAAAAAACCTCTTACTGTACCAAAGAAGTTACATACAAATGAAAGTGGTTGTTTCACTGCCGCGGTCCATGATACAAGTGTAAAGTATAATTATTTTGAAAGGAAAACTCTCTAATTAGATTGCCCTTTCTTGCATCTACCATAATAAACTTACTTATCTCTCCTCCAGTGGAGCACGTCTCTCTATTTCTGCATTGTCATTCTCAAGGCAGACACCTGGACTGCTGCAGGAGTTTTTAATCTCCAGTAGCGCAAACTGACTGCCTTGCTTCCCCAGGATGGCAAGTGTCTCTTTACTCTTTTTCTCCTCCAGATTGTTAACAGACTCTAATACGTAAATTATTCAATCACTAGCTGCAAAGAAAATGTCAAAACCGGCAGAAAAGCCCAAGACAAAACACTGGAAGCAGAGAACAGCTCTTCTAAGGCTGAGGTATGAACCTGTAAACACTATACATATTTCAAGCAAATTTACTTTTACTCTCTTCAACATTGGCAAATAACTAGTTAAATTCAAATCCAGATCTGAACATCATGAGACAAGAACCCTGGGAAGGCAGAGACAATTTCAGCTACTGGTCACAAATACAAATACCAGCCTCTTACTGAGAGAAGAAAGGTTATTAACTGAATACCGATAAACACCGACTGCATGCACTTATTTTACCTCTTTCAAACAACTGAAAAGCAGATGGGCTTGTAATGTAAATGTGAATCTGAGAAAAAAAAAAAAAAGGCAGCTAGCTTCCAAGTAATCTTATACTTTTTCCTCCTTATAGGTATTCCCAGACTATTTCAACATAGATGAAATCTAACCATGGAAAACAGGATCCCCAGAGCTTGAGAAGAAATAAATTATTTGGGAGGAGGGGTGGGAAAGGAAGAGGAAAAAAATTCCTTACCAACTCACTGGCCTTACTGTGCACTTTTCCAGGAGACCAAGAATTGCTTCTGATGCAGTAGCATTTGGCCCTGGAGAAGTCAGACAGAGCAAAAAGGGAGGGGAGGTAGGAGGAGGGAAGGGAGGGGAGAGGAGAAGAAGGGAGGGATGAGGAGAAAAGGGGAGGGGAGAGCATGTACACTGCATGTCAGTTTGTTGAGCCCTAACATTGCTTTCGGGAAAGAGAAGAACGAAAACCACTAAATCAGGCTGGGAACTGGTTTGCGATGGTTCACGATGATAAGGGAATAAGCCCTTAATATGACCATCTGAGTTCAAAACAGAGAGTCAGGGGGAAGAAATGTGTGTCCCCATGTGTCTATTTAAAGAACCTGGAATGCCAAACATGATTTTGCTCCAAAAGAGAGATCATACTAAAACTTAAAGTCAAGCAGGGTAAATGTAAGAGCTGCAGCCAAAACTGTCACTGAAATTAGTGAGAGCGGCTGTTCAGAAGAAAGCAAGATTCCCTTGCTTTCCTACATCCCTCCAAACTTAATTTGCATCTACCTGCAAATGTAAGAGATTTGTAAACTAGATAGAGTGGTCATTTCATCTCTTCATTCACATTTATGTTGACAGCTGCATCCAAACACAATATGCAGTGCATTGCAAACATTCCTACTCGGAAGACTTCCACCCTAAACCAGTAAAACAGACCAAGGGGAAGGGGAACAGCTTACACAACAGCCAGAATCATAGTATCAAAATATTGTATGGACGTGAACAAAAAAAAAACATGCCAGCTATTCTCTCACCAACCAACCAACCGTTACATCCTAGTCCCACTCTACCATAAAAAGTTAGCTAAATTAAAATTTTAGTGCCTGAAGGGAGAACGGGAGGGGAACACTCACTGTTTCAACACATCATCCCGTCACCAGTACTGGGATGAAAAAACTCAAAAAGCAACTTCTCATCTCAGAAGCTCTGCCTCTAGTATTCCAGATTTCCCATTCCTCACAAGCCACCCCGATTTCTTGAAATCTAATTGCATAGCTATCCAATTTATTGACCGTTATTCCCTTGCTTCTAGTTAATTGTTGCCTTCCATCCTCAATCAGATGCTTTCCTGGACCTACAAACCTCCCGAGCCCACAAAACAACTGGAGGTCTTGCACGCACACACAGAACCTCAGGAGCTCTTCCAGCCGCATCGCGGCTGCACAGCATGACGCAGCAAGTGGTCCCACTGGACGACAGAGCTCTGTAAAATTCTAACTGCACAGATCCACAGAGGGGCATAGAAAGAGCTCAGCTGACCCCTTACCTTTGACTGGTTACTTCCCTCCTGGCAAAGGTTGGCTTCAATCCAAAAATTGAGGATGATACCAAATTACGTGGTGCCAAGGGAAGAGAGACTACACCAAAGACGCTACAGATCAGGTCTGCGCCTGAAAAGCTGACTCCTGTGAAGCTCTCCTCTGCTCCTGAGCCATGAAAAAGCAGACAGGCTATTCTGATATCTTGCAGGGAAGACCTATCTTCACACGGCACCAGAATAACACAAAAATCGAACCTCTTACTGTCACAGCAACATAATTCACTGGAGACTCCCAGGTTTATACATTGCCCTCACAGCTCTAGCAAAGTATTACTGACAACTTGATCCAGCACACAGAGCTCCTGTGGCAGATGCTGATCAAAAAAAAAAAAAGCAAAACACTTGCCTGATGGCTAACAGCCTGCCAGGTGGCTCTCCCCCAGCCCTTCTCAGAAACACACACACTCTCCCCCCTCACCCCATGCCCTGCTCCCAGCACTGCCATCCCCAGGAACAACATCCCACAAATTCAGAAGAAACCAAGAAGCATGTCACTCTGTAAAAATGTACATTTTCATTACAGGGAAAGAAAAAAAGACAATAAAAGCATATATTGCCATCCTCCAAGTAAAGCCACAAGCCCAGTGGGTCCCCAACCCCATCCCCAGCGCAACTCACAAAGGGTTAGTGCAGCTACATTAATTTGGCTGGAAAGGATTTCCATCACCTTGTCTCTTTCCTCGCCTCTTCTGCTGTTTCAAAAATAGCTCTGGCTTGTTTGCTGTACCGCTTATGTCAGTCTGATTTTATGCCTGACTGGATGTATACAGACAAGCTCGTAGCCCATTAAACACCGACTACCCAGATCTGTACATACATGCACAGTCACACAAACACAAAGCACAGCCCCCTCCCTTAGAGGCCATGCTGGAAAGCTGCTTGTTTTGAGAGGCTTTATGCTGTATTAAGTATGTTTATAGCAGGCCTCAAATAGGGGCTAGAGAACAGACTGCAGCCTCTTGTGAGGTTAAAAAAAAAAGGCAGAAAAGCAAAATAGCACTAACATACATCTGTCTTAAAGCTGCAAGTAAGAACTTTCCCTGTAATGAAAATACTTTGAAATGTGAGTGCGTTTATCAAATGACCTAAGGTCATTTGGCTGCATGCTGGTAGTGTTTCTGTCCATTAAAGACAAACAATCCCTCCCACAGGCTTTGAAAACCATTATCACAATTGCTGGGAAGGGAAAGGATATAGGAAGGTGCAGACATGCAGAAATTCTGGAACAAACTATTCTTAAAGAACAATTCAGGTAAAGTCCTGAAATGCAAGAAGCTGTCTGAATGAGATTTTTCCCTACTAGCATTTTTTTTTTTAATCTCTGTGTTTTCCTGAACAGCTTTTCTTTTTAGAATAAATCAACTTGCTGAAGCCATTTCACTAATCCCAGATTATTCCATTCAAATCTGGCATGCTTGCCAAACCCAGTAATCTAAAGCTCAGCCTCCTTTAGCACAGTTCTACCTTCAAGACCCAGCTCATCAGCTGTGAGCTGCCTCTGTGATGTATTTTTAAATGAAACTTTCTCAGCGTGCCATGACTCAGGAACATTGGTTACCATGAACTGAAGATTTCCACAAGGAAATGCAGCACAAAGAAATCTTGATTGCTCATTCTATCCATGTTCCTATATAACTATAAAAATCCAATATGCATTAGCTATTTTGTCATTTACTATAAAAATAAATTAGTATCTACTGACATTTCTACAGAAAAGTTCTCCCCAATTACTTATCTGCTAAAAAACCCTCTGAAATTTAAGAGGAAAAAAAACCCATATACCATTTCCAGAGTATGAAGATAATATTAAAAAGATAAGCCTCTCAGGCATAGTATCTCTTGTGACAGGTGTTTGCTTCTAAATTCAATTACGTATGTACATTAACAGGAAAGAACATACAAACAAAACCTCACCGTATAGCAACAAATTAGCATCTTAAGGCACAGTGTATGATAACTAGTTGTTATTTGACATCTGAGGACCTCTTCAATTTCAACAGCCATCCAACAAACCAGACATGCAAAGAACTGGAACAGACTACCTGGGGAAATCTTGGAGTCCAATCACATAGGTCTTTAATGTCAACATCAGAAATGAATGGCTAAAAGTCAGTTCTGCCTTGGGGCAGAGAGGTGAAATGGTGAAATAGATGACTGCCCAAGATCCCTTCCCAACTATATGGTCCTGATCTCCTGCCCCCTTTTTTTTTTTTTTTTTTTTTTTCTGGGGCATTCCTTCTCTCATCTGCTTACTTCTAGCAACCCTTCTTCACTTTCGCTCCTATTAAGACAAGTATCACACTTAGAAATAAGCTTTGAACAAGGTATGAAAATTAAACATTGTCTTCTTACCCATCCTCCTTGTTGAATGATATAGTCTGCCGAATAGTCTTCTAGATATGTCACCCCAAAGTTCACAAGTGCGCTCAGTGGTTCCTGGCCCCGTCTGGTTAATTCCATCAGAAATTGCTGTAGCAGAACCAGGGGTACCAAGACCTTCAACAAACAAGGATTGTGAATAAATACAGCAAGCATTATCAATACTACTGTGTAGGTAAAACAGAAGAATTCACGTGGTCCAAAGATATCAGGGACTATACGCTTCATTTTTGTGAAGCCACAAGGCAGAAAAACAATACAATTTGGTTAAGAAAGACACACTTAATCTCATAAGCAAAACACCACAGCTTAACTTGAGAGTTTCACTGAACAGGACTGCAGTGCTTTCCTAAACCCCATTTTTTTCCAACACAAGATTCAGGTAAAGAAACAGAACAAGTCCAGAACTAAGTAGCCCAGAAGTGGAAAGATGCAACATTATAAATAGCTTGAAGGGATTATGCATCCAAATTGTATTTAAACAGCAAACTCATACACATTCTTGAATAGATACACTGCACCAGACAGTCTCTTTAGAAGTTCACACTTGGCTTTCAGACAGGACAGAAACAAACAACTCCTCCCAGCAGCACAACATTACAGACATATTTAAAGTAACAAACACAAACCCCTCTCTTCATGTTAAACTCTCCCTCCTACGCCAAATTCAACACGTACAGAACTCCCTCCCTCATTTCCTACTCTCATTCCTCCTTCCAAACCTTTTAGTCTTTAGCTCAGCCTTAACCCAAATGTGAATTGCTCTGGAAGATGCCAGACGCTGTGAATGCACCTCCTTCATATTACACAGTTCTAGACACTTCCTTCCAAAATTGTTTTTGTTTGCCTAAACAACATGCAGCTGAACTTACAAACTCTAAATGTATTCTCCTAGAGCAGGCAAGTGGCCCTCTGGGCAAAGTTTATATGCAGCACTTTGCCAAGTTCAGGAAACTGGTATGAATTGACGCCATTAGCATCTCAAAAAGCACTATTATAATGCAAGAGAAAAATATTTGTAAGTTTTACTGCACCTAGTCTGTCACAACTGCATTGCACATCTATTCACTTTGCGAATAAGAACATTGTTTCCCAGCTGCACAAGGCAGATGCAGGCTAATACTACCGCTCAGACTGAACTCCAAATGCCTCCTTCCTTCCCCAGGCTCCTCCTCCTTCAGCCTGATTTTCTTTTCTGCAAATATCCTCCATTACTATTCCCTGAAATCACACTTTAGGATGCAAAGCTGGAGGAAGATGAATAGGAAAAAGTAGGCTGGGTTTGAGATTTGTACTAAATTCATGATGGAGTCACACTGAGATGGACAACTGAAAACAGATGGGGGGCTTAAAAATGCCTGTAATCTGATAAATTTAAGATGTTCCAGTTGATTAACAACTGTGAGAGTCCAATACTATGACAGACAAGTTATAGTACTGTTCTGGGAGGAACAGTTAACAATGAACTCACTTAACTAGGAACAAAATGGTGCTTTAATTTTAAAAGCCTTGGGGTTTTTTGAGTTTCTTGTCATTAATCTCAACTCAGAGTCAGAAGAGGTGCAAGCTAACAGTGCAGAAACATAAGGAGCAGGTCAAGGTGAGGCAAGTGTCAGAAGAAACGTCAATCTTTTTGGATCAAAGAAAAAAAAGCATGCAGTCAAGACCAGGCATCTTTCAGAGGCTTTGGGCACACCCACATAACTCTACAACAGCATGAACATTGAGATCTCAAAATATTTGACATTTACTTTAAGCTGAAGGCAAGAGAAACAAAGGCAAAAAAGGCTGCTTAGGAAGTGAAGAGAGCTCAAATGTTGGCATACTGAACATGATTGTCGCCTTCTTCCTTTGCCAACTTAAATATCTAATCCATCCACTCCTCCCAAATTTAGCAAGCCTCTGCAGGCCTCAGGAGTGAGGGACCAAATTCAGACTCTTAATATCCTGTCCCATGCAGACCCACAAACACCGCCTGGTTCTCCCTTCCCACTGACATTATTGACACTTCTGCCTTTGAGACTGGAGGAACAGGTTCGCATGATACTGTCCCTAAATTCATTTAAGAAATTACCTTCACAGCACTTCCATAAAGGCTAACAACAGCTTTCTGTACATAAGAGTAGCTATGTGAATAGTGATGAGATTTAACTAGAGCAAAGTAAAAATACAGCTTTAGCAATTCAAAGTAACTGCAATTCCCTCCACCAGTACACCTGGGAAGAAACACTAGGGGCTGTTTATATTTTGACTGAAGAAAAACATACACAATATCAAGCACAGCATGCCAGAAAATAGTTGGCAGGAGAAAACTTCTAGGGAATCATTAAAAAAAAACCACTGTACTATAAGAAGATTTCTCATTGTGTAATGAAAAATTTCTGTGAATGATAATATTGCAATCCCATAGTACAATATTACAAATTCAAAAATGCAAAAAAAAAATTACAAAGAAAGTTCAGACACTTTGAAGAAGCTATCCACAGTAATTGCCACTTCTGTGTGCCTTTTGACTATTTCAACATAAAATTCAATTAATTCTTTACATTATTATTTCTTTCATTTTTGTTGTATTATTATTTGGCTCAAATTATCAGTAAAAACGGGACAGTAAGATGACTGCTAACCTACTTACCAGTTCAGCTGACTCTCAGTAAGTACTTTTTATCCTTTTATC
The DNA here is from genome assembly GCA_008711295.1 of Anarhynchus alexandrinus. Lineage (NCBI taxonomy): Eukaryota > Metazoa > Chordata > Aves > Charadriiformes > Charadriidae > Anarhynchus > Anarhynchus alexandrinus. The sequence goes on from VUYV01000162.1 coordinate 49,110, forward strand.
TGATGCACAATAGCGGGATTATGTATTTTGGAGTATGTATACAACATTCAATTTTAAGCAAAAATTATAAAAACTCAACAGTGGAGTATTTCAATTTTTGTTACATTTATTTTATTACAGAAATATAATTTTCCCTAAATTTGAGGTGGTTTTGGTTTTGTTTTGTTTTACAGAACCTTATTTCAAATACAAGGTGAAGGCTCCTTGTCTTTACAGAATCCAACATCACGCCTGTTATTTTCACATCACAATTTCTGAGAAATACGTGAAATAATTTCTTTTCCTGTATTTTTTTAACTAAGAACCAGCACTTCTAACACCTATGGGTAAACTTTGCTTCTGTGGTATGTTAATGGAAGAACTTATGTTCCTATGTATTAGTTTACCCTGCAATACTTCCCCATTCAGATCGATATTCATGTTTCAGTGACTGAAAACACTCCTTTACATCCCATGTGCTAATCAGTTAACCAAATCTCTTCAGCAGTTCAAACAAACCATTGTACTCTGGAAAAGATCCACATTTTTAAACAGAAAAAGTAACTGCTATATTTAGAAGTGTCTTCTTTCTGCTTATGCCTGTACAATGAATAGGTTCTTTGAAAACTGGTATGACTAAAAATGAGACCTTCCCAATTGTAAACCAGACAGATCAAGCCTTTGTCCGCATTCAACCTCCAACCAGCTACCCTGCTAGGTAATCCGGTGCCTCCCAGAAGTATACGCTTACCTGTATGCCATGTTTCTCATACGCATAACATCAAGCAAGATTTGCAAAGACTACTTTGAGTCTGCTTTATGCCAGAGAGACACTGGGCCTTTAAGCGATCAGTGTGGCTCTCTGAGTGCATCACATTCAATATATTAAATAGGTGAGGCCTTTATACATACATATGATATAATAATACATACCTACAGCAGCAAAAGCTCAGAAATTCAAAGCGAGACTTTATATACTAGTTCATAGGCTACTGAAAGCAAAAAAGCGTCTTGCATGCTACTGAGCACAACAGATACAGCTTACATGTAATTGAAAACACATTTTGTCTACTAGCTTCAGTTGTTTTATTTCTTCTAGTCTGGATCAAACCATAAGCCCTGATCACACAGAATTCTGTCTGTGGGAAGGTATTCCACATTTTTCAATCCTTTGACATCTGCCACAGCACAGCTACTGTTCATCTTCAATTTCTGCTCCACCCAAGAAACTACAGGATATGTAACGGCTGTGAGCATGTAATAGGAAGTGATTTATTATTCTGTTCAGCTAGCTCAGCTAGTTGTAGGTTTTCTTATTATTTAGTCATAAAAGGGAGTAAGCTTCAGTTCTCCCAATAGAGTCAATTTAAATATACACCCTTCAGTTTTTCGCTAACTTGCGGCCAGCACAGCCTCATTTTGCTGCTGCTGCATGCCTGCTAATTAGACCTAATGCTAGGTTTATAGCATATTTATAGCTACTTTTTAACATTATTTTTCTAACAGCTTCTTCTTTAGAGTGAAAATTAAGCTAGATTGAGGTTGGAGGGAAGATATCTAGATCTATTCTGTTATAAAATACGATTCTGATTAAGATGATAAAGGAATTCAGAAGGAAATGAAAACAACACAAATGTATTCCATCTCCTCAAAACAAGTATTATTAAAGGAACTGCTAGGCATTCCTGAAGCATCAAGCTACCATGAAAACAATACAAACAGATGCTGTATTATTCTACAAAATTTCCATTCTGGTTTGCTTGTGGACTATAAGTTCTGTAGCAACAAACGTTACAGGTAAGCAAAGATGATGGCAAATACATCTTTTCAATTTTCAATGCCAAGCTGATAGGGATCAAAATCCGCTAGCCACGGGGGCTGCACAAATGTAGCAGCAATGAAGGCTAAATCATAAACCCCCAAATGCAGCCAATCCATCTACCCAGGGTTGTATCTTCAAGAGGTGAGTACCAATAGCATATGGAGATGCAGTAGGCAACTGACAAGCTCCATCCACATCCTCCCTTGCCAACTGAGCCACAATGACTGGTTTTATGCTTGTTTTTAGTTTTTGCCAACTGAAAAGTAAAATGTGCTAGCTTAAGCCACCTTCTTGATAATCAGATTTCATGGTTGTTTAAACTAAAATGCTATGAATCACAAGATGATAAACTGAAAGAACACATGCACCAATTATAATTGCTGAAGCCACAGGCAGTAACTTGTCAAGCAACGTTTAATAAACTGCTTTAAAAGTCCCACACCCTTGGTTAGATGATCAATTTCTGAAGTAAGCAGGAAAATCTAGTTAAGGAAAAGTATTTCTGGAAAAAATAATTAAAGAGGGGAAAAAAGATTTCTTGCTCTATTTTAAATTTAAGACTAAATTTTAACACTCAATTTGTGATTAAATTTGCAAGTAGTTATTTCATCCTTTCATTCTTTTTCTGATGCCCACTGAACCCATCAGAGAATGATTAAGATGATGAATTTGAATGATTAATGAAAGATGAATCTGGGAACAGTAATTCTACTCATTCTACATTAAAACATTAGATAGTTCATTTACAGATTTGCATTTTGTTTTAAAAAGAAGCTTCAGTTCTTTTGAGGTAAGTACTCCTGAAACCAGGTAGGCATACCATCTTTATGTTTTCTGAACAATTTAAATATTGTGAAGATACTATCAATTTTTATTTTCACTAAGTTTAGCACTTTTTTTTACATATATTTTGAACCTGAGATGGGAGCAAAGAAACAGTAGAGAAATATTACGAAAACACCTGTCTCAGGTTTCATTACAAAACTGCTAAAGAAATAAATCTCTCTTGGGAATTTAAAAACGTTTAATGATTATTTTTTAAAATTTATGTCAAGCAACAACTATAACGTTTCATTTTACAGTAATAAAGGAAGATTGACCTAATACTTCATCAGATAATTTCTGGCTAAATTATCTAAAACCTACATATTATGTCCACATCTACCATTCTGAGAGTGAAAGTTATGTCATACTAAAAACAAGTGGGTTCTTTTTATTCTTGGTCCTCTGTGAAGCATAACTGTATCTAGTAAAAACACTGTGGACATCAAATAGATGCCAGAGATATCAAAGTGAAAGTCACTTATTTGGTACCTTGTTCCATCCAGTGGCATGAGCAGCTGTCTCTTGTGTGCGCTCTCGATATTCTTGATATGTCACCGGCCTGCAGAAGTTAAACACTGAAAGTTATAAAAGGAAACAAAAGAACAAGAATAAAATAAAATTCTCAGTTGCCAGAGAACAAAATATTTTCACATGTATTACAGCAAATAATTTTTAAGAGCTAACAAGTCTCGCATTTCAGGACATAAAACACTAGAACCAGACAGGGTCAGGAAGGCATCACCTTCTCCCAGTTACACAATTTCATATAATTGTTTAAGTGAATTTCATAATAATTTGATACTCTACAACTTAAAGGACATTTGATAAGCAGGTTCTCTGAGATGCTACCAAAATTTTAAAGCTCTTGCATATATTTTTTTATATTCTAAGACTTTAAAGACAGAAAATTCCACTATGAAATTCCTATGTGAGATAGAGGCCAATGAACAATATAGGCTATGAACCAACACAGACTGCTTGACCGTGTTAACATTATGTTAGAGTTGATGCCTTTATTTGCAAGAAACAGCACTCCTGATCACAAAACACCTTTCGTATTTCAGTAGATACCTCTATTTTAGATTTATCATATCTCTACTTCTTTGAATTGGGATGATAAAATTCCTCTCTTAGATACTTTTCCTCCAAGAGCATACAGTATCTTAGAGTCAGTAACAGTAAAGACTTTCTGCCAAGTGACAGAAGATGTGCTGCTTCAAAATAAGTTGTCCTGAGCCGGATCATGACAAAAGGCAAGTTCAGACTGTAGTTTAAGGGAAATAACGGTAACTGGAATTGGACAGAAGACAGCTTATTGAACTCCAAGAACCTGTCATGATCTAACAGCCTACTGTACCATAATAGACTTGTTTATATGCATATAAAAGGACAGGAAAATATAAGCAAAATAAATAAGTATTGCATCAAATAGCACTACTGTAGCAAACATGGGCAAAAACAGTTAAAGCACACTGGGGAAAACATAATTTGGGTTTGTCATTTTAAGTGCATTCTCTTTCTTTGTACATTAGTTCCTTTAAAACGCAAATCCAAATCAATCAGTGGGATGAGAACAGCAACAACAGCTGCAGGAAGGATATTATCAAGAGATTAAACAGTGGCTCTGGTTTGCCTTATGAAAAGGCATGTGTGTCAACATGTTTTCACAGGCATTTCAGACTCTATATGTATGTGTGTATGTATGCATATAAATAAAAAAATTACTTAGAATGCAAATATTTTCCCACAGAAAACACAAGAAGCCTAAAACATCAGGCTACTAACAAGCTAGAACCACTTAATTGTCAAACACCTCATTTGAGGAACCTGCCCAAACCAATCAACCTAGAGTGTACCAGTTATGACTCCTCAATGTCAAACAGCCAATTATCTACAACCTTTAAGACATTTAAACTTAAAATGCTGTTATTTCAATTTACCATTTTAGACACACAAAAAGGATGGGTTGCAAGGCTTATTGCTAATTTTCCGACTTCTTGCCAGTCTGTTTTTTTACTGTGTCGTAAGGTATTTATCAAAACCTCAGCTCTTCAGAAGATACTAAGTACAAGTTTTTAAGGTCACATGGGACAAATGCCTGGTTTGTAAAGGCAGATAAGGTTCTGCCATTTCTGGAAGAACACACTAGCATATCTTTTGCCACTTAAGGAGAAACGTGTACCCCACATACTCTTTTCTGTGAGTAAGTAATTGTTAGTTTACACAATACTGAGCTTACTTTTTGACCCTATAGAAACTGCATATAGAAGCAGACAGACTATATATTAGTTTCTCAAAGTTAAATGGTGAGTTGCAGAGTGTACTTTTCCCTTGGATGATTCACAGAAAAAGAGACAATCATCTGTCTGGTCTGATGTTACATGGCACCTTTTCTGTGAAATCCAGGTCAGAGTCATAGAATCATAGGATGGTTTAGGTTAGAAGGGACCTTTAAAGATCGTGGGTTGGGATATCTTTCACTACATCAGGTTGCCTAAAGCCCTGTCCCACCTGACTTTGAACAGTCAGTTTTAAATTATACTGGTCACAAAATGTCAACCCTTAGTTGATGACTAGGGAGCTAGTTAAGGAATACGTGGGCTAGTTAAGGAACCACCGAATGGTTGAGGTTGGAAGGCACCACTGGAGAACATCCTGTCCAACGACCCTGCTCAAGGAGGGTCTCCTACAGCAGGCTGCCCAGGACCATGTCCATACAGCTTTTGAATATCCCCAAGGATGGAGACTCCACAACCCTCCGGGCAACCAGTGTCAGTGATGATGTCACCCTCATAATAAAAAGGTATTTCCTGATGCTCAGAAGGAATGACTTCCAAATTTGTAATCTTCCAGAAGTCTGCCACAAAGGGTATCACCTTCATGAGGGCACGAGATGCTTCTCCAATGCATGTATGAAAGGCTTAAGGCCCATGCATCAGAAAGTATACACTAGGCACTGATATCTAGACTTCCAGTATCTTGTTGTTCAAACAGTTCATGAACAGCTACACAAACTCTGAAATAGTACTAAAGATTCTCAGCTTCTTATGAGCCATATTATTTAAACCAATCCACAAAACACAGACTCAGATAGCTATTTGCTTATGTTGCCTTCACAACTGCATTTATGTAACTGCCCCTAAAGTAGCACCTTCCAGCTCTCTACAAATACATTTTGGAGGTCACTCAGAACAGCCAGAAGTAGTTCATGTGGATCCATTAAAACCAGTTTACAATAGAAAACCAAGCAACCACAACAATTTTAACAATTTGCAAGACATTAATCAAGACACTAGCATGCCAAGTACAACGTGCTATTTAAACAATAAGCTTAAACTGACAGGACAGCTCTTAAGGCACCACGGTTAGCCCAGGGACTCACATTTGCTTCAGATGTGTACCTTAATGGTCATCATAAAACATCTAACTACCGTCCTTTCAGGGAAACTCTCCAACTCATCTTGAGCCAGACTACAAACAAACCTTCAGCTCCACTCTTAACTATAAAGTAAAAGAAGTTAATCTGGCTACAGCCCAGAATTCATGAAATTGGCAATGGCAACAGCAGCTGCCAGCTGCTAGTTTCACCAGCAACTCAAACTACTTGAATTAGTCTCAGAAGTTGAATGATAAAAGATTAGAAAAATTTCAGAACTTACATTAATGCAAATACCACAAAGAAGCATTTGCACAGTACAACACAAAACAAACAAAAAAAACAGCCAGATAAAGGAACTTTGAAAAAGAAAGAAATGCAGTACAAAATGTAGTCCCATCCTGAGCATTTCAGCAGCAGTCAAAATGCAAAAGGAAGCATCTTCCCTTTGAAAAAGCAAATGGAAACTCACTTGCTAAGCAAGCTCTGCAGTGCTTTGTGCAGATGTTCTTTCAATTCCTGGGACACTTTCTCCCCAAAATGAGCCAGGCAGTCTTCTATCGAGCTCTCTGGATTGGCAGGACTGAACACTGGGGAAGTGTGGCAGTCAAATCCTGTAGTGGTAAATGCTGAGAGAAAAAAGTATACAAAATAAAATACAATAGATTCATATAAGAACATCAACAGTCTCAAATTTCTTATTCCACCAGTTAACACAATTTGCATGAGGGACGAAGAAATCACAACTCTATAGTCAAAGCATGCTATGAACGAACTGTAGTAAAACAAGCATGGTCCAAATATATTCTGGAAGTGGTACTTCGAGCTACATTTCCCCTCCAGCTCTTATTTCACAACTGCATCCTAACCAGCAAGTTAGCTTAATGTGCAGCTATTCTCAATTTTAAACTGATGCCAACCCTGACGGAGTAGCAAAGAGAGCCTCTTTTCCGTGGTAAAATTTCCCCACACATGGACGTACCTGCAGCAATACTAGAGTATCATTTTTTTTAAATAATATTTTGTTTATATAACATTTTTCTTCTCAGTTTAGAACTTCTAAGAAAGGTCTATATGGATGAATGCAAACAGATCTAGAGCCTTTCTACTTCAGATTTCCAATTTGCAACACACATGCATAGCAAAGATTGTTTCTAAACCATGCCTTACTGGGAGTCCTATAAAAGACACATCTACAGGTCAAAGCACATCACAAAAAATAAACCTAGTAGAAGTGAGAAATCTGATGGTTTAAGTCCACACTCCTCTGAATGTTAGCTGCTGAAGAATGATTTCACTCCTGTCATCAACTGGAGCAGCTTCAGGGCAGCTTACATTTCATTATTTATAGTAGCCTATTAAATGTCATTCAATTGTTTGCTTTGGCTAGACTCCACCACTCCAAATGGTAACGTTTAACTATTTTCCTTCATGTGACAAGGTGTAGAAATCTTGGGGGGGAGGAGGGTAAAGAGATTCAATGCTTCCAAAAACCTCTTTAACTAGAGTACCTGTTACAAATTAACTACCATTATAGTGCATAGAGATTATTGATTGAAATGGGAAAATCTGAAGAGCACCTTCCAGGATTTCTTCATCAAGACGTTTTAGCTCCTCCTCGATTTCTATTTTAATCTTCTCCAAAGCCTCTTTCTCCGAAGCATGTTGTGCCATAAGCTGTTGTTGAGTCCCTAAAAGAAACCAAAGAAATTATTCATAGTTATTTCAAATAAGGTAGATAATGGAACACGATATTGAAATATTAACTGTAAAGGAATTCAAGGTGAAAGTTCTATTTGAGACAGCAACATAGAAACTATTATCCCTTAAGGGCACCTATTACAAAAGTTTTATTATATGAACCCAGAAATACATAAACTTCCATGCCTATTCAAGATAGAATAGGTGCTTTAAATATGAATACATTAAAAAAACCTAGAACTGTAAAGCCACAAACAGAATATATAAGCAGAATATATAACAGCTTTAAAAACAAACTTATCTTAAATTTAAGAACAAAATCAAACCAAGGCACATAAATAAGCAGTCATTAAAACTAGTATTATCAAACTACACCAAAACAGACAGGCATAAGCTTGATTTTTAATAGCAAAATATAAAATTGATATTGATACCTACAAAATCTACAAAAATACTCAGAGCAACTACGTAACTACATCAATAAAGAGTTCTGAAATCTATTATCCGTGCATCATTTCGTTGTTCATGAGGACTCTTCAGGCCACAATGAAAAAATTTAAGACCGGGTTCACAAGTAACAAAAGAGGCAAAAGACCCCACAATTGTCAGTCAATTGCAAATTCCCATCTCAAACAAGCCATTTAAGAATCTGAAATGGCTGCATATCCCCAGAAGTACACGTGCTGTGGTTTGGGATCACAAATACATATTCTGTGTGCTGAATCTAGATATTTGGTAACAAGAAGTTGTTTCAGCCATATCATTCAGGATTATATAAACTCTCAATCATCTTGATTATCATGCTGTAGCAAAACAGAGACACAAAACTATTTCCAAACAAGCCAAAGTATTTAAAACATTTGAATCTTTAAGGAACTGCCTGCTGAATGTCAACCTTTCCAATACAAGGCCATATGGTACTCAAGTAACTGTTTTATGGGATGGGTACTAATGGTACTAATGGACAGACTAGATGTCTGGGACAGAGTTCCAGTGCAAAACTCTTACTATTTAGCTGCTTTTTCTTTGTATTTGCTCATCTTTATTTCCTCCATCAGCTTTCAAGCATGTCTTCAAATCCCATCCTTAAAGCCCACTACAATGTGTTCCATTAACTGCTGTCTTATGTTCACCAAACATCACTCAATCAACAGCCTGCCACTGAAATTTTCTTCTTCCTTTCATTCAATTCCTTAAAATGTCCTACTTAAAGATAAAACAGTTCTCTGTTATATCCACGTGAATATAAAAGTGAATTTTGTATCAACTCAATTCTGAAATAAATAAGTAAACAAATAAAATTGATCACAAAACTTCCCTTTGCCAAGTAATCCCCCTTCCAGCCATTTCCTTCCCCAAGTTTTGGGTCAATTATCAGTCTTCATTAGCCCTGCGCTCTGCTTCTTTCAACAGTATCAGTGATTGGGTTACCCAAAACACATTTTCTTAGCTCTCTTACTTCTGAATATTCCTTAGAATTCTTTTTTGGGACTTCATGTCCTCTCATGCCCATGATTTAAACACCACCTCCTGGCCAGCCTTCTGATAATGTTGCCCACATCCACTGTTTCTTACTCACGCACCCAAATACTGACCTATCTCCAACCTATCTCACTGTTTCTTCACCTATACCAACTGCCTACAGCTCTACCTGGGCATCTAGACATCGTTCTCCTCCACAGATGTTCTTCACTCAGTTGAAGAAAATGAAAAGGGAAAGGATTTATATCTGTCATGTTGGTATCATCTGACTTCATTTCCTCCTCACCACCTGTATTTCACATCCAAATCTTCGGCTAAGTCCTGCAACACCCAGTGCAGCTTTCTGGCATGTCTTCCTTCATTCCTGTTTTGAAGATACTAAATCATAATTTGGTGGTCTTATGAACAACTACCTATTTTCTTTGGTTCATCCTATTTAAATCTGCTTCAACTCACTTTAAGTGTTGTATCGCCTTCCCCTTTCCTCCATAACGGACATATAATATCACCAGTTTTCATATCAGGGTATGTGAAAACCATAAAAGCAATGATACTAGTTAACACACACAGATGCGTAGTAAAGTACACTATGCATTTTGTGTATAAAAAAACACTAGACAATAAGCTTGCAAGGTCTCCTACATTTGAAAAATAAGTTAAAAATCCACAGAATCAACCCACTGAATGTGAGCTAATGCTTAAAAACTCAGCACTCCATAGATACCTGAGAGACAAAAACCTTTCTAAACTGACGTAAGAGTCAGTGTAAAATGTTTACATCTATTTATGTGAACAGTTTAATGGAACAACAAATAGTTTAATTCCATTTTACTCAACCACATAGTGAGATCATCACCACTATGTTCAGAATAACTTTATTTAGCTTCTTAAACCCCTTCTCAAACAGCCTCTCTTTGCCACTCTGAACAATAAATTCCAGAGAGGAGCAAACTGTTCCTCCTTTTGGTTAATGAACAGACACTCACTAATGCCTTGTCAGTCCCTTTAAGGTTGCCTCTTTGAACGACAGAACCACTGCTTCACAGTCAAGCGCAACAAGTATATGCAAGTACAAACTCTTATTTTAACCTGTGCTTCACCCTGTATATGGAAGGGATGAGGGTATTCAGAAGAGTACCCGTTCTCACGGGACTAATGTGATGATGATCACACATGACAAGCTGTCATACTTGATAATAAGTCACCCGGAAAATGGAAGGAAGAGAAATTCCATAGCTGCCAGTGTACAAAAGAGCTGTTTAGATAATCAGTGCTACAGTCAATGGTTTCCATCTCGTAACACCCACAACTTTGCAGCAGCTGCTGATTCCAATAGCACCTGACTATTCAGTCATGCCAAAACATCAAAAACCCACCTCTCCCGGACCAGTGACTTTGCACTGTTTATTCCCCTAATTATCAATGGACTTCAGCTTTCTGCATCTCCCGTATGCTGACCACTACCAACAGAAATTGCACCCAGTGTTGGAGAACAGCATATTCCAACAGCAAACGTCCTAAGCGAGTGGTACCTTTTTCCTTTAGGCAGCTTCCAAGTCAGTTTGCAAATAAGTAGAATAAAACACTAAAAATAGCTTCCAGTAAATAAGAACATATTTTCATTGTTTAATAATGCAAATGGTCACACCACAAATGGCACTTGTAAGATCCATAGACACTGAATGCTTTTCTATGCTGAAAAAATGGGTTTGCCTATTACGGGCTTTTGGTAAACTGACTCTGAAAGGCCTTTTCCCAACCCAAAACCACAACAAACCTCTGTTACATAGTCTTACACAAAGAAGTTAGTGCATTCTACTTTCTATTTATGGAATAAATGTTCCCTGTGGCACAAGTGTGTTCCTGTGAAGATTTTGTTTTTCAGGTATTTGGAGGCGACCGGCAAAGTAGGGGAAAACATATTCTAAAAGGTCATCAAGGACTGCATCACAATCAGTGTTATGACTACTAAATAAATGTAATACTTCAGTAAAACTCCACCCATAAGGCCATTCCAGAACTTTAGTAACAATACAAGACTAACCCGTTCCCCAGGTTTGATCCCAGGAGGAAGAGGGATGGGAAATCATTCATCAGAGCTAGAGAGCCTTCACATCTGATTCTACAGTGTTTGTGTCAAACTATGGCTAACAAGAGATAATGGCAACTGTATGCACGGAGAGACTGAAAAGGTGTTGTGCCTTTTTAGTTCAAGTGAATGTAGGGTGAATGAAGAAGAAAGTCATTGATGTCACAGATTGCTCCTGATTTTTCTTTGGTTTATGCTTGTAATTTTAATTTACCGATAGCTCTGTTTTCCAGTTCTCCTAGGTCTCTATATTAACTTCTGTAGAGTCAACATTGACTTAAAAATTTACTTTCAGCATGATTCTACTATTTCTTTAACATCTCAGACTTTTTAAAGCAATGAGAACAAGCAAGAGTCTAAAATTTCTCTAAGCACTGAGAAGTGACAAAAATACATGAAAACTCTCTAGAAACATATTTATGTTTCCTTTAACAAAAAGTATATCCATTACCTGCATGAACTCCAGAACACAGACTGCCATAACTAGATGTAGCCCTTGATTCGAGAAATGTTTAAAGGAAGCTCTTTATAAACCATAAGAAGGCTCATCTTAAGAGAAACTGCAGAAGTCCAAAATATTAAGAACTAAGAAGAAACAAGACATTGCCAACTAGCAGTATTTTTTTTTTTTTGTGGGCAGAGAGGAGGCTTAATTAGTGGGAATTCACATTCCTGGAGAGACCACCTCTTACTTCTCCAAGTCACCCCCCAAAAACTCCCTTTCCTTGCCTCAGTTCAGCAAATAGCTCCCTCATTACCACGAACTGGATTGGTCTGACCTACAACATGTACCTTTTCAGCCAAACTAGCTATGTTTTGCCCTAAGAGGAAAGTTTCTAAGGAATGAGTTATTCCTCTAAGCTAAAACCACTTCAAAAACTCCTTCATTTCCTACAGACCAACAGTAGGTACTATGAAGGGTAAGTCAAGATACAGGGATGGAGTACAAAGAAACTCAAGATACTCTGCAACAGCCACTCCAAATGTCACCTGATGACAATAAATCTTGCAACGACAGGAATCCAACCCGTGATGGTCAAAACCATATAAGAGGTACTACTGTTAGATTTGGGATGGCAACAAAGGAGCCTTGAGCTCACCCACAATGCATGAAACTTGACCATCTCTGCCTATCTGCACATCCTGAGATGTAACAGAGTTCACTTCTAACCAAAGCAAGTGAACAAATAAACGTAAAAGCCATTTCTCCCAGTAATACAGTTCAACACTGCTCAGCTGTAAGAAATTTGTGTGGGAAACCACTAAAATGCCTTCATCACTGCCGATATACAGCACTTCATGCAGTAATTCCAAATCAGATAATAAATGGTCAAAAGAACACTGTGCATGATAATTGGGTTAAAGAACTGTGGATAGCACGCACCTCAGGGAAACTGTAAAACTGTCAAAACCTTGTTCATCTCTTGAGTAATCTATGCCACCAGGCAGTAGTGGCAGTGACTATAAATCTTCCAGATGCTATATGAGCTAAGGGATTATTTAAGATTTCTCATTCTGTCAAGAAAAACACAGAAGAACTTACTTTCCTTCAGAATCTTTATTATAGCCACAGGCTTATGGGATGGGGTCAAACCACAGGGAAGTAGAATAAAAAACAGAAATACACTAAAAGTTACTCCTTGATGAAACACAATGAAGCATTTATAATAAAATACACTGAATCACAAAAACAAAGTACTTTGACTCACTTAAACAGTAAGTAGTCCTAACTGCAGCAGACCGGAAGCTTCTATAATAAGCATGAACTTCAGGGGGAAAAACATAGAAATGTTTTCCAATACTTGATATTTATTTTCTGTGTATGAACCAGTAGTTATAGATACTATAAGAGTTCTGAAAAAACACTAAAGCATCTCTCCACAATCTAACAAACAGATAACTGAGAGCTTCTACACATTTTAAGTAATTGCACTCGTCTGTGGCCTCAAACCACATGAACTTAAGCAGATGATATCTTACCGGGTGTGTTTTATCAGATTTACCCAAGCAATTTGTATTATTCACCTACCTGACAACCTACCAAAAAGTAACAGAATTTACTGCTAGCAGACTTTGCTTTAAATAAACTGAAGCGAGTGCCACGGAAAATCACTATTCTGCCAGAACTGTAATAGCAATAATCTCTCAAGCTATTGCCCAGTTAAGTTTTCTGGATTTTCCTCTGGAAACACTAAAATCCACTACAGAATACTACACTGAAATCAACTACAGAATACCATAGAGCCGTAACGTTAAAAGATTGGTTTGTCCAATAAAACTGTTTCTTCAAGAGCCTGGAATACTGGATGGTTCTCTCTGAAGTCCCTGCACTGAAGAGAAGCTATCTAAAAATTTCAAGGATGTTGACTTAGATCAGCCTTCTTTGCTTGAAGCCAGAAGTGTTTCTAGCTCTTGTAATTGAAGCCATCTTTCTTTCTACAAAATCAAGACCAACCAAGAGATCGTAAAGGAAATACATTGAGGTAATTTTCTATGTAATTTGTCTGAGTTTTCTCTTCACTAAATAAGATCCCTCTGAAAACCACTGGTCTTCTAAAGCATATTATGTCTGCAAAAAAAATGAGAAGTAACTTGAAATCTAACAAATATCTTAAAGATTTACTCTTATCTGAGGTTTTGGAACAAAAAGACATGTATCAGAAAAAGAACTCTCCTGTATGAAATGCAGGAAAGCAGAGGTTTGGGGGAGATGACTGTAGGAGGAAAGGGAGGGGAATGGCCATAAGCATTCAATTTCTCCTACTAGTTCTAGCAGAGATAAAATAGTTCCTCTCCTGTTGGGAAAGACTGCTTTTTTGATTGTTTTTTTGACCCATCAAATACATTCACTAGTTTAACAGGAGTGATAAAACTTCACTGAAACCTGTGAGACTGCTGTAGAAGGAGGCCCAAGGGAGGTACAGAAATACTAACTACACCTAGCGTGCCTTATTTCCCCATGTTATGTATATATGCAATGGAAAGGGAGAAGATCCTCCAGCTGGTACTACAAGGTGGCCGTAATCAGTATCCTGCTCTGAACCGCCCTCTAGAGGAGTCCCTCACCCTCCCATACCAAAGGAGACAAAAGAGATTATCAAGTGAGGACAAAGCCAGCCCTCCTGGTTACTCCCCTTATATTGTAATATGATACAGAAATCAGCCAAAGAGTAAGGACGTATTTGGATCTAAGAAAAACACATGAAGGGAAAGTACCATATACCACAGTCAATACTTCATATGAATGAAACATAAAATTAAGAAGTGTTGTGCAACTAAAATAGAAAGCAGCAATAGTCAAACGTCACTGCTTCAATTGTTTCCCATGGAAGGTCTGTCAGCACAATAACCAAATTAAAGCAAAATAAGATAAAGTGGCAGGTACTTTGTATTAGAATCCTCTCAATTCATAAATCAACAGCGTTCAGCCATAGAGAGTAGAAAGACTCCTGACCAGCATTTTAAAGTACCACAAAAATCATCAATGAAAGGAACTTGGGATCAGTCAAGATATTGTATCAACGGTTGATGACAGTGCTTGAAAAACACACTGACAAGCACAATGTAATGTCACACTGTTATTATCTCTCATATGTCTTCATTACCAAAACCCAGAAGTTTCCTCATCATGATGGGATTCTACAGAACAACTATTCATTTTTGTTTACTGGCTTTCACATCTCTCTTGTTCTAGCCAGGTTTCTCAGACCACGCTTGTTACTGTAATACCCAGCTACCTTCCAGCAGTGCATTAGGCAGTGCAGGTAATATCCATTATGGGCTGCTGCAGGTAATATCCATTATAGACTGCTGCTTCTTTTACTGTCTCCCTAGGGGAGAATATAGAGCATATACAGCAGAGTGCTTTGGTACAGCTCTCTGCAAGTAGGCATCAGCCACGTGCCGGACAACAAGACGACACAGACTGTATATATAATATAAACTACTTAATATTCAAAAAAGATGCATACAGTACTTCAAAATAAACACACAGCTGTTACCACACATACCCTGGGAGTGCAGCTGAAACAACCACACAATTACAAGCAATGAGAGAAGAAATAGGAGAAAAGACTTTTAAAAAGTAACTGTCAGACGAGTGAGAACTGTTGGAAGCATGGAAAGCAGAAAAGCACCAGGAAAAGCGAGTTAGGAAAGAATTAAACAAATCCTGAAACAGGAGTGTTTGCACTTAGTTCAATAACAGCCTGAAGTCCATCCAAGGCATCACAAAACAGTGAGAAACGACATGGCAGATTAAAAGTAAGGGAAAATTATTTCATCCAGATGCTTTGATCAGAAAGCAGTAAAAACACTGAAAGATATCTAATTACAGTGAAAGATGACCAGGAGAGGAGAAGTTGTTGTCACTGCCTGGTTTTCAGAGTGAAGGTGGGGGAAATGTAGGAGAATTTCCTGCTTAGAAGGGAAGGTTTAGAGCAACAGGGATGAAAGAACAGATTCAGAAAGTATCAATACGTTAGAGTATTTTAATTGCAAAACCAACTACAGCCTGCTGTCACACAAGCCAACATCTAAATAATATCTGAAAAGTAGACTCAATAATTATCTTTACTCAGGAGCTTAAAAGTCCCCTTAGCAGACTACAAAAATTTTATTTAAGCATTTGTAGCTTCTGCTTTATAAAATTTTAATACTGCTCTTTAATTTAAATATTTCTCAGAGGTTTCAGCAATAGGAATCAATTGAAAGGCTTCCCCCCTCAATTTGCAAAGATTTCAAAGGTAACTACAGCCATATTATTAAAAAAAAAACCCTTTAAGACTCAGTTCCCTTTCTGAATCTTGCATTTACAGAACAAAGCAGACTCTTCCACATCGTAGCTTTATATGTACTCAATACATTTCCAGTTATAGCCCAGTTATCCCAGATGGGATTTTCAGAATGAGACGCTATTGCTCAAATAAGGCCATTTTCCAACATAGGGTTTTATGAAACAGCATCTTGGCACTAGGGTGCTTCTCCTCTCATTGACCACAGATGCAGTCAAAGCGTAAGTAATAGACATACCTTAAATATATGAAGATTAATTTTACAAATGATATATAATATAACCAGTATATGCTATATACTTTAGGGTCAGACTGATAAAATCATCTATGTCATAACTTTCATGCTGTCTTTTCTTTTCAGGAGTTTCTCACTTCCATGACAGGTAAGTTCAGTAAATGACACACTATGCATTCTTAAATGCTTGTTCAAAAAAAAAGATTCTGCAGACTGTCTTCATTTTTTTTCTTTAATACACCTTTCATCAGAGTAAGTTCTGAGTCACAGGAACTAAATAGTAGTGACTGAAACGTCATTAAGAAGTGACAAGCCACCAAAACAATCTTGACAAACAACACTGTTTAAGTGCTTGCCACCACAACATAAAGCAAATTTTACTACCTAGGTTTACGTGAAACACAATCTATCAAACCTCTTTTATTCTGTCTCCTATTTATTTATTTAACCTCCTGTATGCACAGACCTGTTCTGGAAGAAACATCTGACTCTATCTGACTCCATTCAGTCCTTGACTTCTTAAAAATAAATAAATAAATAGATGCAGCATAGGCCAGGTTAAGCCTCAGATCTCTGCACTACCACTGACTGACAACAACAGAAGTGTTAACATAATAGGGCAAAACTATTTAGCACATGAGATTGCTCAAGTCATCGCTCAAGAGTTTATGCCAGTGAACACCACCGCACCCTTGCTTACTTCCACTTGTCTCCCCAAAAAAGCAAGCGTGGGCTCAAATTCTCAAGAGGCTCAACAAAGATAATATGTATCCGTCCTTCCTAACCTCAAGACAGCTACTAAAACCACTTATTTGCTTCATAAACACCAATCAGCCCTGGCATAGCTCAAATTAAAACAGTAATCTAAATACAAACTGCTTTGTTTCCATCAGCATATCTTCCCATTATTTTAAATGAATAAAATAAGAGAAGCATTGCACTAAACATCAGGCTAACATTCTGCATCCATGCACAAACAGCTGAAGAACTAATTGCAAATACAGCTTTGTACGTAAATAGGTACAGATGGATGTGCAAATATTACCTTGAGTTGGAGGAGGAGGATGCTCCTGTGGCTTCTCTTGTGATAAAAGTCCCAGGTAGCTGAGAACTACGTATTTTGTTTCATAGTGAAATCCTACAGGCACAGCAGTAGAGGACGCCATTGGGTTGGCTTGCAATGCAGCAGTGCTCTTATGGGGCACGTAGGGTTTTCTCTGGGTAACTGAGGAAGACTGTAAGGAAAGAATAGAGCGTTTTGTTTGGTTTTTTGTAAGACTGCAATAGGTCACGAACTCATACATAACAAGGAATTACGTAACAATCGTGAAGTAATATCCAGGTTTTTGCCCTGATATCCTATGCATTCTTATTCTAATAAGAACCGTGCAGAGTAAAACCAACTGTCCCCCCAGTCCAGCGCCCTGCCCACCTGCAGCAGTGGCATTTCTCACTCTTGCTTGGCATATGTACTCTCACATTAAAGCAAACTGAACAGTTCCTCACCATGCGTCTGCCTCCTAATGCCTCCCAACTCAACCACACACAAAAATACACATGTATTCATGCAAAGAGGTTTTAAGGGATTCCGAAGACTTAGTTAAGTACAATTTGAGGTAAAAAGACAGGTTCTGAGGAGTCTCTCTCCCCCTATACTCCGATGAGTATTTTCCCAATTCTCTCCTTTCTCAGACTCTCTATTATGATGCTTAAAAATTTCAATGCAGAAAAAGTGACTGTAATAGCCTCGAATTCATTTTACTGTTCCAACAGCAATGGAAAACATATGGTCAGCAGAGGAAATTCCACATTCATTGTAGGGATTGGAAGGACAGATGGTTGTGTGCCCTGGATTTCTCATCCAGACATTAATACTTATAAACCAGAAATCCACACCTAACAGCAACATCTGGCCAAAGAACTTCTCTGTTTTACTTCATTTGTTTTGGCGCTTTTTTCAATCATCCAAATAAGAAATTTTTCCAATAATGAAAAACTAAGGTAGAGAGGAAACTAAAAACAGCCATAAAGGACAAGGGGAAAAAAATATCTCAGAAGGCAACATGGAAATAGGGAAAAAGCCATACAACAGATTGAAAGGAAGTTTCAGATTAATCAACGTCTTTTAGCTCTTTATATTAGGAACAGTCTGGATAACTACTTCCAACGCATAATCTAATTGATGAATCAAATAACAATATTTAGGGCTTTAAGATAAATGCTCAAAATTAAGTTCTCCATCACTTCAAAGAGTCATTTCCAAACAAGTAGTAGTCCACTCTTGGCCATGAGAATGGATGTCTAACTGAAAGGCATGCAGAAAAGTTCATGCTACAGAACAGCTACTTAACAGATACCGAAGGAGTGAGACAATTTACTAGTGTCAGACTGCAGTTACATTTAGAAGAAATATTTAAACCAAGTCTAAAGCTTAAAGGAGTTTGAATGATAAAAATACACAGAACAGGAGTTGGAACATCTCAAGAGAGTTCCTGATTATATTGGAGATGCCTTGAGACTGACAGAGAGAACCAGGTTCCCAAACCAAAGCACAATCTGCACATGAAGCCTTAATAATAATAATAATAGTAATAATAATAAAGAGCAAGCAAAAGAAAAGCATTGATCTGTCTAGCTACGCAAGATGTCTGGGCTAACTTCTAACCCCCCTCCTCCCTGGAATGGAATTCAGATTAACAGCAGTACAACTGGTTACTGAGGATAAACAGAACTATAACTGTGCTGTGGCATGGTTACTGTGCAAGTAGGTAGCTTGGCAAAGAAAAAATTATCTATCAGACTAAAAGCTGCAAAAGGAAAAGAGTTGGTGTAAAATTGGCTAAGCGTTTTTTCGTTAATCTTTAGCAACTCTAGTTTCTGAAACTCGTTCAGTATTGAAAACAGGAGAGGACTCTTTCTTGAAGACTATACTCTGGAAGCTCTGCCTTTTGCCACGTATTTCAAAATGCGTAAAATATTTTACCAGCAAGATTCAATTAAGTCTTTGCTACAGCTTGAACCACAGTAGTGATTTATATAGGAAGGAACCAATGTTGAAACTTTGAGCCAACGCTCATCCCTTTTCCCTTGGAGCAGGAAACCTACATTTACGTTGCCTCTTCCATTCCAGAATGCTCTACAGGCAATGTATCATGCTTCAGAAATGTAAGAAATTATAGCAAAGGATAAGCACAGCTTTTGCACAATACACTGTTACCCTGCAGCCACTTCTAGAAACTGAGACTTTCATAAAGCAGTGAAATTTGGAAAAAATAACTGCTCGGAAGACTTTAGGATCCTTTAACAATAGATCTGCTCTTCAGACCAGATCCCCAGATGCCATCACCACATCACATCTTCACAGCACCAGGTGTGAAAGATGCCATTCACCAAAAAGCAAAAGCTCCCCAGCACGTTTCAGTTCTGGTTTGTTCAGTAGAGATCCACAGTCCTGAAACCAACACTCGTCTCGCAACGCCTACACAGTGAATGGGAGCCCTTCCAGACAATGTGAACTGTTCTGTCTTGAAAGAATCAGTCTGACGGATGGTCCAGAGACATCCAGACACTACACTGTGGATCAAAGAACAAGTCAGAATATATAACAAAGGTTATTCTTCAAAATATAATTCCAAATCAATGCAGAAAAGGAAAGAAAAACACTCAATTAAAACAGGCATACCAGCACAGTGATCCATGTGCAACAGAGAGGACTGATTCACGAAAATTTCAGCATGCTTAGCTCAGCACCTCTGGTGGGGGGGTGGGGGAGAGAGAGAGAGAGAGTCAGACCACAGCTTATTTAAATAGTGGTTAATGTTTCCCTGGGAAAAGGATGAAGAAAAAAGCTTTAGGTGAAAAAAAGTAATCACTTTGGTCGATATATTCTGAAAGGTAGATTTACACTGAAATGAGAAGGGAGACTTAAGAACTTGAATGGAAGAAGCATCTTCAGCTTCACATAAAAGAATGTCAAACTGGAAATGCACTTCAGAATCACTAGTCTTTCTTTGAGAGAAGCCCACAGCACAGCAACTGAATTACTCATTTTGAATTGTGAATGACTGGTTTTGTTTACGAAAAGAAACAGAGAAATATTGACTCAGATTCTGTAAATATCTCAGAAAAGGCCATTTTTCAGGAATGAGTGGGATTAAAAAAGGACACACAGCTTGAGAGACCAGATCAGAAAAAGGAGAGCTTTCCACTACAGGAGCAAAATGGAAGAGAGTCCAGGAACTGTTTGAGAGAGTAAGACAAAATGCTTGTATGGGAGATGTAATGGAGCAGAGGAAATAAGGCATTATACAGACCAGGTAAGCCTCAAAGCAAGGGCAAGAGGGTTACCTCTGGTGTAACAGATTCAATGCAAGAATATTGGCTCTTAAAAAACTAAAGAGATAAAAATTATTACCAATTGCTCCCTACAAAAAAATTCACCTTTCTAAATTCCTGCACCTTTAGGGGAATAAAAGGTTACACCTGTTAAAGCTTACTTAGCTTGTTACTCCTCCGACCCTGCTGTCACTTGTTTCATGTGGGCTGAGCTGCTCAACCGACCTGAGAACAGGAGTTCCAGCCAGACTGACATTTCCTCGTGCAATCTGTCACATCCTAATCCACAGAAGAGTTATACGTTAGATAACAGCAATGCAAATCTACCAATGAATACAGCGAATATAATCCCCTCGCAATGAGGCTCTGCTATGTTTTAGTCCTCACCTGCAAAATCCTACCGTGCATCAAGCTGTGTTTACCGTGCATCATTCAAAAGCCAAAATGCAACAGCATTACGATACTGACCATAAGAACAGTTCAGCAGCTGCCACTAAGACCTACCGCGCATCTGTTCGACTGTTGCAGGTCAGACTTGCCTTTCGCATTTAGAGCTGCAGCCTTACAAACTATTTTGCTGCATGTTGATAAACAAAGCAGTAGGTGATCAATATCGCTCCCGATTTCTAATGCTCTAAAAACACAGGTCTAGAAACATTAGCGCAATCACAGACTGCCTTCTTTTTACAGATAACACCATCACCATGAGTTCAGTGAAGCTCCACTTGAAAACAGAGTTAAACCAGGGCTGCATGCAGTTCCCAGCTACAGCCCAGGTTACCAAGTGTCACTTACCGGCTACAAACTTAATCATCCTAGACCGCAGCTCTAGCAGAATACTTCCTGCTGGTGAGAAGTTATTTCAAAGCACGCGTGGTCTCAGTCAGCGAGTGTGCACCCAAGCACAGACAGGGAGATTTAGGGAAGCAACACAACAGTAGCACCGGAGTTCAAATCATTTTTATGGCAGCATGCCACTGATACAGTCACAGGTTTGGGTCATCCTCCTGATATCAATCTCTGCAACAGGTAAACCACTCTCAGTTCACTTCAGTCTACAGCCTTACATTTATGCGGTGCTCTTCATCCAAATGTACCGAATTTCAAGGAGTTGCAGGTATACAAAACCACACCCCATAACAACAAGATGGAAAACATTCAAGCGCTCTGCAACCTTACCAGAAGGCTTGTGTGGGGATTTTGGATGACTTGCATGTGTGGACTAGTTTAACCTTGCAGCAGTTTGTCTCTGAAAACACTTCACGTAACAGGTAGGACTTTCCAAAGCACCCAATTGCAATCAAGTTGGAAGATAAATTCTTCAGAGTACTTTTCCAGCAATATATGACGGTATGACTATGAGATTGTTTTTAATAAACTGAGAACTACTGAGTTCAAACATGCCAGTTCCTACTGGAAATGAATCACTATTGCACCCATTACCAATCCTCTAGTGGCACTTAATGGATAGAAATACTGGAAGATATGATAGCCATTTATCTGGGCCGTGGTTTTAGTTGACCTTAGAGGGAAATGTAATTAAGTGAGCATTCTAGGCAAGTGGTTTGATATTTCTTTTAGGAAGAAAAACAAAAACCCGTTTGAGTTATCTACTATAAAGGTTCAATCCTTTCCAGCTTTAAACCGCCTTTACCACAGTATTAAATCACGGCAAACCCGGCTTTCATTAACAAGCTTTCATCCACTTTCTTTTTCAATTTGCCAAGCGCTGTTCGGCTTCAAAAGCCAACAAGCGGCCGGGGGCCAGGCAGGCGAGGGAGGCAGAAGCCCCGGGCCCGCTCTTTTAGAGTTTCAGCGGCGCCAGACGAAGGCAGAGCCGGAGCGGAGCGGCACAGCCGCCTGCGAGAGCGCAGCGTAAGCCACTCAGTTACTACGGCGATGAATGAGATATTTATATCTGGGCAGGAGCGGCGAGGAGCAAAAAGCCGGGATGAGTCAGCCGGCGGGGTCCGGGCGGGCGGGCAGGCCGCAGCCCTGCGGCGGAGGAGCCGCCGCTTCTCCTTGCCGCCGCCCTTCAGGAGCTGCCGGGGGGCGGCGGCGGGGGGGCGCAGCCCCGCTGCGCCCACACCGCGGGGCACGGCCCGGGCAACCGCTCCCTGGGTGGGGGCAACCCCGCAGCCCGCCGGGGAGGTGAGGCGCTGGCGGGGTGGGGGGTGCTCCGGGCGCGGCGGGACGCGTCCTTCAGCCCAGTCACGGAGGGGGCGGCGGGGGGGGCGCGCGCTCAACGGCCGCCGAGGGGCGTGGCCCCACCGCGCCCCGCCCCCGCGGGCAAGTTCTCCGGGCACCGACCCGGCGGAGGGCGGCCGGTTACCCCCTCCCCTCACGAACAACGGAAGGGGGGGGGGGGG